>JARLTB010000422.1:0-35026 GCA_030141615.1 Unio pictorum
AGTACATCACCATACTTTAAAACCGGTTCCCACCATTTTTTTGAGCATGAATTTTGATGAAAAACGGACTTTTGGGTTTTTCATGTTATGGATCAGTTGGGCTTAGATAAAAGCGGTTGGAACCCTTTTTCCCGCTTGGATTTTTTTAATACTTGGTTTATTCGCTGCGCACCATTGGATAGTACGTCACCATACTTTAAAACCGGTTCCCACCATTTTTTTCAGCATGACTTTTGATGAAAAACAGACTTTTGGGTTTTTCATGTTATGGATCAGTTGGGTTTAGATAAAAGCGCTTGGAACCCTTTTTCCTGCTTGGATTTTTGTAATACTTAGTTTATTCGCTGCGCACCATTGGATAGTACGTCACCATACTTTAAAACCGGTTCCCACCATTTTTTTCAGCATGACTTTTGATGAAAAACGGACTTTTGGGTTTTTCATGTTATGGATCAGTTGGGCTTAGATAAAAGCGGTTGGAACCCTTTTTCCCGCTTGGATTTTTTTAATACTTGATTTATTCGCTGCGCACCATTGGATAGTACGTCACCATACTTTAAAACCGGTTCCCACCATTTTTTTCAGCATGACGTTTGATGAAAAACGGACTTTTGGGTTTTTCATGTTATGGATCAGTTGGGCTTAGATAAAAGCGGTGAAAACCCTTTTTCCCGCTTGGATTTTTTTAATACTTGGCTTATTCGCTGCGCACCATTGGATAGTACGTCACCATACTTTAAAACCGGTTCCCACCATTTTTTTCAGCATGACTTTTGATCAAAAACGGACTTTTGGGTTTTTCATGTTATGGATCAGTTGGGCTTAGATAAAAGCGGTTAAAACCCTTTTTCCCGCTTGGATTTTTTTAATACTTGGTTTATTCGCTGCGCTCCATTGGATAGTACGTCACCATACTTTAAAACCGGTTCCCACCATTTTTTTCAGCATGACTTTTGATGAAAAACGGACTTTTGGTTTTTCATGTTATGGATCAGTTGGGCTTAGATAAAAGCGGTTAAAACGCTTTTTCCCGCTTGGATTTTTTTAATACTTGGTTTATTCGCTGTGCACCATTGGATAGTACGTCACCATACTTTAAAACCGGTTCCCACCATTTTTTTCAGCATGACTTTTGATGAAAAACGGACTTTTGGGTTTTTCATGTTATGGATCAGTTGGGCTTAGATAAAAGCGGTTGGAACCCTTTTTCCCGCTTGGATTTCTTTAATAATTGGTTTATTCGCTGCGCACCATTGGATAGTACGTCACCATACTTTAAAACCGGTTCCCACCATTTTTTTCAGCATGACTTTTGATGAAAAACGGACTTTTGGGTTTTTCATGTTATGGATCAGTTGGGCTTAGATAAAAGCGGTTGGAACCCTTTTCCCCGCTTGGATTTTTTTAATACTTGGTTTATTTGCTGCGCACCATTGGATAGTACGTCACCATACTTTAAAACCGGTTCCCACCATTTTGTTCAGCATGACTTTTGATGAAAAACGGACTTTTGGGTTTTTCATGTTATGGATCAGTTGGGCTTAGATTAAAGCGGTTGGAACCCTTTTCCCCGCTTGGATTTTATTAATACTTGGTTTATTCGCTGCGCACGATTGGATAGTACGTCACCATACTTTAAAACCGGTTCCCACCATTTTTTTCAGCATGACTTTTGATGAAAAACGGACTTTTGGGTTTTTCATGTTATGGATCAGTTGGGCTTAGATAAAAGCGGTTGGAACCCTTTTTCCCGCTTGGATTTTTTTAATACTTGGTTTATTCGCTGCGCACCATTGGATAGTACGTCACCATACTTTAAAACCGGTTCCCACCATTTTTTTCAGCATGACTTTTGATGAAAAACGGACTTTTGGGTTTTTCATGTTATGGATCAGTTGGGCTTAGATAAAAGCGGTTGGAACCCTTTTTCCCGCTTGGATTTTTTTAATACTTGGCTTATTCGCTGCGCACCATTGGATAGTACGTTACCATACTTTAAAACCGGTTCCCACCATTTTTTTCAGCATGACTTTTGATGAAAAACGGACTTTTGGGTTTTTCATGTTATGGATCAGTTGGGCTTAGATAAAAGCGGTTGGAACCCTTTTTCCCGCTTGGATTTTTTTAATATTTGGTTTATTCGCTGCGCACCATTGGATAGTACGTCACCATACTTTAAAACCGGTTCCCACCATTTTTTTCAGCATGACTTTTGATGAAAAACGGACTTTTGGGTTTTTCATGTTATGGATCAGTTGGGCTTAGATAAAAGCGGTTGGAACCCTTTTTCCCGCTTGGATTTTTTTAATACTTGGTTTATTCGCTGCGCACCATTTGATAGTACGTCACCATACTTTAAAACCGGTTCCCACCATTTTTTTCAGCATGACTTTTGATGAAAAACGGACTTTTGGGTTTTTCATGTTATGGATCAGTTGGGCTTAGATAAAAGCGGTAGGAACCTTTTTTCCCGATTGGATTTTTTAAATACTTGGTTTATTCGCTGCGCACCATTGGATAGTACGTCACCATACTTTAAAACCGGTTCCCACCATTTTTTTCAGCATGACTTTTGATGAAAAACAGACTTTTGGGTTTTTCATGTTATGGATCAGTTGGGCTTAGATAAAAGCGGTTGGAACCCTTTTTCCCGCTTGGATTTTTGTAATACTTGGTTTATTCGCTGCGCACCATTGGATAGTACGTCACCATACTTTAAAACCGGTTCCCACCATTTTTTTCAGCATGACATTTGATGAAAAACGGACTTTTGGGTTTTTCATGTTATGGATCAGTTGGGCTTAGATAAAAGCGGTTGGAACCCTTTTTCCCGCTAGAATTTTTTTAATACTTGGTTTATTCGCTGCGCACCATTGGATAGTACGTCACCATACTTTGAAACCGGTTCCCACCATTTTTTTCAGCATGACTTTTGATGAAAAACGGACTTTTGGGTTTTTCATGTTATGGATCAGTTGGGCTTAGATAAAAGCGGTCGGAACCCTTTTTCCTGCTTGGATTTTTTTAATACTTGGTTTATTCGCTGCGCACCATTGGATAGTACGTCACCATACTTTAAAACCGGTTCCCACTATTTTTTTCAGCATGACTTTTGATGAAAAACGGACTTTTGGGTTTTTCATGTTATGGATCAGTTGGGCTTAGATAAAAGCGGTTGGAACCCTTTCTTCCGCTTGGATTTTTTTAATACTTGGTTTATTCGCTGCGCACCATTGGATAGTACGTTACCATACTTTAAAACCGGTTCCCACCATTTTTTTCAGCATGACTTTTGATGAAAAACGGACTTTTGGGTTTTTCATGTTATGGATCAGTTGGGCTTAGATAAAAGCGGTTGGAACCTTTTTTCCCGCTTGGATTTTTTTAATACTTGGTTTATTCGCTGCGCACCATAGGATAGTACGTCACCATACTTTAAAACCGGTTCCCACCATTTTTTTCAGCATGACTTTTGATGAAAAACAGACTTTTGGGTTTTTCATGTTATGGATCAGTTGGGCTTAGATAAAAGCGCTTGGAACCCTTTTTCCCGCTTGGATTTTTTTAATACTTGGTTTATTCGCTGCGCACCATTGGATAGTACGTCACCATACTTTAAAACCGGTTCCCACCATGAAAAACGGACTTTTGGGTTTTTCATGTTATGGATCAGTTGGGCTTAGATAAAAGCGGTTGGAACCCTTTTTCAAGCTTGGATTTTTTTAATACTTGGTTTATTCGCTGCGCACCATTGGATAGTACGTCACCATACTTTAAAATCGGTTCCCACCATTTTTTTCAGCATGACTTTTGATGAAAAACGGACTTTTGGGTTTATCATGTTATGGATCAGTTGGGCTTAGATAAAAGCGGTTGGAACCCTTTTTCCCGCTTGGATTTTTTTAATACTTGGTTTATTCGCTGCGCACCATTGGATAGTACGTCACCATACTTTAAAACCGGTTCCCACCATTTTTTTCAGCATTACTTTTGATGAAAAACGGACTTTTGGGTTTTTCATGTTATGGATCAGTTGGGCTTAGATAAAAGCGGTTGGAACCCTTTTTCCCTCTTGGATTTTTTTAATACTTGGTTTATTCGCTGCGCACCATTGGATAGTACGTCACCATACTTTAAAACCGATTCCCACCATTTTTTTCAGCATGACTTTTGATGAAAAACGGACTTTTGGGTTTTTCATGTTATGGATCAGTTGGGCTTAGATAAAAGCGGTTGGAACCCTTTTTCCCGCTTGGATTTTTTTGATACTTGGTTTATTCGCTGCGCACCATTAGATAGTACGTCACCATACTTTAAAACCGGTTCCAACCATTTTCTTCAGCATGACTTTTGATGAAAAACGGACTTTTGGGTTTTTCATGTTATGGATCAGTTGGGTCTTAGATAAAAGCGGTTGGAACCCTTTTTCCCGCTTGGATTTTTTTAATACTTGGTTTATTCGCTGCACACCATTGGATAGTACGTCACCATACCTTAAAACCGGTTCCCACCATTTTTTTCAGCATGACTTTTGATGAAAAACGGACTTTTGGGTTTTTCATGTTATGGATCAGTTGGGCTTTGATAAAAGCGGTTGTAACCCTTTTTCCCGCTTGGATTTTTTAATCCTTGGTTTATTCGCTGCGCACCATTGGATAGTACGTCACCATGCTTTAAAACCGGTTCCCACCATTTTTTTCAGCATGACTTTTGATGGAAAACGGACTTTTGGGTTTTTCATGTTATGGATCAGTTGGGCTTAGATAAAAGCGGTTGGAACCCTTTTTCCCGCTTGGATTTTTTTAATACTTGGTTTATTCGCTGCGCACCATTGGATAGTAGGTCACCATACTTTAAAACCGGTTCCCACCATTTTTTCAGCATGACTTTTGATCAAAAACGGACTTTTGGGTTTTTCATGTTATGGATCAGTTGGGCTTAGATAAAAGCGGTTGGAACCCTTTTTCCCGCTTGGATTTTTTTAATACTTGGTTTTTTCGCTGCGCACCATTGGATAGTACGTCACCATACTTTAAAACCGGTTCCCACCATTTTTTTCAGCATGACTTTTGATGAAAAACGAACTTTTGGGTTTTTCATGTTATGGATCAGTTGGGCTTAGATAAAAGCGGTTGGAACCCTTTTTCCCGCTTGGATTTTTTTAATACTTGGTTTATTCGCTGCGCACCATTAGATAGTACGTCACGATACTTTAAAACCGGTTCCCACCATTTTTTTCAGCATGACTTTTGATGAAAAACGGACTTTTGGGTTTTTCATGTTATGGATCAGTTGGGCTTAGATAAAAGCGGTTGGAACCCTTTTTCAAGCTTGGATTTTTTTAATACTTGGTTTATTCGCTGCGCACCATTGGATAGTACGTCACCATACTTTAAAACCGGTTCCCACCATTTTTTTCAGCATGAATTTTGATGAAAAACGGACTTTTGGGTTTTTCATGTTATGGATCAGTTGGGCTTAGATAAAAGCGGTTGGAACCCTTTTTTCCGCTTGGATTTTTTTAATACTTGGTTTATTCGCTGCGCACCATTGGATAGTACGTCACCATACTTTAAAACCGGTTCCCACCATTTTTTTCAGCATGACTTTTGATGAAAAGCGGACTTTTAAGTTTTTCATGTTATGGATCAGTTGGGCTTAGATAAAAGCGGGTGGAACCCTTTTTCCCGCTTGGATTTTTTTAATACTTGGTTTATTCGCTGCGCATTATTGGATAGTACGTCACCATACTTTAAAACCGGTTTCCACAGATTTTTTTCAGCATGACTTTTGATGAAAAACGGACTTTTGGGTTTTTCATGTTATGGATCAGTTGGGCTTAGATAAAAGCGGTTAAAACCCTTTTTCCCGCTTAGATTTTTTTAATACTTGGTTTATTCGCTGCGCACCATTGAATAGTACGTCACCATACTTTAAAACCGGTTCCCACCATCTTTTTCAGCATGACTTTTGATGAAAAACGGACTTTTGGGTTTTTCACGTTATGGATCAGTTGGGCTTAGATAAAAGCGGTTGGAACCCTTTTTCTTGGTTGGATTTTTTTAATACTTGGTTTTTTCGCTGCGCACCATTGGATAGTACGTCAACATACTTTAAAACCGGTTCCCACCATTTTTTTCAGCATGACTTTTGATGAAAAACGGACTTTTGGGTTTTTCATGTTATGGATCAGTTGGGCTTAGATAAAAGCGGTTGGAACCCTTTTTCCCGCTTGGATTCTTTTAATACTTGGTTTATTCGCTGCGCACCATTGGATAGTACGTCACCATACTTTAAAACCGGTTCCCACAGATTTTTTTCAGCATGACTTTTGATGGAAAACGGACGTTTGGGTTTTTCATGTTTTGGATGAGTTGGGCTTAGATAAAAGCGGTTGGAACCCATTTTCCCGCTTGGATTTTTTTAATACTTGGTTTATTCGCTGCGCACCATTGAATAGTACGTCACCATACTTTAAAACCGGTTCCCACCATTTTTTACACATGACTTTTGATGAAAAACGGACTTTTGGGTTTTTCATGTTATGGATCAGTTGGGCTTAGATAAAAGCGGTGAAAACCCTTTTTCCCGCTTGGATTTTATTAATGCTTGGTTTATTCGCTGCGCACCATTGGATAGTACATCACCATACTTTAAAACCGGTTCCCACCATTTTTTTGAGCATGAATTTTGATGAAAAACGGACTTTTGGGTTTTTCATGTTATGGATCAGTTGGGCTTAGATAAAAGCGGTTGGAACCCTTTTTCCCGCTTGGATTTTTTAAATACTTGGTTTATTCGCTGCGCACCATTGGATAGTACGTCACCATACTTTAAAACCGGTTCCCACCATTTTTTTCAGCATGACTTTTGATGAAAAACAGACTTTTGGGTTCTTCATGTTATGGATCAGTTGGGCTTAGATAAAAGCGCTTGGAACCCTTTTTCCCGCTTGGATTTTTGTAATACTTAGTTTATTCGCTGCGCACCATTGGATAGTACGTCACCATACTTTAAAACCGGTTCCCACCATTTTTTTCAGCATGACTTTTGATGAAAAACGGACTTTTGGGTTTTTCATGTTATGGATCAGTTGGGCTTAGATAAAAGCGGTTGGAACCCTTTTTCCCGCTTGGACTTTTTTAATACTTGATTTATTCGCTGCGCACCATTGGATAGTACGTCACCATACTTTAAAACCGGTTCCCACCATTTTTTTCAGCATGACGTTTGATGAAAAACGGACTTTTGGGTTTTTCATGTTATGGATCAGTTGGGCTTAGATAAAAGCGTTGAAAACCCTTTTTCCCGCTTGTATTTTTTTAATACTTGGCTAATTCGCTGCGCACCATTGGATAGTACGTCACCATACTTTAAAACCGGTTCCCACCATTTTTTTCAGCATGACTTTTGATGAAAAACAGACTTTTGGGTTTTTCATGTTATGGATCAGTTGGGCTTAGATAAAAGCGGTTAAAACCCTTTTTCCCGCTTGGATTTTTTTAATACTTGGTTTATTCGCTGCGCTCCATTGGATAGTACGTCACCATTCTTTAAAACCGGTTCCCACCATTTTTTTCAGCATGACTTTTGATGAAAAACGGACTTTTGGGTTTTTCATGTTATGGATCAGTTGGGCTTAGATAAAAGCGGTTAAAACCCTTTTTCCCGCTTGGATTTTTTTAATACTTGGTTTATTCGCTGTGCACCATTGGATAGTACGTCACCATACTTTAAAACCGGTTCCCACCATTTTTTTCATCATGACTTTTGATGAAAAACGGACTTTTGGGTTTTTCATGTTATGGATCAGTTGGGCTTAGATAAAAGCGGTTGGAACCCTTTTTTCCGCTTGGATTTCTTTAATAATTGGTTTATTCGCTGCGCACCATTGGATAGTACGTCACCATACTTTAAAACCGGTTCCCACCATTTTTTTCAGCATGACTTTTGATGAAAAACGGACTTTTGGGTTTTTCATGTTATGGATCAGTTGGGCTTAGATAAAAGCGGTTGGAACCCTTTTCCCCGCTTGGATTTTTTTAATACTTGGTTTATTCGCTGCGCACCATTGGATAGTACGTCACCATACTTTAAAACCGGTTCCCACCATTTTTTTCAGCATGACTTTTGATGAAAAACGGACTTTTGGGTTTTTCATGTTATGGATCAGTTGGGCCTAGATTAAAGCGGTTGGAACCCTTTTCCCCGCTTGGATTTTATTAATACTTGGTTTATTCGCTGCGCACCATTGGATAGTACGTCACCATACTTAAAACCGGTTCCCACCATTTTTTTCAGCATGACTTTTGATGAAAAACGGACTTTTGGGTTTTTCATGTTATGGATCAGTTGGGCTTAGATAAAAGCGGTTGGAACCCTTTTTCCCGCTTGGATTTTTTTAATACTTGGTTTATTCGCTGCGCACCAATGGATAGTACGTCACCATACTTTAAAACCGGTTCCCACCATTTTTTTCAGCATGACTTTTGATGAAAAACGGACTTTTGGGTTTTTCATGTTATGGATCAGTTGGGGCTTAGATAAAATCGGTTGGAACCCTTTTTCCCGCTTGGATTTTTTTAATACTTGGCTTATTCGCTGCGCACCATTGGATAGTACGTTACCATACTTTAAAACCGGTTCCCACCATTTTTTTCAGCATGACTTTTGATGAAAAACGGACTTTTGGGTTTTTCATGTTATGGATCAGTTGGGCTTAGATAAAAGCGGTTGGAACCCTTTTTCCCGCTTGGATTTTTTTAATACTTGGTTTATTCGCTGCGCACCATTGGATAGTACGTCACCATACTTTAAAACCGGTTCCCACCATTTTTTCAGCATGACTTTTGATGAAAAACGGACTTTTGGGTTTTTCATGTTATGGATCAGTTGGGCTTAGATAAAAGCGGTTGGAACCGATTTTCCCGCTTGGATTTTTTTAATACTTGGTTTATTCGCTGCGCACCATTGGATAGTACGTCACCATACTTTAAAACCGGTTCCCACCATTTTTTACAGCAAGTAAAAACCGGTCTTAAAGCATGGTGACGTACTATCCAATGGTGCGCAGTCCGTTTTTCATCAAAAGTCATGCTGAAAAAATGGTGGGAACCGGATTTAAAGTATGGTGACGTACTATCCAATGGTGCGCAGCGAATAAACCAAGTATTAAAAAAATCCAAGCGGGAAAAAGGGTTTTAACCGCTTTTATCTAAGCCCAACTGATCCATAACATGAAAAACCCAAAAGTCCGTTTTTCATCAAAAGTCATGCTGAAAAAAATGGTGGGAACCGGTTTTAAAGCATGGTGACGTACTATCCAATGGTGCGCAGCGAATAAACCAAGTATTAAAAAAATCAAAGCGGGAAAAAGGGTTTTAACCGCTTTTATCTAAGCCCAACTGATCCATTACATGAAAAACCCAAAAGTCCGTTTTTCATCAAAAGTCATGCTCAAAAAAATGGTGGGAACCGGTTTTAAAGTATGGTGACGTACTATCCAATGGTGCGCAGCGAATAAACCAAGTATTAAAAATATCCAAGCGGGAAAAAGGGTTTTAACCGCTTTTATCTAAACCCAACTGATCCATAACATGAAAAACCCAAAAGTCCGTTTTTCATCAAAAGTCATGCTGAAAAAAATGGTGGGAACCGGTTTTAAAGTATAGTGACGTACTAACCAATAGTGCGCAGCGAATAAACCAAGTATTAAAAAAATCCAAGCGGGAAAAAGGGGTTTAACCGCTTTTATCCAAGCCCAACTGATCCATAACATGAAAAACCCAAAAGTCCGTTTTTCATCAAAAGTCATGCTGAAAAAAATGGTGGGAACCGGTTTTAAAGTATGGTGACGTACTATCCAATGGTGCGCAGCGAATAAACCAAGTATTAAAAAAATCCAAGCGGGAAAAAGGGTTTCAACCGCTTTTATCTAAGCCCAACTGATCCATAACATGAAAAACCCAAAAGTCCGTTTTTCATCAAAAGTCATGCTGAAAAAAATGGTGGGAACCGGTTTTAAAGTATGGTGACGTACTATCCAATGGTGCGCAGCGAATAAACCAAGTATTAAAAAAATCCAAGCGGGAAAAAGGGTTTTAACCGCTTTTATCTAAGCCCAACTGATCCATAACATGAAAAACCCAAAAGTCCGTTTTTCATTAAAAGTCATGCTGAAAAAAATGGTGGGAACCGGTTTTAAAGTATGGTGACGTACTCTCCAATGGTGCACAGCGAATAAACCAAGTATTAAAAAAATCCAAGCGGAAAAAAGGGTTTTAATCGCTTTTATCTAAGCCCAACTGATCCATAACATGAAAAACCCAAAAGTCCGTTTTTCATCAAAAGTCATGCTGAAAAAATGGTGGGAACCGGTTTTAAAGTATGGTGACGTACTATCCAATGATGCGCAGCAAATAAACCAAGTATTAAAAAATCCAAGCGGGAAAAAGGGTTTTAACCGCTTTTATCTAAGCAAACTGATCCATAACATGAAAAACCCAAAAGTCCGTTTTTCATCAAAAGTCATCCTGAAAAAAATGGTGGGAACCGGTTTTAAAGTATGGTGACGTACTATCCAATGGTGCGCAGCGAATAAACCAAGTATTAAAAAAATCCAAGCGGGAAAAAGGGTTTTAACCGCTTTTATCTAAGCCCAACTGATCCATAACATGAAAAACCCAAAAGTCCGTTTTTCATTAAAAGTCATGCTGAAAAAAATGGTGGGAACCGGTTTTAAAGTATGGTGACGTACTCTCCAATGGTGCACAGCGAATAAACCAAGTATTAAAAAAATCCAAGCGGAAAAAAGGGTTTTAATCGCTTTTATCTAAGCCCAACTGATCCATAACATGAAAAACCCAAAAGTCCGTTTTTCATCAAAAGTCATGCTGAAAAAATGGTGGGAACCGGTTTTAAAGTATGGTGACGTACTATCCAATGATGCGCAGCAAATAAACCAAGTATTAAAAAATCCAAGCGGGAAAAAGGGTTTTAACCGCTTTTATCTAAGCAAACTGATCCATAACATGAAAAACCCAAAAGTCCGTTTTTCATCAAAAGTCATCCTGAAAAAAATGGTGGGAACCGGTTTTAAAGTATGGTGACGTACTATCCAATGGTGCGCAGCGAATAAACCAAGTATTAAAAAAATCCAAGCGGGAAAAAGGGTTTTAACCGCTTTTATCTAAGCCCAACTGATCCATAACATGAAAAACCCAAAAGTCCGTTTTTCATCAAAAGTCATGCTGAAAAAAATGGTGGGAACCGGTTTTAAAGTATGGTGACGTACTATCCAATGGTGCGCAGCGAATAAACCAAGTATTAAAAAAATCCAAGCGGGAAAAAGGGTTCCAACCGCTTTTATCTAATCCCAACTGATCCATAACATGAAAAACCCAAAAGTCCGTTTTTCATCAAAAGTCATGCTTAAAAAAATGGTAGGAACCGGTTTTAAAGTATGGTGACGTACTATCCAATGGTGCGCAGCGAATAAACCAAGTATTAAAAAAATCCAAGCGGGAAAAAGGGTTTTAACCGCTTTTATCTAAGCCCAACTGATCCATAACATGAAAAACCCAAAAGTCCGTTTTTCATCAATAGTCATGCTGAAAAAAATGGTGGGAATCGGTTTTAAAGTATGGTGACGTACTATCCAATGGTGCGCAGCGAATAAACCAAGTATCAAAAAAATCCAAGCGGGAAAAGGGTTTTAACCGCTTTTATCTAAGCCCAACTGATCCATAACATGAAAAACCCAAAAGTCCGTTTTTCATCAAAAGTCATGCGGAAAAAAATGGTGGGAACCGGTTTTAAAGTATGGTGACGTACTATCTAATGGTGCACAGCGAATAAACCAAGTATTAAAAAAATCCAAGCGGGAAAAAGGGTTTTAACCGCTTTTATCTAAGCCCAACTGATCCATAACATGAAAAACCCAAAAGTCCGTTTTTCATCAAAAGTCATGCTGAAAAAAATGGTTGGAACCGGTTTTAAAGTATGGTGACGTACTATCCAATGGTGCGCAGCGAATAAACCAAGTATTAAAAAAATCCAAGCGGGAAAAAGGGTTTTAACCGCTTTTATCTAAGCCCAACTGATCCATAACATGAAAAACCCAAAAGTCCGTTTTTCATCAAAAGTCATGCTGAAAAAAATGGTGGGAACCGGTTTTAAAGTATGGTGACGTACTATCCAATGGTGCGCAGCGAATAAACCAAGTATTAAAAAAATCCAAGCGGGAAAAAGGGTTTTAACCGCTTTTATCTAAGCCCAACTGATCCATAACATGAAAAACCCAAAAGTCCGTTTTTCATCAAAAGTCATGCTGAAAAAAATGGTGGGAACCGGTTTTAAAGTATGGTGACGTACTATCCAATGGTGCGCAGCGAATAAACCAAGTATTAAAAAAATCCAAGCGGGAAAAATGATTTTAACCGCTTTTATCTAAGCCCAACTGATCCATAACATGAAAAACCCAAAAGTCCGTTTTTGATCAAAACTAATGCTGAAAAAAATGATGGGAACCGGTTTTAAAGTATGGTGACGTACTATCTAATGGTGCGCAGCGAATAAACCAAGTATTAAAAAAATCCAAGCTGGAAAAGATGTTTTAACCGCTTTTATCTAAGCCCAACTGATCCATAACATGAAAAACCCAAAAGTCCGTTTTTCATCAAAAGTCATGCTGAAAAAATGGTGGGAACCGGTTTTAAAGTATGGTGACGTACTATCCAATGGTGCGCAGCGAATAAACCAAGTATTAAAAAAATCCAAGCGGGAAAAAGGGTTTTAACCGCTTTTATCTAAGCCCAACTGACCCATAACATGAAAAACCCAAAAGTCTGTTTTTCATCAAATGTCATGCTGAAAAAAATGGTGGGAACCAGTTTTAAAGTATGGTGACGTACTATCCAATGGTGCGCAGCGAATAAACCAAGTATTAAAAAAATCCAAGCGGGAAAAAGGGTTTTAACCGCTTTTATCTAAGCCCAACTGATCCATAACATGAAAAACCCAAAAGTCCGTTTTTCATCAAAAGTCATGCTGAAAAAAATGGTGGGAACCGGTTTTAAGGTATGGTGACGTACTATCCAATGGTGCGCAGCGAATAAACCAAGTATTAAAAAAATCCAAGCGGGAAAAAGGGTTTTAACCGCTTTTATCTAAGCCCAACTGATCCATACCATGAAAAACCCAAAAGTCCGTTTTTCGTCAAAAGTCACGCTGAAAAAAATGGTGGGAACCGGTTTTAAAGTATGGTGACGTACTATCCAATGGTGCGCAGCGAATAAACCAAGTATTAAAAAAATCCAAGCGGGAAAAAGGGTTTTAACCGCTTTTATCTAAGCCCAACTGATCCATAACATGAAAAAACCCAAAAGTCCGTTTTTCATCAAAAGTCATGCTGAAAAAAATGGTGGGAACCGGTTTTAAAGTATGGTGACGTACTATCCAATGGTGCGCAGCGAATAAACCAAGTATTAAAAAAATCCAAGCGGGAAAAAGGGTTTTAACCGCTTTTATCTAAGCCCAACTGATCCATAACATGAAAAACCCAAAAGTCCGTTTTTCATAAAAAGTCATGCTGAAAAAAATGGTGGGAACCGGTTTTAAAGTATGGTGACGTACTATCCAATGGTGCGCAGCGAGTAAACCAAGTATTAAAAAAGTCCAAGCCTGAAAAAGGGTTTTAACCGCTTTTATCTAAGCCCAACTGATCCATAACATGAAAAACCCAAAAGTCTCTTTTTCATCAAAAGTCATGCTGAAAAAAATAGTGGGAACCGGTTTTAAAGTATAGTGACGTACTATCCAATGGTGCGCAACGAATAAACCAAGTATTAAAAAAATCCAAGCGGGAAAAAGGGTTTTAACCGCTTTTATCTAAGCCCAACTGATCCATAACATGAAAAACCCAAAAGTCCGTTTTTCATCAAAAGTCATGCTGAAAAAAATGGTGGGAACCGGTTTTAAAGTATGTTGACGTACTATCCAATGGTGCGCAGCGAATAAACCAAGTATTAAAAAAATCCAAGCGGGAAAAAGGGTTTTAACCGCTTTTATCTATGCCCAACTGATCCATAACATGAAAAACCCCAAAGTCCGTTTTTCATCAAAAGTCATGCTGAAAAAAAGGTGGGAAACGGTTTTAAAGTATGTTGACGTACTATCCAATGGTGCGCAGCGAATAAACCAAGTATTAAAAAAATCCAAGCGGGAAAAAGGGTTTTAACCGCTTTTATCTATGCCCAACTGATCCATAACATGAAAAACCCAAAGTCCGTTTTTCATCAAAAGTCATGCTGAAAAAAAGGTGGGAACCGGTTTTAAAGTATGGTGACGTAATATCCAATGGTGCGCAGCGAATAAACCAAGTATTAAAAAAATCCAAGCGGGAAAAAGGGTTTTAACCGCTTTTATCTAAGCCCAACTGATCCATAACATGAAAAACCCAAAAGTCCGTTTTTCATCAAAAGTCATGCTGAATAAAATGGTGGGAACCGGTTTTAAAGTATGGTGACGTACTATCTAATGGTGCGCAGCGAATAAACCAAGTATTAACAAAATCCAAGCGGGAAAAAGGGTTTTAACCGCTTTTATCTAAGCCCAACTGATCCATAACATGAAAAACCCAAAAGTCCGTTTTTCATCAAAAGTCATGCTGAATAAAATGGTGGGAACCGGTTTTAAAGAATGGTGACGTACTATCCAATGGTGCGCAGCGAATAAACCAAGTATTAAAAAAATCCAAGCGGGGAAAGGGGTTTTAACCGCTTTTATCTAAGCCCAACTGTTCCATAACATGAAAAACCCAAAAGTCCGTTTTTCATCAAACGTCATGCTGAATAAAATGGTGGGAACCGGTTTTAAAGTATGGTGACGTACTATCCAATGGTGCGCAGCGAATAAACCAAGTATTTAAAAAATCCAAGCGGGAAAAAGGGTTTTAACCGCTTTTATCTAAGCCCAACTGATCCATAACATGAAAAACCCAAAAGTCCGTTTTTCATCAAAAGTCATGCTGAATAAAATGGTAGGAACCGGTTTTAAAGTATGGTGACGTACTATCCAATGGTGCGCAGGGAATAAACCAAGTATTAAAAAAATCCAAGCGGGGAAAAGGGTTTTAACCGCTTTTATCTAAGGGCAACTGATCCATAACATGAAAAACCCAAAAGTCCGTTTTTCATCAAAAGTCATGCTGAATAAAATGGTGGGAACCGGTTTTAAAGTATGGTGACGTACTATCTAATGGTGCGCAGCGAATGAACCAAGTATTAAAAAAATCCAAGCGGGAAAAAGGGTTTTAACCGCTTTTATCTAAGCCCAACTGATCCATAACATGAAAAACCCAAAAGTCCGTTTTTCATCAAAAGTCATGCTGAAAAAAATGGTGGGAACCGGTTTTAAAGTATGGTGACGTACTATCTAATGGTGCGCAGCGAATGAACCAAGTATTAAAAAAATCCAAGCGGGAAAAAGGTTTTAACCGCTTTTATTTAAGCCCAACTGATCCATAACATGAAAAACCCAAAAGTCCGTTTTACATCAAAAGTCATGCTGAATAAAATGGTGGGAACCGGTTTCAAAGTATGGTGACGTACTATCCAATGGTGCGCAGCGAATAAACCAAGTATTAAAAAAATCCAAGCGGGGAAAAGGGTTTTAACCGCTTTTATCTAAGCCCAACTGATCCATAACATGAAAAACCCAAAAGTCCGTTTTTCATCAAAAGTCATGCTGAATAAAATGGTGGGAACCGGTTTTAAAGTATGGTGACGTACTATCTAATGGTGCGCAGCGAATAGACCAAGTATTAAAAAAATCCAAGCGGGGAAAAGGGTTTTAACCGCTTTTATCTAAGCCCAACTGATCCATAACATGTAAAACCCAAAAGTCCTTTTTTCATCAAAAGTCATGCTGAATAAAATGGTGGGAACCGGTTTTAAAGTATGGTGACGTACTATCCAATGGTGCGCAGCGAATAAACCAAGTATTAAAAAAATCCAAGCGGGGAAAAGGGTTTTAACCGCTTTTATCTAAGCCCAACTGATCCATAACATGAAAAACCCAAAAGTCCGTTTTTCATCAAAAGTCATGCTGAATAAAATGGTGGGAACCGGTTTTAAAGTATGGTGATGTACTATCCAATGGTGCGCAGCGAATAAACCAAGTATTAAAAAAATCCAAGCGGGGAAAAGGGTTTTAACCGCTTTTATATAAACCCAACTGATCCATAACATGAAAAACCCAAAACTCACTTTTTCATCAAAAGTCATGCTGAATAAAATGGTGGGAACCGGTTTTAAAGTATGGTGACGTACTATCCAATGGTGCGCAGCGAGTAAACCAAGTATTACAAAAATCCAAGCGGGGAAAAGGGTTTTAACCGCTTTTATCTAAGCCCAACTGATCCATAACATGAAAAACCCAAAAGTCCGTTTTTCATCAAAAGTCATGCTGAATAAAATGGTGGGAACCGGTTTTAAAGTATGGTCACGTACTATCCAATGGTGCGCAGCGAATAAACCAAGTATTACAAAAATCCAAGCGGGGAAAAGGGTTTTAACCGCTTTTATCTAAGCCCAACTGATCCATAACATCTAAGCCCAACTGATCCATAACATGAAAAACCCAAAAGTCCGTTTTTCATTAAAAGTCATGCTGAATAAAATGGTGGGAACCGGTTTTAAAGTATGGTGACGTAGAATCCAATGGTGCGCAGCGACTAAACCAAGTATTAAAAAAATCCAAGCGGGGAAAAGGGTTTTAACCGCTTTTATCTAAGCCCAACTGATCCATAACATGAAAAACCCAAAAGTCCGTTTTTCATCAAAAGTCATGCTGAATAAAATGGTGGGAACCGGTTTTAAAGTATGGTGACGTGCTATCCAATGGTGCGCAGCGAATAAACCAAGTATTAAAAAAATCCAAGCGGGGAAAATGGTTTTAACCGCTTTTATCTAAGGCCAACTTATCCATAACATGAAAAACCCAAAAGTCCGTTTTTCATCAGAATTCATGCTGAATAAAATGGTGGGAACCGGTTTTAAAGTATGGTGACGTACTATCCAATGGTGCGCAGCGAATAAACTAAGTATTTAAAAAATCCAAGCGGGGAAAAGGGTTTTAACCGCTTTTATCTAAGCCCAACTGATCCATAACATAAAAAACCCAAAAGTCCGTTTTTCATCAAAAGTCATGCTGAATAAAATGGTGGGAACCGGTTTTAAAGTATGGTGACGTACTATCCAATGGTGCGCAGCGAATAATCCAAGTATTAAAAAAATCCAAGCGGGGAAAAGGGTTTTAACCGCTTTTATCTAAGCCCAACTGATCCATAACATGAAAAACCCAAAAGTCCGTTTTTCATCAAAAGTCATGCTGAATAAAATGGTGGGAACCGGTTTTAAGGTATGGTGACGTACTATCCAATGGTGCGCAGCGAATAAACCAAGTATTAAAAAAATCCAAGCGGGGAAAAGGGTTTTAACCGCTTTTATCTAAGCCCAACTGATCCATAACATGAAAAACCCAAAAGTCCGTTTTTCATCAAAAGTCATGCTGAATAAAATGGTGGGAACCGGTTTTAAAGTATGATGACGTACTATCCAATGGTGCGCAGCGAATAAACCAAGTATTAAAAAAATCCGAGCGGGGAAAAGGGTTTTAACCGCTTTTATCTAAGCCCAACTGATCCATACCATGAAAAACCAAAAGTCCGTTTTTGATCAAAAGTCATGCTGAATAAAATGGTGGGAACCGGTTTTAAAGTATGGTGACGTACTATCCAATGGTGCGCAGCGAATAAACCAAGTATTAAAAAAATCCAAGCGGGGAAAAGGGTTTTAACCGCTTTTATCTAAGCCCAACTGATCCATAACATGAAAAACCCAAAAGTCCGTTTTTCATCAAAAGTCATGCTGAATAAAATGGTGGGAACCGGTTTTAAAGTATGGTGACGTACTATCCAATGGTGCGCAGCGAATAAACCAAGTATTAAAAATATCCAAGCGGGGAAAAGGGTTTTAACCGCTTTTATCTAAGCCCAACTGATCCATAACATGAAAAACCCAAAAGTCCGTTTTTCATCAAAAGTCATTCTGAATAAAATGGTGGGAACCGCTTTTAAAGTATGGTGACGTACTATCCAATGGTGCGCAGCGAATAAACTAAGTATTAAAAAAATCCAAGCGGGGAAAAGGGTTTTAACCGCTTTTATCTAAGCCCAACTGATCCATAACATAAAAAACCCAAAAGTCCGTTTTTCATCAAAAGTCATGCTGAATAAAATGGTGGGAACCGGTTTTAAAGTATGGTGACGTACTATCCAATGGTGCGCAGCGAATAAACCAAGTATTAAAAAAATCCAATCGGGAAAAAGGGTTTTAACCGCTTTTATCTAAGCCCAACTGATCCATAACATGAAAAACCCAAAAGTCCGTTTTTCATCAAAAGTCATGCTGAATAAAATGGTAGGAACCGGTTTTAAAGTATGGTGACGTACTATCCAATGGTGCGCAGGGAATAAACCAAGTATTAAAAAAATCCAAGCGGGGAAAAGGGTTTTAACCGCTTTTATCTAAGGGCAACTGATCCATAACATGAAAAACCCAAAAGTCCGTTTTTCATCAAAAGTCATGCTGAATAAAATGGTGGGAACCGGTTTTAAAGTATGGTGACGTACTATCTAATGGTGCGCAGCGAATGAACCAAGTATTAAAAAAATCCAAGCGGGAAAAAGGGTTTTAACCGCTTTTATCTAAGCCCAACTGATCCATAACATGAAAAACCCAAAAGTCCGTTTTTCATCAAAAGTCATGCTGAAAAAAATGGTAGGAACCGGTTTTAAAGTATGGTGACGTACTATCTAATGGTGCGCAGCGAATGAACCAAGTATTAAAAAAATCCAAGCGGGAAAAAGGTTTTAACCGCTTTTATTTAAGCCCAACTGATCCATAACATGAAAAACCCAAAAGTCCGTTTTACATCAAAAGTCATGCTGAATAAAATGGTGGGAACCGGTTTCAAAGTATGGTGACGTACTATCCAATGGTGCGCAGCGAATAAACCATGTATTAAAAAAATCCAAGCGGGGAAAAGGGTTTTAACCGCTTTTATCTAAGCCCAACTGATACATAACATGAAAAACCCAAAAGTCCGTTTTTCATCAAAAGTCATGCTGAATAAAATGGTGGGAACCGGTTTTAAAGTATGGTGACGTACTATCTAATGGTGCGCAGCGAATAGACCAAGTATTAAAAAAATCCAAGCGGGGAAAAGGGTTTTAACCGCTTTTATCTAAGCCCAACTGATCCATAACATGTAAAACCCAAAAGTCCTTTTTTCATCAAAAGTCATGCTGAATAAAATGGTGGGAACCGGTTTTAAAGTATGGTGACGTACTATCCAATGGTGCGCAGCGAATAAACCAAGTATTAAAAAAACCCAAGAGGGGAAAAGGGTTTTAACCGCTTTTATCTAAGCCCAACTGATCCATAACATGAAAAACCCAAAAGTCCGTTTTTCATCAAAAGTCATGCTGAATAAAATGGTGGGAACCGGTTTTAAAGTATGGTGACGTACTATCCAATGGTGCGCAGCGAATAAACCAAGTATTAAAAAAGTCCAAGCGGGGAAAAGGGTTTTAACCGCTTTTATATAAGCCCAACTGATCCATAACATGAAAAACCCAAAACTCCGTTTTTCATCAAAAGTCATGCTGAATAAAATGGTGGGAACCGGTTTTAAAGTATGGTGACGTACTATCCAATGGTGCGCAGCGAATAAACCAAGTATTACAAAAATCCAAGCGGGGAAAAGGGTTTTAACCGCTTTTATCTAAGCCCAACTGATCCATAACATGAAAAACCCAAAAGTCCGTTTTTCATCAAAAGTCATGCTGAATAAAATGGTGGGAACCGGTTTTAAAGTATGGTCACGTACTATCCAATGGTGCGCAGCGAATAAACCAAGTATTACAAAAATCCAAGCGGGGAAAAGGGTTTTAACCGCTTTTATCTAAGCCCAACTGATCCATAACATCTAAGCCCAACTGATCCATAACATGAAAAACCCAAAAGTCCGTTTTTCATTAAAAGTCATGCTGAATAAAATGGTGGGAACCGGTTTTAAAGTATGGTGACGTACAATCCAATGGTGCGCAGCGAATAAACCAAGTATTAAAAAAATCCAAGCGGGGAAAAGGGTTTTAACCGCTTTTATCTAAGCCCAACTGATCCATAACATGAAAAACCCAAAAGTCCGTTTTTCATCAAAAGTCATGCTGAATAAAATGGTGGGAACCGGTTTTAAAGTATGGTGACGTACTATCCAATGGTGCGCAGCGAATAAACCAAGTATTAAAAAAATCCAAGCGGGGAAAATGGTTTTAACCGCTTTTATCTAAGCCCAACTTATCCATAACATGAAAAACCCAAAAGTCCGTTTTTCATCAAAATTCATGCTGAATAAAATGGTGGGAACCGGTTTTAAAGTATGGTGACGTACTATTCAATGGTGCGCAGCGAATAAACCAAGTATGAAAAAAATCCAAGCGGGGAAAAGGGTTTTAACCGCTTTTATCTAAGCCCAACTGATCCATAACATGAAAAACCCAAAAGTCCGTTTTTCATCCAAAGTCATGCTGAATAAAATGGTGGGAACCGGTTTTAAAGTATGGTGACGTACTACCCAATGGTGCGCAGCGAATAAACCAAGTATTAAAAAAATACAAGCGGGGAAAAGGGTTTTAACCGCTTTTATCTAAGCCCAACTGATCCATAACATGAAAAACCCAAAAGTCCGTTTTTCATCAAAAGTCATGCTGAATAAAATGGTGGGAACCGGTTTTAAAGTATGGTGACGTACTATCCAATGGTGCGCAGCGAATAATCCAAGTATTAAAAAAATCCAAGCGGGGAAAAGGGTTTTAACCGCTTTTATCTAAGCCCAACTGATCCATAACATGAAAAACCCAAAAGTCCGTTTTTCATCAAAAGTCATGCTGAATAAAATGGTGGGAACCGGTTTTAAGGTATGGTGACGTACTATCCAATGGTGCGCAGCGAATAAACCAAGTATTAAAAAAATCCAAGCGGGGAAAAGGGTTTTAACCGCTTTTATCTAAGCCCAACTGATCCATACCATGAAAAACACAAAAGTCCGTTTTTGATCAAAAGTCATGCTGAATAAAATGGTGGGAACCGGTTTTAAAGTATGGTGACGTACTATCCAATGGTGCGCAGCGAATAAACCAAGTATTAAAAAAATCCAAGCGGGGAAAAGGGTTTTAACCGCTTTTATCTAAGCCCAACTGATCCATAACATGAAAAACCCAAAAGTCCGTTTTTCATCAAAAGTCATGCTGAATAAAATGGTGGGAACCGGTTTTAAAGTATGGTGACGTACTATCCAATGGTGCGCAGCGAATAAACCAAGTATTAAAAATATCCAAGCGGGGAAAATGGTTTTAACCGCTTTTATCTAAGCCCAACTTATCCATAACATGAAAAACCCAAAAGTCCGTTTTTCATCAGAATTCATGCTGAATAAAATGGTGGGAACCGGTTTTAAAGTATGGTGACGTACTATCCAATGGTGCGCAGCGAATAAACTAAGTATTAAAAAAATCCAAGCGGGGAAAAGGGTTTTAACCGCTTTTATCTAAGCCCAACTGATCCATAACATAAAAAACCCAAAAGTCCGTTTTTCATCAAAAGTCATGCTGAATAAAATGGTGGGAACCGGTTTTAAAGTATGGTGACGTACTATCCAATGGTGCGCAGCGAATAATCCAAGTATTAAAAAAATCCAAGCGGGGAAAAGGGTTTTAACCGCTTTTATCTAAGCCCAACTGATCCATAACATGAAAAACCCAAAAGTCCGTTTTTCATCAAAAGTCATGCTGAATAAAATGGTGGGAACCGGTTTTAAGGTATGGTGACGTACTATCCAATGGTGCGCAGCGAATAAACCAAGTATTAAAAAAATCCAAGCGGGGAAAAGGGTTTTAACCGCTTTTATCTAAGCCCAACTGATCCATAACATGAAAAACCCAAAAGTCCGTTTTTCATCAAAAGTCATGCTGAATAAAATGGTGGGAACCGGTTTTAAAGTATGATGACGTACTATCCAATGGTGCGCAGCGAATAAACCAAGTATTAAAAAAATCCAAGCTTGGAAAAGGGTTTTAACCGCTTTTATCTAAGCCCAACTGATCCATACCATGAAAAACCCAAAAGTCCGTTTTTGATCAAAAGTCATGCTGAATAAAATGGTGGGAACCGGTTTTAAAGTATGGTGACGTACTATCCAATGGTGCGCAGCGAATAAACCAAGTATTAAAAAAATCCAAGCGGGGAAAAGGGTTTTAACCGCTTTTATCTAAGCCCAACTGATCCATAACATGAAAAACCCAAAAGTCCGTTTTTCATCAAAAGTCATGCTGAATAAAATGGTGGGAACCGGTTTTAAAGTATGGTGACGTACTATCCAATGGTGCGCAGCGAATAAACCAAGTATTAAAAATATCCAAGCGGGGAAAAGGGTTTTAACCGCTTTTATCTAAGCCCAACTGATCCATAACATGAAAAACCCAAAAGTCCGTTTTTCATCAAAAGTCATTCTGAATAAAATGGTGGGAACCGCTTTTAAAGTATGGTGACGTACTATCCAATGGTGCGCAGCGAATAAACTAAGTATTAAAAAAATCCAAGCGGGGAAAAGGGTTTTAACCGCTTTTATCTAAGCCCAACTGATCCATAACATAAAAAACCCAAAAGTGCGTTTTTCATCAAAAGTCATGCTGAATAAAATGGTGGGAACCGGTTTTAAAGTATGGTGACGTACTATCCAATGGTGCGCAGCGAATAAACCAAGTATTAAAAAAATCCAAGCGGGAAAAAGGGTTTTAACCGCTTTTATCTAAGCCCAACTGATCCATAACATGAAAAACCCAAAAGTCCGTTTTTCATCAAAAGTCATGCTGAATAAAATGGTAGGAACCGGTTTTAAAGTATGGTGACGTACTATCCAATGGTGCGCAGGGAATAAACCAAGTATTAAAAAAATCCAAGCGGGGAAAAGGGTTTTAACCGCTTTTATCTAAGGGCAACTGATCCATAACATGAAAAACCCAAAAGTCCGTTTTTCATCAAAAGTCATGCTGAATAAAATGGTGGGAACCGGTTTTAAAGTATGGTGACGTACTATCTAATGGTGCGCAGCGAATGAACCAAGTATTAAAAAAATCCAAGCGGGAAAAAGGGTTTTAACCGCTTTTATCTAAGCCCAACTGATCCATAACATGAAAAACCCAAAAGTCCGTTTTTCATCAAAAGTCATGCTGAAAAAAATGGTGGGAACCGGTTTTAAAGTATGGTGACGTACTATCTAATGGTGCGCAGCGAATGAACCAAGTATTAAAAAAATCCAAGCGGGAAAAAGGTTTTAACCGCTTTTATTTAAGCCCAACTGATCCATAACATGAAAAACCCAAAAGTCCGTTTTACATCAAAAGTCATGCTGAATAAAATGGTGGGAACCGGTTTCAAAGTATGGTGACGTACTATCCAATGGTGCGCAGCGAATAAACCAAGTATTAAAAAAATCCAAGCGGGGAAAAGGGTTTTAACCGCTTTTATCTAAGCCCAACTGATCCATAACATGAAAAACCCAAAAGTCCGTTTTTCATCAAAAGTCATGCTGAATAAAATGGTGGGAACCGGTTTTAAAGTATGGTGACGTACTATCTAATGGTGCGCAGCGAATAGACCAAGTATTAAAAAAATCCAAGCGGGGAAAAGGGTTTTAACCGCTTTTATCTAAGCCCAACTGATCCATAACATGTAAAACCCAAAAGTCCTTTTTTCATCAAAAGTCATGCTGAATAAAATGGTGGGAACCGGTTTTAAAGTATGGTGACGTACTATCCAATGGTGCGCAGCGAATAAACCAAGTATTAAAAAAATCCAAGCGGGGAAAAGGGTTTTAACCGCTTTTATCTAAGCCCAACTGATCCATAACATGAAAAACCCAAAAGTCCGTTTTTCATCAAAAGTCATGCTGAATAAAATGGTGGGAACCGGTTTTAAAGTATGGTGACGTACTATCCAATGGTGCGCAGCGAATAAACCAAGTATTAAAAAAATCCAAGCGGGGAAAAGGGTTTTAACCGCTTTTATATAAGCCCAACTGATCCATAACATGAAAAACCCAAAACTCCGTTTTTCATCAAAAGTCATGCTGAATAAAATGGTGGGAACCGGTTTTAAAGTATGGTGACGTACTATCCAATGGTGCGCAGCGAATAAACCAAGTATTAAAAAAATCCAAGCGGGGAAAAGGGTTTTAACCGCTTTTATCTAAGCCCAACTGATCCATAACATGAAAAACCCAAAAGTCCGTTTTTCATCAAAAGTCATGCTGAATAAAATGGTGGGAACCGGTTTTAAAGTATGGTGACGTACTATCCAATGGTGCGCAGCGAATAAACCAAGTATTAAAAATATCCAAGCGGGGAAAAGGGTTTTAACCGCTTTTATCTAAGCCCAACTGATCCATAACATGAAAAACGCAAAAGTCCGTTTTTCATCAAAAGTCATTCTGAATAAAATGGTGGGAACCGCTTTTAAAGTATGGTGACGTACTATCCAATGGTGCGCAGCGAATAAACTAAGTATTAAAAAAATCCAAGCGGGGAAAAGGGTTTTAACCGCTTTTATCTAAGCCCAACTGATCCATAACATAAAAAACCCAAAAGTCCGTTTTTCATCAAAAGTCATGCTGAATAAAATGGTGGGAACCGGTTTTAAAGTATGGTGACGTACTATCCAATGGTGCGCAGCGAATAAACCAAGTATTAAAAAAATCCAAGCGGGGAAAAGGGTTTTAACCGCTTTTATCTAAGCCCAACTTATCCATAACTTGAAAAACCCAAAAGTCCGTTTTTCATCAAAAGTCATGCTGAATAAAATGGTGGGAACCGGTTTTAAAGTATGGTGACGTACTATCCAATGGTGCGCAGCGAATAAACCAAGTATTAAAAAAATCCAAGCGGGGAAAAGGGTTTTAACCGCTTTTATCTAAGCCCAACTGATCCATAACATGAAAAACCCAAAAGTCCGTTTTTCATCAAAAGTCATGCTGAATAAAATGGTGGGAACCGGTTTTAAAGTATGGTGACGTACTATCCTATGGTGCGCAGCGAATAAACCAAGTATTTAAAAAAATCCATGCGGGGAAAAGGGTTTTAACCGCTTTTATCTAAGCCCAACTGATCCATAACATGAAAAACCCAAAAGTCCGTTTTTCATCAAAAGTAATGCTGAATAAAATGGTGGGAACCGGTTTTAAAGTATGGCGACGTACTATCCAATGGTGCGCAGCGAATAAACCAAGTATTAAAAAAATCCAAGCGGGGAAAAGGGTTTTAAACGCTTTTATCTAAGCCCAACTTATCCATAACATGAAAAACCCAAAAGTCCGTTTTTCATCAAAAGTCATGCTGAATAAATTGGTGGGAACCGGTTTTAAAGTATGGTGACGTACTATCCAATGGTGCGCAGCGAATAAACCAAGTATTAAAAAAATCCAAGCGGGGAAAAGGGTTTTAACCGCTTTTATCTAAGCCCAACTGATCCATAACATGAAAAACCCAAAAGTCCGTTTTTCATCCAAAGTCATGCTGAATAAAATGGTGGGAACCGGTTTTAAAGTATGGTGACGTACTATCCAATGGTGCGCAGCGAATAAACCAAGTATTAAAAAAATCCAAGCGGGGAAAAGGGTTTTAACCGCTTTTAACTAAGCCCAACTGATCCATAACATGAAAAACCCAAAAGTCCGTTTTTTATCAAAAGTCAAGCTGAATAAAATCGTGGGAACCGGTTTTAAAGTATGGTGCCGTACTATCCAATGGTGCGCAGCGAATAAACCAAGTATTAAAAAAATCCAAGCGGGGAACAGGGTTTTAACCGCTTTTATCTAAGCCCAACTGATCCATAACATGAAAAACCGAAAAGTCCGTTTTTCATCAAAAGTCATGCTGAATAAAATGGTGGGAACCGGTTTTAAAGTATGGTGACGTACTATCCAATGGTGCGCAGCGAATAAACCAAGTATTAAAAAAATCCAAGCGGGGAAAAGGGTTTTAACCGCTTTTATCTAAGCCCAACTGATCCATAACATGAAAAACCCAAAAGTCCGTTTTTCATCAAAAGTCATGCTGAATAAAATGGTGGGAACCGGTTTTAAAGTATGGTGACGTACTATCCAATGGTGCGCAGCGAATAAACCAAGTATTAAAAAAATCCAAGCGGGGAAAAGGGTTTTAACCGCTTTTATCTAAGCCCAACTGATCCATAACATGAAAAACCCAAAAGTCAGTTTTTCATCAAAAGTCATGCTGAATAAAATGGTGGGAACCGGTTTTAAAGTATGGTGACGTACTATCCAATAGTGCGCAGCGAATCAACCAAGTATTAAAAAAATCCAAGCGGGGAGAAGGGTTTTAACCGCTTTTATCTAAGCCCAACTGATCCATAACATGAAAAACCCAAAAGTACGATTTCATCAAAAGTCAGGCTGAATAAAATGGTGGGAACCGGTTTTAAAGTATGGTGACGTACTATCCAATGGTGCGCAGCGAATAAACCAAGTATTAAAAAAATCCAAGCGGGGAAAAGGGTCTTAACTGCTTTTATCTAAGCCCAACTGATCCATAACATGAAAAACCCAAAAGTCCGTTTTTCATCAAAAGTCATGCTGAATAAAATGGTGGGAACCGGTTTTAAAGTATGGTGACATACTATCCAATGGTGCGCAGCGAATAAACCAAGTATTAAAAAATCCAAGCGGGGAAAAGGGTTTTAACCGCTTTTATCTAAGCCCAACTGATCCATAACATGAAAAACCCAAAAGTCCGTTTTTCATCAAAAGTCATGCTGAATAAAATGGTGGGAACCGGTTTTAAAGTATGGTGACGTACTATCCAATGGTGCGCAGCGAATAAACCAAGTAAAAAAAAATTCCAAGCGGGGAAAAGGGTTTTAACCGCTTTTATCTAAGCCCAACTGATCCATAACATGAAAAACCGAAAAGTCCGTTTTTCATCAAAAGTCATGCTGAATAAAATGGTGGGAACCGGTTTTAAAGTATGGTGACGTACTATCCAATGGTGCGCAGCGAATAAACCAAGTATTAAAAAAATCCAAGCGGGGAAAAGGGTTTTAACCGCTTTTAACTAAGCCCAACTGATCCATAACATGAAAAACCCAAAAGTCCGTTTTTCATCCAAAGTCATGCTGAATAAAATGGTGGGAACCGGTTTAAAAGTATGGTGACGTACTATCCAATGGTGCGCAGCGAATAAACCAAGTATTAAAAAAATCCAAGCGGGGAAAAGGGTTTTAACCGCTTTTAACTAAGCCCAACTGATCCATAACATGAAAAACCCAAAAGTCCGTTTTTCATCCAAAGTCATGCTGAATAAAATGGTGGGAACCGGTTTAAAAGTATGGTGACGTACTATCCAATGGTGCGCAGCGAATAAACCAAGTATTAAAAAAATCCAAGCGGGGAAAAGGGTTTTAACCGCTTTTAACTAAGCCCAACTGATCCATAACATGAAAAACCCAAAAGTCCGTTTTTCATCCAAAGTCATGCTGAATAAAATGGTGGGAACCGGTTTAAAAGTATGGTGACGTACTATCCAATGGTGCGCAGCGAATAAACCAAGTATTAAAAAAATCCAAGCGGGGAAAAGGGTTTTAACCGCTTTTAACTAAGCCCAACTGATCCATAACATGAAAAACCCAAAAGTCCGTTTTTCATCCAAAGTCATGCTGAATAAAATGGTGGGAACCGGTTTTAAAGTATGGTGACGTACTATCCAATGGTGCGCAGCGAAAAAAACAAGTATTAAAAAAATCCAAGCGGGGAAAAGGGTTTTAACCGCTTTTATCTAAGCCCAACTGATCCATAACATGAAAAACCCAAAAGTCCGTTTTTCATCAAAAGTCATGCTGAATAAAATGGTGGGAACCGGTTTTAAAGTATGGTGACGTACTATCTAATGGTGCGCAGCGAATAAACCAAGTATTAAAAAAATCCAAGCGGGGAAAAGGGTTTTAACCGCTTTTATCTAAGCCCAACTGATCCATAACATGAAAAACCCAAAAGTCCGTTTTTCATCAAAAGTCATGCTGAATAAAATGGTGGGAACCGGTTTTAAAGTATGGTGACGTACTATCCAATGGTGCGCAGCGAATAAACCAAGTATTAAAAAAATCCAAGCGGGGAAAAGGGTTTTAACCGCTTTTATCTAAGCCCAACTGATCCATAACATGAAAAACCCAAAAGTCCGTTTTTCATCAAAAGTCATGCTCAATAAAATGGTAGGAACCGGTTTGAAAGTATGGTGACGTACTATCCAATGGTGCGCAGCGAAGAAACCAAGTATTAAAAAAATCCAAGCGGGGAAAAGGGTTTTAACCGCTTTTATCTAAGCCCAACTGATCCATAACATGAAAAACCCAAAAGTCCGTTTTTCATCAAAAGTCATGCTGAATAAAATGGTGGGAACCGGTTGTAAAGTATGGTGACGTACTATCCAATGGTGCGCAGCGAATAAACCAAGTATTAAAAAAATCCAAGCGGGGAAAAGGGTTTTAACCGCTTTTATCTAAGCCCAACTGATCCATAACATGAAAAACCCAAAAGTCCGTTTTTCATCAAAAGTCATGCTCAATAAAATGGTAGGAACCGGTTTGAAAGTATGGTGACGTACTATCCAATGGTGCGCAGCGAAGAAACCAAGTATTAAAAAAATCCAAGCGGGGAAAAGGGTTTTAACCGCTTTTATCTAAGCCCAACTGATCCATAACATGAAAAACCCAAAAGTCCGTTTTTCATCAAAAGTCATGCTGAATAAAATGGTGGGAACCGGTTTTAAAGTATGGTGACGTACTATCCAATGGTGCGCAGCGAATAAACCAAGTATTAAAAAAATCCAAGCGGGGAAAAGGGTTTTAACCGCTTTTATCTAAGCCCAACTGATCCATAACATGATAAACCCAAAAGTCCGTTTTTCATCAAAAGTCATGCTGAATAAAATGGTGGGAACCGGTTTTAAAGTATGGTGACGTACTATCCAATGGTGCGCAGCGAAGAAACCAAGTATTAAAAAAATCCAAGCGGGCAAAAGGGTTTTAACCGCTTTTATCTAAGAACAACTGATCCAAAACATGAAAAACCCAAAAGTCCGTTTTTCATCAAAAGTCATGCTGAATAAAATGGTGGGAACCGGTTTTAAAGTATGGTGACGTACTATCCAATGGTTCGCAGCGAATAAACCAAGTATTAAAAAAATCCAAGCGGGGAAAAGGGTTTTAACCGCTTTTATCTAAGCCCAACTGATCCATAACATGAAAAACCCAAAAGTCCGTTTTTCATCAAAAGTCATGCTGAATAAAATGGTGGGAACCGGTTTTAAAGTATGGTGACGTACTATCCAATGGTGCGCAGCGAATAGACCAAGTATTAAAAAAATCCAAGCGGGGAAAAGGGTTTTAACCGCTTTTATCTAAGCCCAACTGATCCATAATATGAAAAACCCAAAATTCCGTTTTTCATCAAAAGTCATGCTGAATAAAATGGTGGGAACCGGTTTAAAAGTATGGTGACGTACTATCCAATGGTGCGCAGCGAATAAACCAAGTATTAAAAAATCCAAGCGGGGAAAAGGGTTTTAACCGCTTTTATCTAAGCCCAACTGATCCATAACATGAAAAACCCAAAAGTCCTTTTTCATCAAAAGTCATGCTGAATAAAATGGTGGAAACCGGTTTTAAAGTATGGTGACGTACTATCCAATGGTGCGCAGCAAATAAACCAAGTATTAAAAAAATCCAAGCGGGGAAAAGGGTTTTAACCGCTTTTATCTAAGCCCAACTGATCCATAACATGAAAAACCCAAAAGTCCGTTTTTCATCAAAAGTCATGCTGAATAAAATGGTGGGAACCGGTTTTAAAGTATGGTGACGTACTATCCAATGATGCGCAGCGAAGAAACCAAGTATTAAAAAAATCCAAGCGGGGAAAAGGGTTTTAACCGCTTTTATCTAAGAACAACTGATGCAAAACATGAAAAACCCAAAAGTCCGTTTTTCATCAAAAGTCATGCTGAATAAAATGGTGGGAGCCGGTTTTAAAGTATGGTGACGTACTATCCAATGGCGCGCAGCGAATAAACCAAGTATTAAAAAAATCCAAGCGGGGAAAAGGGTTTTAACCGCTTTTATCTAAGCCCAACTGATCCATAACATGAAAAACCCAAAAGTCCGTTTTTCATCCAAAGTCATGCTGAATAAAATGGTGGGAACCGGTTTTAAAGTATGGTGACGTACTATCCAATGGTGCGCAGCGAATAAACCAAGTATTAAAAAAATCCAAGCGGGGAAAAGGGTTTTAACCGCTTTTATCTAAGCCCAACTGATCCATAACATGAAAAACCCAAAAGTCCGTTTCCATCAAAAGTCATGCTGAATAAAATGGTGGGAACCGGTTTTAAAGTATGGTGACGTACTATCCAATGGTGCGCAGCGAATAAACCAAGTTTTAAAAAAATCCAAGCGGGAAAAAGGGTTTTAACCGCTTTTATCTAAGCCCAACTGATCCATAACATGAAAAACCCAAAAGTCCGTTTTTCATCAAAAGTCATGCTGAATAAAATGGTGGGATCCGGTTTCAAAGTATGGTGACGTACTATCCAATGGTGCGCAGCGAATAGACCAAGTATTAAAAAAATCCAAGCGGGGAAAAGGGTTTTAACCGCTTTTATCTAAGCCCAACTGATCCATAACATGAAAAACCCAAAAGTCCGTTTTTCATCAAAAGTCATGCTGAATAAAATGGTGGGAACCGGTTTAAAAGTATGGTGACGTACTATCCAATGGTGCGCAGCGAATAAACCAAGTATTAAAAAAATCCAAGCGGGGAAAAGGGTTTTAACCGCTTTTATCTAAGCCCAACTGATCCATAACATGAAAAACCCAAAAGTCCTTTTTCATCAAAAGTCATGCTGAATAAAATGGTGGGAACCGGTTTTAAAGTATGGTGACGTACTATCCAATGGTGCGCAGTGAATAAACCAAGTATTAAATATATCCAAGCGGGGAAAAGGGTTTTAACCGCTTTTATCTAAGATCAACTGATCCATAACATGAAAAACCCAAAAGTCCGTTTTTCATCAAAAGGCATGCTGAATAAAATGGTGGGAACCGGTTTTAAAGTATGGTGACGTACTATCCAATGGTGCGCAGCGAATAAACCAAGTATTAAAAAAATCCAAGCGGGGAAAAGGGTTTTAACCGCTTTTATCTAAGCCCAACTGATCCATAACATGAAAAACCCAAAAGTCCGTTTCTCATCAATAGTCATGCTGAATAAAATGGTGGGAACCGGTTTTAAAGTATGGTGACGTACTATCCAATGGTGCGCAGCGAATAAACCAAGTATTAAAAAAATCCAAGCGGGGAAAAGGGTTTTAACCGCTTTTATCTAAGCCCAACTGATCCATAACATGAAAAACCCAAAAGTCCGTTTTTCATCAAAAGTCATGCTGAATAAAATGGTGGGAACCGGTTTTAAAGTACGGTGACGTACTATCCAATGGTGCGCAGCGAATAAACCAAGTATTAAAAAAATCCAAGCGGGGAAAAGGGTTTTAACCGCTTTTATCTAAGCCCAACTGATCCATAACATGAAAAACCCAAAAGTCCGTTTTTCATCAAAAGTCATGCTGAATAAAATGGTGGGAACCGGTTTTAAAGTATGGTGACGTACTATCCAATGGTGCGCAGCGAATAAACCAAGTATTAAAAAAATCCAAGCGGGGAAAAGGGTTTTAACCGCTTTTATCTAAGCCCAACTGATCCATAACATGAAAAACCCAAAAGTCGGTTTTTCAACAAAAGTCATGCTGAATAAAATGGTGGGAACCGGTTTTAAAGAATGGTGACGTACTATCCAATGGTGCGCAGCGATTAAACCAAGTATTTAAAAAATCCAAGCGGGGAAAAGGGTTTTAACCGCTTTTAACTAAGCCCAACTGATCCATAACATGAAAAACCCAAAAGTCCGTTTTTCATCAAAAGTCATGCTGAATAAAATGGTGGGAACCGGTTTTAAAGTATGGTGACGTACTATCCAATGGTGCGCAGCGAATAAACCAAGTATTAAAAAAATCCAAGCGGGGAAAAGGGTTTTAACCGCTTTTAACTAAGCCCAACTGATCCATAACATGAAAAACCCAAAAGTCCGTTTTTCATCAAAAGTCATGCTGAATAAAATGGTGGGAACCGGTTTTAAAGTATGGTGACGTACTATCCAATGGTGCGCAGCGAATATACCAAGTATTAAAAAAATCCAAGCGGGGAAAAGGGTTTTAACCGCTTTTAACTAAGCCCAACTGATCCATAACATGTAAAACCCAAAAGTCCGTTTTTCATCAAAAGTCATGCTGAATAAAATGGTGGGAACCGGTTTTAAAGTATGGTGACGTACTATCCAATGGTGCGCAGCGTATAAACCAAGTATTAAAAAAATCCAAGCGGGGAAAAGGGTTTTAACCGCTTTTAACTAAGCCCAACTGATCCATAACATGAAAAACCCAAAAGTCCGTTTTTCATCAAAAGTCATGCTGAATAAAATGGTGGGAACCGGTTTTAAAGTATGGTGACGTACTATCCAATGGTGCGCAGCGAATAGACCAAGTATTAAAAAAATCCAAGCGGGGAAAAGGGTTTTAACCGCTTTTATCTAAGCCCAACTGATCCATAATATGAAAAACCCAAAAGTCCGTTTTTCATCAAAAGTCATGCTGAATAAAATGGTGGGAACCGGTTTAAAAGTATGGTGACGTACTATCCAATGGTGCGCAGCGAATAAACCAAGTATTAAAAAATCCAAGCGGGGAAAAGGGTTTTAACCGCTTTTATCTAAGCCCAACTGATCCATAACATGAAAAACCCAAAAGTCCTTTTTCATCAAAAGTCATGCTGAATAAAATGGTGGAAACCGGTTTGAAAGTATGGTGACGTACTATCCAATGGTGCGCAGCGAAGAAACCAAGTATTAAAAAAATCCAAGCGGGGAAAAGGGTTTTAACCGCTTTTATCTAAGCCCAACTGATCCATAACATGAAAAACCCAAAAGTCCGTTTTTCATCAAAAGTCATGCTGAATAAAATGGTGGGAACCGGTTTTAAAGTATGGTGACGTACTATCCAATGGTGCGCAGCGAATAAACCAAGTATTAAAAAAATCCAAGCGGGGAAAAGGGTTTTAACCGCTTTTATCTAAGCCCAACTGATCCATAACATGAAAAACCCAAAAGTCCGTTTTTCATCAAAAGTCATGCTGAATAAAATGGTGGGAACCGGTTTTAAAGTATGGTGACGTACTATCCAATGATGCGCAGCGAAGAAACCAAGTATTAAAAAAATCCAAGCGGGGAAAAGGGTTTTAACCGCTTTTATCTAAGAACAACTGATGCAAAACATGAAAAACCCAAAAGTCCGTTTTTCATCAAAAGTCATGCTGAATAAAATGGTGGGAGCCGGTTTTAAAGTATGGTGACGTACTATCCAATGGTGCGCAGCGAATAAACCAAGTATTAAAAAAATCCAAGCGGGGAAAAGGGTTTTAACCGCTTTTATCTAAGCCCAACTGATCCATAACATGAAAAACCCAAAAGTCCGTTTTTCATCCAAAGTCATGCTGAATAAAATGGTGGGAACCGGTTTTAAAGTATGGTGACGTACTATCCAATGGTGCGCAGCGAATAAACCAAGTATTAAAAAAATCCAAGCGGGGAAAAGGGTTTTAACCGCTTTTATCTAAGCCCAACTGATCCATAACATGAAAAACCCAAAAGTCCGTTTCCATCAAAAGTCATGCTGAATAAAATGGTGGGAACCGGTTTTAAAGTATGGTGACGTACTATCCAATGGTGCGCAGCGAATAAACCAAGTATTAAAAAAATCCAAGCGGGAAAAAGGGTTTTAACCGCTTTTATCTAAGCCCAACTGATCCATAACATGAAAAACCCAAAAGTCCGTTTTTCATCAAAAGTCATGCTGAATAAAATGGTGGGATCCGGTTTCAAAGTATGGTGACGTACTATCCAATGGTGCGCAGCGAATAGACCAAGTATTAAAAAAATCCAAGCGGGGAAAAGGGTTTTAACCGCTTTTATCTAAGCCCAACTGATCCATAACATGAAAAACCCAAAAGTCCGTTTTTCATCAAAAGTCATGCTGAATAAAATGGTGGGAACCGGTTTAAAAGTATGGTGACGTACTATCCAATGGTGCGCAGCGAATAAACCAAGTATTAAAAAAATCCAAGCGGGGAAAAGGGTTTTAACCGCTTTTATCTAAGCCCAACTGATCCATAACATGAAAAACCCAAAAGTCCTTTTTCATCAAAAGTCATGCTGAATAAAATGGTGGGAACCGGTTTTAAAGTATGGTGACGTACTATCCAATGGTGCGCAGTGAATAAACCAAGTATTAAATATATCCAAGCGGGGAAAAGGGTTTTAACCGCTTTTATCTAAGATCAACTGATCCATAACATGAAAAACCCAAAAGTCCGTTTTTCATCAAAAGGCATGCTGAATAAAATGGTGGGAACCGGTTTTAAAGTATGGTGACGTACTATCCAATGGTGCGCAGCCGAATAAACCAAGTATTAACCAAATCCAAGCGGGGTAAAGGGTTTTCAACAGCTTTTATCTAAGCCCAACTGATCCATAACATGAAAAACCAAAAGTCCGTTTTTCATCAAAAGTCATGCTGAATAAAATGGTGGGAACCGGTTTTAAAGTATGGTGACGTACTATCCAATGGTGCGCAGCCGAATAAACCAAGTATTAACCAAATCCAAGCGGGGTAAAGGGTTTCTAAAAGCTTTTATCTAAGCCCAACTGATCCATAACATGAAAAACCAAAAAGTCCGTT
>JARLTB010000423.1:0-22289 GCA_030141615.1 Unio pictorum
AAAGAAATCTCGAAATTGATTGAAGTCCATATCAGAACACCATGTCTGCCAAATATTTCGTAGCGTATGTGTATCAACGCCGTTGAATACAGAAAGAATATTGCAGTTATCTCTGATGACTTTTGGAACCTGAGTGTAGCGTTGAGTGACATATATCACGTCAGTGTTTTTGTGACGCCCACGGGAAAATATTCTAGCAGGATTTTTTTGTTTATCCAACATTATATCGTCGTATACGACTAAATTGTTAATATCTCCATCAATATCATCAATGCTCGGTGCTTCATCGATATCGGTTATAAACTCAATAATACCCTCTCCGGATTTTTCTACCGCGCTGTCGTTAAAATCTTTTAGCACTTCATAACATCGTTGATCATCTACGCTAGGGGCAATTAAATACAACTTATCCCATTTCATCCATCTCATTATTAAATTGAGCAACAATTGCGTTTTACCGGATCCAGATGGCCCGATTATAATCATCCGGATAGAGTTTGGTAGCGCTGCATGATGCTTAACCGGTTCTCTTCTTTTAGTCGCTGAAAAATCAATTATATCCATATCTCTATACATAAATTATGGATCTATATTGTGTGAAGTGCAAAACGCGTACTGGCACAGAAGATGTGACGACGGTTACAACTAAAAATAACCGATCAGCGCTTTCTGGTAAATGCATGCAATGTGGTACAAAGAAATTTAGATTTGTGTCTATGAAATCTGATTTAAAAAAAAACGAGGAGGTGATATCGCAGCCAAATTGGCAAAGCTCCCTGGAACCCCATGGGCAAAGTACCCCGGAGAAAAGCACCTTCCCGGATATAGCTACTGTGGACCGGGAACCAGACTTGATATCAGACTCAATAATCAAAATCAACCCAACCCCGGTGAAGAACCAATAAACGCCATTGATAAGGCCTGTCACCTTCATGATGTTGCTTATAAAAGCAGCAATCTGCAACACAGACATCTAGCAGATGTGAAATTAATTCATGCGTTAAATGCTATTCCTGATAAATCCTTCAAAGAAAAATTGGCTTCATTTTTGATAAAATCGGCTATGAAAAGCAAATTGATGTTAGGTGCCGGTAATTAATAATATGGAATCAATTTATTATTCCCCAAGAGGATACTGGAGGGGTAAATCAGCAGTCCATAAACTCGCTAGCGCTGCAAAAGTGAAAAAAACCACTGCGGCTAATTGGTTATCCAAACAGGCACTATGGCAAATTTATCTACCACCGCCTAAACAAATTCAATTCTCGCATTTTGATGTGACCGCTCCTAATGAAGTTCATCAGGCTGATATATTATTTCTGCCACATGATCGTGGTTACAAATACGCTTTAACCGTAGTTGATATTGCAAGTCGATACAAAGAAGCAGAACCGTTAAAAACAAAATCAGCCACTGAAGTCGCTTCTGCATTTGAGAGGATTTATCGAAGGGGTCCTCTGCACTGGCCAAATCTATTGCAGGTTGATCCTGGCAAGGAATTTCAGGGTGCGGTTCTATCTACAATGAAACATCATAATGTCACCATACGACGAGGGCATACTGCGCTACATCGCGATCAGGCCATTGTAGAACGATTTAATCGGACGATTGCTGAGCGGTTATTTGGATATCAATACGCAAAAGAATTCATTCAAGAAAAGCGATCCCGTGAATGGGTTAAAAGATTACCATCTGTGATTACTGCACTGAATAACGAGATTACTAGAACAATCAACATGAAACCTATCAACGCGATTAAAAAGAAGTCAATACCTGAAAAACCACAAAAAGATTTCAAAGAACCAATTCTTGGTAGTAATGTCATTGTGAGGTACTTATACGAACCAGGAGAGCTTGAAGGGGGTAGAAAAAGGGCTACTGATCCTATTTGGAGCGTCACTACGCATAAGATATCTACTATAACACGATCAACTGGTAGACCTCCAGTCTATAAACTGGATTCAACTGCCCCTCAGCGGGGTTTTACTCGACAACAACTACAGGTAATTCCCGAGGATACTCAATTGCCACCGCATGGTCTTAACTAGCACCGTTGCGTCTATTGCACTCAAGACAAGTCAACATCACATTATTTCTGACATGACCGAGACTGTTATTTTTTCTGTCTACGGTGAATTGGCGAGGATCCTTATCCGAATACTGCCAACGCATTATACAATTGCAACTCGCGCAGTGATTATTCTGTTGTTTCTTCAAAGTGATTATTAATTCAGCATCAATATCAAATTCTCGTTGTTTTTTTTGTCCTGTTGTTTGTAACCGGAGAGTTTTTTATTAATGATGCTAACATCAATATCACTTATTGTTGTGTCATTATCATCGAAAACAACTCTTCGAAGTTGATTTATTTTTCGTACTCTGGATACTGCGAGATAGACTAAATTCGACCATTCGATGTGATTATCCACCATCCAAACAATTGTATCCGATATAGTCAATCCCTGTGAAGAGTGTATTGTTGCTGCGTATCCTAGAGTCCACGGGGATTTATTAGCACGCAATGCATCTTCAACGACATTGATATCAACCAGCACAATATCATTTAATACCAGAATTTGTTTTTCACTCTGTCCTGGAATATCAACTTCAGTGTTCTGTTTTCGTGTATCCGATGGCCTATAACAAAGGGGTACTGGAAGCGTTGCAAATTTTTCTTTATGCAATTCAAATAACTTCATCTGAAGTGTATCCCTGACTATTTTTCTACTTGCAATTATCAAATCATTTGGTCTCCATGTTTCCCAGAAATCGTTTATTTGAGTTTCTGAAATCACTTCACGCGCTATTTCGCACTGGATTCTATCCGGTTGTAATCTAATTAGTTTCTTAAATTCTCGTAATCGTTCATCAAGTGATCTATAATCAGTGGTGATTTCTTCATAGTAGTCTACAAAACCCTTTAGCCATTCATGTGGAGATGCACCGACAAATGGTGGTGGTTGACCGTGATCACCGCACATGACGACTTTTGTGTTTTTGTTTAACAACCACTCAAGAAATGTTTGTAATACATCTAATGACACTGTGCATATTTCATCCCAGATTATGATTTCAGGAATGAATTTATCACCCATTCGATCAGGAGTCCATTTGTCACCCTTCCATCGAAAGAAACTATGGTAGGTGCAGGCATTTACCCCTCGTTGTATCATCTCTCTGGCGAGTCTGTGAGTCGGTGTTAGCACAATCATGGTTGACCGACGAAATAATTCAATTGCACGAGTTGTCTTTCCTGACCCACCACAACCGTTTAAATAAACTGTCTTGTATCGACATATTGGATCAGATACCGGTGGTGCATTAGAAAATTCTGATTGATTTTCAGCGCGGTTACAACAAAGATATTTATCATCCATGGCAACGTCTGCGGATTCACAATACTCATGTAGCATCTCCCTTTTAAATCGCCAACGCCCCCACGCTTCCTCGGGATCTGTGAATTTAGCTACAGCTGATTTGTATTTATTGTGTATATACATCGAATCAGTGGCCACTCTAACCGCGGTATTAGGAAATCTATTTATCATCGAAAATAGATTAATAGAAGCATAGGCTAGCATTGAACTTCTCAAATGTGTGTACTGGGAATTATATCCATCACAGTAGGTAACAACCGTACCCATTTTCTCACCATTGGATAGAAAAGCATCCTTACGGGATACAAGTTTTCCCTGCTTCATTAAATCCGCTACAAGAAAATCGTATTCAGCGACATCTATGATCAACCGCGAAGAATATTTTGCGTTGTCGTACCGTCCACCTTGAGTGAATTTACCGATTATTCTTCGTCCGAGATCTTTTGCTTGTTCTTTTTTAATTTCAAATAACTTCTTAGACCAATTTATGATTTCTTCTTCATTGAAATCAGGGAATTGTTTTCGTAGTTCGCTGATTATTCTATCTAGATCGGGTTGTGGTAGCCAAACTTCCTTCTGAGCTCGATAGCATATAATAGCCTCGGAAACAATCAACGATATTAGCATACCACAATCAATCATATATCGTAGTAACACTATTGGCATCCAGGCCTTTTCAGATAGGTGTCTACCGAGCCAAACATAACTACACGGATGTAACCCTGTAGCTAATTCAAATGATATCACACGAGCGAATCCGGTTAAATCAAAATCAGGCAATGGTCCATTAATCGCAACACGAGTCATTTCATGTGTTGGGTGTCCAAATCGTTTGAAGTACTCAGCGCATTCCCCATACCCGAGAAAACTTCCGGGATAACACGCGGCTATATCAATTGAAATCATACCATCACGTGAGTATTTCGTATTCCACAATCCTCCATGACCAAATTCGACGCAACTCGATTTAACATCCTCAAGAAAATCACTTCGTGTTGGACGCCATGAGTTTTTTTCTCTTGCGAAGTGAGCTACCACTGATGGAATAGTAAAACTATCCGTGAGTAGTTTTTCATGGAAACTCTCCGGTGAAAAATCATTAGCGATTTTTCTCATTCTGTTATCTAATTCTTCAACGCGATATAATTCACCATTTGGTTTTACAAATTGATCGAATCCTTCATCACTTCTAAGTAACCACACTGACACAGGATCATCCTTACACAACGCATTAATAGCATCAAATAATCTCTCTTCATAGAAAACATCCCCGACGAACTCCTTAGGGATATATTTCACGGTTCGTTCTCGTGGAAATACTGTTACCGCAGGTGTCCACGCGTGTTTGTTATGATCAATAATCTGTATTGGTGCTCCATTTTTGTTATATTTCGGTTCGTATAAAACCTCTCCGGTTATCGTCATAACTGTTATTGGAAATCTTAATGATGTTTCTAACTTAGCTATATCAGAAATCTTTGCACCGTTCTGTTTCACTGTCAGTTCCCACTCGGTTATTTTTTTTCGTCTTAGATCAGTTAGTTTATTTCCTCGGGATGCATTTGTGAAGTGCTCCATTACCCGTGTTGCTACACAATTAAGCCCTGACGAATATTTCATAGGAGCTAGTTTTGCGATATCGGGTTTATCATTTAACGGATATAGCCCATAAACCATTGCTGTTACGGGATAAGATCTTTCGTAGTATGGTTTGTCAATGCCGGTTAGAATCCCTGGTTTGGAATCTCTACTCACAATGACAGCTTTTTTATTCTTGAGGATTGGTTCAAATTTATCCCTAATAATCCATTTGCCATCGACTTCAATAATGAATTTGATTCGGAAAAAATACCGTTTTTCTCCAACACGTGAAATTATCACTGCTGCTTTTTCATCATTCATGGTAGCGTCAACAACACCATCAATTCGAAATGTTGACCAACAATAGGATGCTCCATCACGCTTGAATTCATTAAAACAGTCTCTGATTTTATTAATCATGGCTTTATCAAGAATTTTATTCTTTGGTGTATCAGAGACTATATCGAGATTGAATTGAGCATCCTTCCAGGGTAATTTCTTGGACGCTTTTGAAATCCGAAGGATTTTGGGTTTATCGAGATTAAATTTGTTACGTTTTTTTGGTCTATCGAGATTAAATCTAGGACTGATTTTCAATAATCTCTTAAACTCTTTCATGTTTCCGTCTCTTGGACGTTTGATACGTTTTTTGGGTCTATCGAGATTAAATCTAGGATTGATTTTTAATAATCTCTTAAACTCTTTCATGTTTCCGTCTCTTGGACGTTTGATACGTTTTTTGGGTCTATCGAGATTAAATCTAGGATTGATTTTTAATAATCTCTTAAACTCTTTCATGTTTCCGTCTCTTGGACGTTTGATACGTTTTTTGGGTCTATCGAGATTAAATCTAGGACTGATTTTCAATAATCTCTTAAACTCTCTATCAGCATTAAATTCAGCATTTTTCGAAGTCAATCTCTTGAACTCTTTCATGCTATACTAAAAACAAGTGTCTAAATGAAAGATTTATGTATAATGAATCCCCTGCATTGGATCAGTCATTGAATTAGACAAATAGTATAGTATACGAATGACCCAAGAATTCAGACAGCACCCTGTGAGTACAAATTATGAAGCATCCAGTGATGGTGTTGTAAGAAACCGTAGACTGAAGAACCCAGTTGGGTGGGATAATGGTATGGGGTATTTGTTTTTTACTGTTGGAAAGAAGAAATATTACAATCATCGTTTCGTGTACGAGTGTTTCCATGGATTGATCAAAGATGGTTTTGTTATTGATCATATTGATTCTAATCCGAAGAACAATTCCTTATCAAATCTTCAAGCAATCACACATAGTGAGAATACCAAACGAGGGGGGACTGGGAAATACTCGAAAAAAGCGAGACCTGTGAAATCTTTGAATACAATAACTAACGAAGAAAAAGTATTTAAATCAATATATGAAGCCGGCAAGTATTTCAATATTTGTAGACCCTCTGTACGATATGTTGCAGAGGGGGTTTGTCGATCGGCTATTTCAAAGGGGGGGGGACAAAAAATTCGATTTAGTTACGTCTAATGCATCATATTTTTCATTTAGAAATATGTCATTGCTATAGAATAATGAATTCTGAAAACATGAATAGCATCATATCCGAGATTTCAAAATTGAAAGGTTGGGATATTGAACTATCAGATGGGTTAAATCCTGATCAAATCATGTCTGATTTTCAGGATATAGAATACGGAGTTAACAACAATAAATACATGCTGCCAAAGAAATATGCACTCATCAAAAGAATTCAGAATTCTATTAAGGACTCTCTCGCATTCTCCAGTGACGTAAGTGTGTTCGCTCCGTTATATACCATCGTAGAACGAATACGAAAAGAATTGGGGTACGAATACGAATTGAAAAAGGAGGTTAATTCTAAAGTTAGAAACCTACGAGCGTTAATTCAAGAAAATGAACAATTTTGATTCACCGACCATTTATCGTTATTTGATTGTGACCGACCATTTATCATTATTTGATTGTGACCGTCCCTCATAGAGATTTTAATTTTTTTTTAGCATTTTTTGATTGATAATGTCAGAAACAGTGAATAAAAAATTGATGGCTGGTTCGGATTGATCAAAAATAGAATGGCGAAAGTCACAGTATTATTATTATTTATAGCAATTATGTGACTTTCGCCATCATTGATAGAAGCCGTTATAGGATGAAATAACACTTCCATGACCATCCGATGGTGTTTGGTGGGGGATTGAAAAATTGTTTTACAATTGAAAAATTGTTTCTGATTTCAATAATGGTCAATGAAGCATTAACAACCCGATTAGCTCGTGAACGACTGGATGCAATCAAGAGATTTGTACCAATTCGTGACTCTGTACGGAATAAACTACAACAACGACAACAAGCGCAGACTGACTTTTCTGTGTCAAGTGAACAACTATTTACTCCGATAACAAGTGCGACCAAAGATGTGAAAAAGCTAACTGAAGCAGCGATATATGGAGATATTCCTGAGCGAGAACGAGTAAAGAAGGCGCCGCTGCTTGATACGCTTGAAAAGATAGCAGCAGAGACCGGACAAACACGCGCAGGGATACAACAGTTATCCAGTGATATAAAAACTCAACGCGAGTATGAACGACTAGCTGATATTGATGATTCTGCGCCTGAAACTCAAAGAGTTTCTACACCTGAACCACAACCTGTTGATGTCGTCACCCCAAGAGGTATCCCCTTTATAGACAAATTCACCGAAGCAGCTATAACAGAAATCAAAGACCGTCAATTAATAAAACTCGAAGATTATGCGGACTTTGGCGTTTTCGCTGCCCAAAAATATTATTCAAGGGAAGAGTTTTTAAAAGACGAGTATAAAAACAATAAAATAGGCCGAGATGACTGGGTTAATTGGTTGTTTAAAATAAATAAGGGGGTTACTGGTAATTTGAAAAAGGATACACTTAAGTACAGAACTTTTAAAGCAGGAGTTGATAGTTATGGTATACAAAAACAACAAAGTCGAGGCCGACAAAGGCAATTACTTGATGATAGTCAGGGCGCAACTGGTACAACTGAGGAAAGAAGCGGAAAAGGATATTCGATTAAAAATCCAAATGATGTCTTTGACTCTACCACGACATGTCCTGGTAGTGTTATCAATGATATATCACGATTAGAAGTTCTTGTAGGAGGTTTCCGAGCTGGAAATAACTCACCGGAAATAATTAATGAAGCAGCTGATATCTGTAGACGATTATTTCAGGGTGGTATCATGGATATCAGCACATATCGAGATTTCATTGGCGAGTTAGTAGACGGTGAAACCGTCCATGGTTATCATAGTGACTGAATCGATTAGATAAATAACAATTGAAAAATTGTTTCTGATTTCAAATAATGATCATACACTACAATCATGATAAACCAACCCCCGTCTACGTAGTTAATTCACGGTTTCCGGTTTATAGAGCATACTACGGAGATGGTTTAGGCAATACCATTGCAGGGTTATTTGCGAGAATGGCTCCAAAAGTGATGCCGTTAGCTAAACAACTAGGAATGAAAGCCATTGATGTTATTCGTGATAAGGGTATTAGTGCTGTTGGAGATTTCGCTGGAAAAGCGTTTTCAGCCGCAAAGAATAAAATAACATCATTAGTGAAATCACGGATGAAATCCAAAGGATTTTCAAAACCGTTACCCTCTACAGCGGAAATGCCTGCAAGTGTTAGTAGAATTATAAATAACGCAGTAGACGAAAAATTAGCGTCGATGGCTTTAACCCCCGACCAAAGCAATATTGCAAATATGATAGCAGGAAGTGGCTTTAAAAAACTACGACGATGAAATGGAAAATCGCGATTTAGACTCTGATAAATAGAATAAAATGTTCAAACAGTCACCTGATCCAGCGTTTGATATAGATGCCCCAGTTCGCAAGGATGATTCTGTACGCGATTATCAATATTACGCCTATCATGCCATAGACTCAAATAGTCGAGCAAGAATTGATCTTCAAGTCCATGATACCAGTAAATACTTTTTGCCCTGTGAAGCGTTTATTGAAGTAGAAGGAGAAATTGTAACAGCTGCTGATACTACTGCTGTACCAGCACCGTATCCAGCTGGTACTCAAGTTGGTTTTGTCAATAATGGTATTATGGCGTTATTTGAGAGTGCTAGATATCTCATTGATGGAAAAGAAATTGAGTCCATAGATCGTGATGTTGATGTGGCTACAACAATAATAGGACTAGCGAGATATTCTGATGATTATACAAGATCAGCAGGACCCTCTATGATGTTTGCAAAGGATGTTAAAAATACCGCTGGAGGAAATCAATTTGTTGTAAGACGACCAAAGAACAATGCTGGCACCGCTAATATTGATGCCGAGGATATGATTATAAACAACGATGTTAATTTCAATCTAGGAGCTGCAACACGTATTTTAATGTTGCAAGGAGCGCGTAAATCATTTTCATGCGCGATTCCACTGCATCACATATTTGGATTCTGTAGAAACGTCAGAAAAGTTATTTATGGAGCGAAGCATACAGTATCGCTTGTACGAAAGAGTGATGATAATGACGCGATTTGGAGGATTCCAGCAGATGCTGCAAATCCCAATGCTGATGCTGGTAAAGTCAATTTAACAAAAATATCATTGTGGATGCCAGTGTTGACTCCAGCAATCACCGCAGAAGAACGATTACTATCATTTATGGACCAAGGAGGAAAGTCGTTGTTAAGTTGGCTAACCGTAAGTACAGATGTGAAACAATCAAATGTTAATAATGTGTTTACGTGGAATCTAGCATCAAAACAGGGCACTGCTGCACCACGTCATATATTTATTGCGTTACAGGATATCACACGAGTTGGCAATCAACTCTCCAGCCATATGATATTTGATCAGTTAGGTGTTAAAGACGTCTCACTGAGAATAAACGGCCAGCAGGAACCATCCGAGGATATACAACTTAATTACACAGAAAATCATATCGCACGAGTTTATCATCGTCTGTTGTCATTTATGGCACGCGACCAAAATGTGGATACTGGTTTGCAAATATCACAATACGACTTTAAAAATCTGTATCCGATCTATTACTTCTCACTGGAACATCTCGATTTGATGAGACAATCTGTCGTTGATATACACTTTAGAGCTAATGTGCTTCGTGGTGCTATTGCTGATTATAGAGCGGTTGCTGTTATTCTCAGTGATAAATCAATGCTACTCGAAGGTGTTGGAGGAAGAATGAGAGTGGTAGATGCCCCAGTAGAAAATCTTTAAAAGATTTTTCCATTAGAATCAATCTATTATGTATAATGTCATATAGTGTTATTAGTGTTACGTTAACTCCCGGTCAATTAAAAAAATTGCAATCAGAATCGGCTAAGCGATGTGGAACCACAATCACGTTGAAACCCAACCAAATGACTGGTGGTGCAAATAAACTATCGCTGACAACTCGTCAGGTGAAACATTTCAATGATGCACTTGCAGCCAAAAAAGGTGTTCAGATTACTCTCTCTGCGGCTGCTATCAAAAATATGATTAAAACAGGTGGTATATTTCCATTGTTTGCTGCGTTACCAGCGTTGTTTGCGGCAGCGGCCCCAGCAGTTGCAAAAGCAGTCGCATTGGGGGCAGCTGGAGGCTTGGGGGCAAAAGCGGTACAGAGCATTGCTGAATCATATGAACCGAAGAAGGGACGAGGGTATAAAAAAAAGGGACGATCCGTTCACGGATTGGGTCTAAGACTACCAGGAACCCCGTATTCGTGGTACAGCGGAAAGGGTCTAAGACTAGGACCGGTTTATTAATTCAGAAATCTTCGATTTCCGAACCTATGGTTCCCAAATCTTCGATGGTTCCCATGTCCAATTTTGATTTAATGGATGCTGCTAAAAAACTAGCGATTAAAAATTTCAGAGGTGTCTTTATGAAAGATCAATTACCACATCAACCAAACAAAATTGAAACAGGTATTATTAATCTCGATAACAGCACCGGACCTGGAACTCACTGGGTTGCATACGCTATTGATCCACGTGGGATTGTTTATTTCGATTCATATGGATTAGCCCCACCAAAAGAGTTTTTGCGTTATATAAAAACCCTTCCAATGAAGACTTGGTATTCTACGCTACCAACACAAACGATGATTGACCCACCAATATGTGGCAGCGAAGTATTAAATGTCCTTGATGCTATTTCTAACTCCTTGAGTAACCCAAGCGGAAAACCACCACATGTTGTCGTTAATGAATACACTAGTAATCGCTGGCAACGACGGAGTCGTCAAAAACGATTTTAAAGAGAGAAAGAGTTTTACAATAACATGATTGATATTTGGGGGAGATCTTTGAAACCCAAACCCGATGGCACTGCACCACCTGATTCTGTCAAGGATGTAAAAAAACTAATCAAAGATGAAATAGCTGAGACGTTGAACTTAACAAATGTTGATCCTAATGAAATAGTTGTATTTCAAGACAAACAGGGTAAATTGAAAACCAGTAATATTTCTCTGGATGATATTTTGGTTAAACAACAAAACGCAATCGAGAACACCGTTGCGTTATTTTCCGATCAGGGTAAATTGAAAACCAGTAATATTTCTCTGGATGATATTTTGGTTAAACAACAAAACGCAATCGAGAACACCGTTGCGTTATTTTCCGATCAGGGTAAACTCAAACCGGGTGTAATCGTTTCGACGATTACAGATCGATTAAAAACTATCAACGATGAGTTAAACAATTCTCTGGTTGTACTAAAAACACTTGAATCTAGAATTGAAGAAAACGGAAAACAGTTTACATCATTTCGTAGAAATATCATTGATAAATTTATTGGAACCCAGTTGGATAAAATAGAAATAAAACTCCCTGATATTAAAAAATCCATCGATGAGACGAAAAACTTCATCGAAGCCGTCAAAGGTGATTTTTCGAGGATGATAACAATCATTGAAAAAACAAAAATTCCTCATGAGAAAACCAACAACGTGGTATACACAATCCAACACGGATCATTTGAGTGGACACCTACAAACAACAAATTAAATATCACTGCAACCGTTAAGGGTATTTATCGATTAACACTAGTAACACCATTAACTCAATTTAATATATCATCGTCGAGTTCATCCGGGGTTAATAATACGATTTCAACGATCATCGACAAGGATACAACTGAAAAGTTCACTATAACAGCTACTGATAAAAATTTGATTGGGGTTTCAGTAACCTGGTATGTGGAATTCGTAGCGGATTTAAGTAAATAACTAAATTGAAAGGATTTCACAATTGAAAACGCTAGTGTTTTTAAAATAAAAATGATTTCATCAACGCAATGTCGCTATGATCAGGTCAGAGAATTTCAGAATAGACTCAAAACCCTCACTGAGGAGTATCAAATAAAAATGAAAAAATACCGACGAAGAATCACCGCAATTGATATTATTATGTACTCGGTGTCAAGCGTTCTCACTGGCGCCGGAATAATACTTGGATCGGTTATAATGATTGCCCCGGTCGTAGTTCCAATTTGCATTTCTGCGGTGGCTACAATCGGGGGTATATCAACCGGGATAGCAAAAAGGATATCATCATGCAGCCAACGCAAACTGCAGAATTACTTACTTCAATTTCATATTGCATCAACCGCATATTCGCAGTTATCCCTGATGATATCATCGTCACTCGATAATACGATTATATCAGATTATGAATTCTCAGAGATGGTCAGTATTTTTAATTCTGCAATATCGAAATTAGAGCAACAACATGAGTATAATAACAATGACAACACAGATGGAATCAGAAAAAACAAACCCAAAAAACAAAATGATCTCAATAATATCAACATTACCAGATTGTGAGTTCTCGGTGATGGTCAGTATTTATGATTCCGCGGTATCAAAATTAGAGCGACAACATGAATATAATGACGACACCGCAGGAATTACTTCAACGAATAGTGGAGAACACGAACCCAGTACAAACAAGCATGATATCAATAACATCAACGAATCCAGAATTCAGTGTGAATTTCCCCTCTCCGGTTCCGGTGAAGGAGATAGCGCTAGCAAAACTACGAGTGTATCACAGTTGGCCTAATATCAGATCAAAATCATTTGGTGGTCAACAACCCAATAATTCTTTAGTGTTTGCAAATAAGAATAAGGACGACGGTACCCCAGACTGGAACGTCGTTTCGATACCAACAGGGTCATACCAAATCGAACAAATCAATGATGAATTCGCGCGTAGAATAAAATCGATTACTGGAGTAGAGTCAAAAATCGCTATAACAGTTCATGAGCCGACGCTATCATCCGCAATTGAGATAAACTCAGAAGAATACGTCGTAGATATCTATCAGAGTTCTATTAGAACCGTATTAGGATGGCCTGAATTACCACCCCAGAGTAAACCCGTTGATTTACCAGAACCACAAAAAACTGATTATATCACCGACGTGATAAAACCGGATAATCCAATAAAGTGTTATAAAGAATACAGGGTACCCATAGATTTTTTTGGTCTCGCATACCACCCAACTGGGAAAGAGAAGCCAGGGGAAGGAATAAGGGGACATTATTTTGCTATCAAACCTGAAATCACTGAAAATTTCACAGCAATGAATAATGATTTTTCACTGTTGTTAATATCTCTTAAATCCGGCTCTCTCACCCGAGATGAATTTATTAGTGTTGTAGAAATATGTAACAAAATTATCGACGATATGGAAGTATTTAATTCACAACTTATTCAAGTAATACTCGATGATAAAAACCCCACATCGAGAACACAATTTGCAACAGACTATAATATCCGCGTTGAAGATATCCCGACATTCAAACTACCGGGATACAACGTACCGGAACTAAAAAAACTACTCAGTGATGCCATCGATGTTGGTTTTAAAATAATTCATGATGCATGGAAAAAAACAGCATCACCGGAAATAAAAATCCTCAAACATAATAATGATCCAGACGGTGGCGGCAGGCATATCGCTCCGTTCAACGTGAATATATCCTCAGTGATTGCGCTCAATTTAGTGTGTGATGTTATCGAAGGAAGCTATCAAATTAATCTCGAACGATCAAATCAAGCTCAGCAAGGATATATTCTTTATTCGTTTGCACCAACAGCTCCTCCAGGATTTTTAATTATTGAAAACCCAATTAATCCTGTCTATATGCGATGCCATAATAATTCATTAACCAGAATTAATTTCAAACTCACCGACCAGTCAAATAATCTGATTGATTTACAAGAAGAGGTGTTAGTGATTAGTCTGTTTGTGAGATCATAAATGATTTTCATCCTAAGAACTTTCATTATAAAGACTAGATCAAATCATTTCTTATTTTTTGTTAACCAGTGATGAAATCACTAAGCAGCAGAGAGGGTGGATGACAACAAGTTGCGACCAAAATTAATTAAAAAATCGTTTTCATTTTTTTAGTTAAAATGATTTCGTAGGGAGATTTCAATCAATTTTTTGTCTGAAAACGTTGTAGGATTCGCCATCTTTTGGTTAAAATAGGATTATAGGACGGCTCGTTTTAGGATTTCAATCAAATTTTGTCTAAAAACGTTGTAGGATTCACCCTCTCTGCTGCTGGATCAGTTGGGCTTAGATAAAAGCTGTTGAAACCCTTTACCCCGCTTGGATTTGGTTAATACTTGGTTTATTGGATGCGCACCATTGGATAGTACGTCACCATACTTTAAAACCGGTTCCCACCATTTTTTTCAGCATGACTTTTGATGAAAAAGGGACTTTTTGCTTTTTCATGTTATGGATCAGTTGGGCTTAGATACAAGCTGTTGAAACCCTTTACCCCGCTTGGATTTGGTTAATACTTGGTTTATTGGATGCGCACCATTGGATAGTACGTCACCATACTTTAAAACCGGTTCCCACCATTTTTTTTCAGCTTGATTTTTTGATGAAAAACGGACTTTTTGCTTTTTCATGTTATGGATCAGTTGGGCTTAGATAAAAGCTGTTGAAACCCTTTACCCCGCTTGGATTTGGTTAATACTTGGTTTATTGGATGCGCACCATTGGATAGTACGTCACCATACTTTAAAACCGGTTCCCACCATTTTTTTCAGCATGACTTTTGATGAAAAAGGGACTTTTTGCTTTTTCATGTTATGGATCAGTTGGGCTTAGATACAAGCTGTTGAAACCCTTTACCCCGCTTGGATTTGGTTAATACTTGGTTTATTGGATGCGCACCATTGGATAGTACGTCACCATACTTTAAAACCGGTTCCCACCATTTTTTTTCAGCTTGATTTTTTGATGAAAAACGGACTTTTTGCTTTTTCATGTTATGGATCAGTTGGGCATAGATAAAAGCTGTTGAAACCCTTTACCCCGCTTGGATTTGGTTAATACTTGGTTTATTGGATGCGCACCATTGGATAGTACGTCACCATACTTTAAAACCGGTTCCCACCATTTTTTTCAGCATGACTTTTGATGAAAAAGGGACTTTTTGCTTTTTCATGTTATGGATCAGTTGGGCTTAGATACAAGCTGTTGAAACCCTTTACCCCGCTTGGATTTGGTTAATACTTGGTTTATTGGATGCGCACCATTGGATAGTACGTCACCATACTTTAAAACCGGTTCCCACCATTTTTTTTCAGCTTGATTTTTTGATGAAAAACGGACTTTTTGCTTTTTCATGTTATGGATCAGTTGGGCTTAGATAAAAGCTGTTGAAACCCTTTACCCCGCTTGGATTTGGTTAATACTTGGTTTATTGGATGCGCACCATTGGATAGTACGTCACCATACTTTAAAACCGGTTCCCACCATTTTTTTCAGCATGACTTTTGATGAAAAAGGGACTTTTTGCTTTTTCATGTTATGGATCAGTTGGGCTTAGATACAAGCTGTTGAAACCCTTTACCCCGCTTGGATTTGGTTAATACTTGGTTTATTGGATGCGCACCATTGGATAGTACGTCACCATACTTTAAAACCGGTTCCCACCATTTTTTTTCAGCTTGATTTTTTGATGAAAAACGGACTTTTTGCTTTTTCATGTTATGGATCAGTTGGGCTTAGATAAAAGCTGTTGAAACCCTTTACCCCGCTTGGATTTGGTTAATACTTGGTTTATTGGATGCGCACCATTGGATAGTACGTCACCATACTTTAAAACCGGTTCCCACCATTTTTTTCAGCATGACTTTTGATGAAAAAGGGACTTTTTGCTTTTTCATGTTATGGATCAGTTGGGCTTAGATACAAGCTGTTGAAACCCTTTACCCCGCTTGGATTTGGTTAATACTTGGTTTATTGGATGCGCACCATTGGATAGTACGTCACCATACTTTAAAACCGGTTCCCACCATTTTTTTTCAGCTTGATTTTTTGATGAAAAACGGACTTTTTGCTTTTTCATGTTATGGATCAGTTGGGCTTAGATAAAAGCTGTTGAAACCCTTTACCCCGCTTGGATTTGGTTAATACTTGGTTTATTGGATGCGCACCATTGGATAGTACGTCACCATACTTTAAAACCGGTTCCCACCATTTTTTTCAGCATGACTTTTGATGAAAAAGGGACTTTTTGCTTTTTCATGTTATGGATCAGTTGGGCTTAGATACAAGCTGTTGAAACCCTTTACCCCGCTTGGATTTGGTTAATACTTGGTTTATTGGATGCGCACCATTGGATAGTACGTCACCATACTTTAAAACCGGTTCCCACCATTTTTTTTCAGCTTGATTTTTTGATGAAAAACGGACTTTTTGCTTTTTCATGTTATGGATCAGTTGGGCATAGATAAAAGCTGTTGAAACCCTTTACCCCGCTTGGATTTGGTTAATACTTGGTTTATTGGATGCGCACCATTGGATAGTACGTCACCATACTTTAAAACCGGTTCCCACCATTTTTTTCAGCATGACTTTTGATGAAAAAGGGACTTTTTGCTTTCTCATGTTATGGATCAGTTGGGCTTAGATACAAGCTGTTGAAACCCTTTACCCCGCTTGGATTTGGTTAATACTTGGTTTATTGGATGCGCACCATTGGATAGTACGTCACCATACTTTAAAACCGGTTCCCACCATTTTTTTTCAGCTTGATTTTTTGATGAAAAACGGACTTTTTGCTTTTTCATGTTATGGATCAGTTGGGCATAGATAAAAGCTGTTGAAACCCTTTACCCCGCTTGGATTTGGTTAATACTTGGTTTATTGGATGCGCACCATTGGATAGTACGTCACCATACTTTAAAACCGGTTCCCACCATTTTTTTCAGCATGACTTTTGATGAAAAAGGGACTTTTTGCTTTTTCATGTTATGGATCAGTTGGGCTTAGATACAAGCTGTTGAAACCCTTTACCCCGCTTGGATTTGGTTAATACTTGGTTTATTGGATGCGCACCATTGGATAGTACGTCACCATACTTTAAAACCGGTTCCCACCATTTTTTTTCAGCTTGATTTTTTGATGAAAAACGGACTTTTTGCTTTTTCATGTTATGGATCAGTTGGGCATAGATAAAAGCTGTTGAAACCCTTTACCCCGCTTGGATTTGGTTAATACTTGGTTTATTGGATGCGCACCATTGGATAGTACGTCACCATACTTTAAAACCGGTTCCCACCATTTTTTTCAGCATGACTTTTGATGAAAAAGGGACTTTTTGCTTTTTCATGTTATGGATCAGTTGGGCTTAGATACAAGCTGTTGAAACCCTTTACCCCGCTTGGATTTGGTTAATACTTGGTTTATTGGATGCGCACCATTGGATAGTACGTCACCATACTTTAAAACCGGTTCCCACCATTTTTTTTCAGCTTGATTTTTTGATGAAAAACGGACTTTTTGCTTTTTCATGTTATGGATCAGTTGGGCTTAGATAAAAGCTGTTGAAACCCTTTACCCCGCTTGGATTTGGTTAATACTTGGTTTATTGGATGCGCACCATTGGATAGTACGTCACCATACTTTAAAACCGGTTCCCACCATTTTTTTCAGCATGACTTTTGATGAAAAAGGGACTTTTTGCTTTTTCATGTTATGGATCAGTTGGGCTTAGATACAAGCTGTTGAAACCCTTTACCCCGCTTGGATTTGGTTAATACTTGGTTTATTGGATGCGCACCATTGGATAGTACGTCACCATACTTTAAAACCGGTTCCCACCATTTTTTTTCAGCTTGATTTTTTGATGAAAAACGGACTTTTTGCTTTTTCATGTTATGGATCAGTTGGGCATAGATAAAAGCTGTTGAAACCCTTTACCCCGCTTGGATTTGGTTAATACTTGGTTTATTGGATGCGCACCATTGGATAGTACGTCACCATACTTTAAAACCGGTTCCCACCATTTTTTTCAGCATGACTTTTGATGAAAAAGGGACTTTTTGCTTTTTCATGTTATGGATCAGTTGGGCTTAGATACAAGCTGTTGAAACCCTTTACCCCGCTTGGATTTGGTTAATACTTGGTTTATTGGATGCGCACCATTGGATAGTACGTCACCATACTTTAAAACCGGTTCCCACCATTTTTTTTCAGCTTGATTTTTTGATGAAAAACGGACTTTTTGCTTTTTCATGTTATGGATCAGTTGGGCATAGATAAAAGCTGTTGAAACCCTTTACCCCGCTTGGATTTGGTTAATACTTGGTTTATTGGATGCGCACCATTGGATAGTACGTCACCATACTTTAAAACCGGTTCCCACCATTTTTTTCAGCATGACTTTTGATGAAAAAGGGACTTTTTGCTTTTTCATGTTATGGATCAGTTGGGCTTAGATACAAGCTGTTGAAACCCTTTACCCCGCTTGGATTTGGTTAATACTTGGTTTATTGGATGCGCACCATTGGATAGTACGTCACCATACTTTAAAACCGGTTCCCACCATTTTTTTTCAGCTTGATTTTTTGATGAAAAACGGACTTTTTGCTTTTTCATGTTATGGATCAGTTGGGCATAGATAAAAGCTGTTGAAACCCTTTACCCCGCTTGGATTTGGTTAATACTTGGTTTATTGGATGCGCACCATTGGATAGTACGTCACCATACTTTAAAACCGGTTCCCACCATTTTTTTCAGCATGACTTTTGATGAAAAAGGGACTTTTTGCTTTTTCATGTTATGGATCAGTTGGGCTTAGATACAAGCTGTTGAAACCCTTTACCCCGCTTGGATTTGGTTAATACTTGGTTTATTGGATGCGCACCATTGGATAGTACGTCACCATACTTTAAAACCGGTTCCCACCATTTTTTTTCAGCTTGATTTTTTGATGAAAAACGGACTTTTTGCTTTTTCATGTTATGGATCAGTTGGGCATAGATAAAAGCTGTTGAAACCCTTTACCCCGCTTGGATTTGGTTAATACTTGGTTTATTGGATGCGCACCATTGGATAGTACGTCACCATACTTTAAAACCGGTTCCCACCATTTTTTTCAGCATGACTTTTGATGAAAAAGGGACTTTTTGCTTTTTCATGTTATGGATCAGTTGGGCTTAGATACAAGCTGTTGAAACCCTTTACCCCGCTTGGATTTGGTTAATACTTGGTTTATTGGATGCGCACCATTGGATAGTACGTCACCATACTTTAAAACCGGTTCCCACCATTTTTTTTCAGCTTGATTTTTTGATGAAAAACGGACTTTTTGCTTTTTCATGTTATGGATCAGTTGGGCATAGATAAAAGCTGTTGAAACCCTTTACCCCGCTTGGATTTGGTTAATACTTGGTTTATTGGATGCGCACCATTGGATAGTACGTCACCATACTTTAAAACCGGTTCCCACCATTTTTTTCAGCATGACTTTTGATGAAAAAGGGACTTTTTGCTTTTTCATGTTATGGATCAGTTGGGCTTAGATACAAGCTGTTGAAACCCTTTACCCCGCTTGGATTTGGTTAATACTTGGTTTATTGGATGCGCACCATTGGATAGTACGTCACCATACTTTAAAACCGGTTCCCACCATTTTTTTTCAGCTTGATTTTTTGATGAAAAACGGACTTTTTGCTTTTTCATGTTATGGATCAGTTGGGCTTAGATAAAAGCTGTTGAAACCCTTTACCCCGCTTGGATTTGGTTAATACTTGGTTTATTGGATGCGCACCATTGGATAGTACGTCACCATACTTTAAAACCGGTTCCCACCATTTTTTTCAGCATGACTTTTGATGAAAAAGGGACTTTTTGCTTTTCATGTTATGGATCAGTTGGGCTTAGATACAAGCTGTTGAAACCCTTTACCCCGCTTGGATTTGGTTAATACTTGGTTTATTGGATGCGCACCATTGGATAGTACGTCACCATACTTTAAAACCGGTTCCCACCATTTTTTTTCAGCTTGATTTTTTGATGAAAAACGGACTTTTTGCTTTTTCATGTTATGGATCAGTTGGGCTTAGATAAAAGCTGTTGAAACCCTTTACCCCGCTTGGATTTGGTTAATACTTGGTTTATTGGATGCGCACCATTGGATAGTACGTCACCATACTTTAAAACCGGTTCCCACCATTTTTTTCAGCATGACTTTTGATGAAAAAGGGACTTTTTGCTTTTTCATGTTATGGATCAGTTGGGCTTAGATACAAGCTGTTGAAACCCTTTACCCCGCTTGGATTTGGTTAATACTTGGTTTATTGGATGCGCACCATTGGATAGTACGTCACCATACTTTAAAACCGGTTCCCACCATTTTTTTTCAGCTTGATTTTTTGATGAAAAACGGACTTTTTGCTTTTTCATGTTATGGATCAGTTGGGCATAGATAAAAGCTGTTGAAACCCTTTACCCCGCTTGGATTTGGTTAATACTTGGTTTATTGGATGCGCACCATTGGATAGTACGTCACCATACTTTAAAACCGGTTCCCACCATTTTTTTCAGCATGACTTTTGATGAAAAAGGGACTTTTTGCTTTTTCATGTTATGGATCAGTTGGGCTTAGATACAAGCTGTTGAAACCCTTTACCCCGCTTGGATTTGGTTAATACTTGGTTTATTGGATGCGCACCATTGGATAGTACGTCACCATACTTTAAAACCGGTTCCCACCATTTTTTTTCAGCTTGATTTTTTGATGAAAAACGGACTTTTTGCTTTTTCATGTTATGGATCAGTTGGGCATAGATAAAAGCTGTTGAAACCCTTTACCCCGCTTGGATTTGGTTAATACTTGGTTTATTGGATGCGCACCATTGGATAGTACGTCACCATACTTTAAAACCGGTTCCCACCATTTTTTTCAGCATGACTTTTGATGAAAAAGGGACTTTTTGCTTTTTCATGTTATGGATCAGTTGGGCTTAGATACAAGCTGTTGAAACCCTTTACCCCGCTTGGATTTGGTTAATACTTGGTTTATTGGATGCGCACCATTGGATAGTACGTCACCATACTTTAAAACCGGTTCCCACCATTTTTTTTCAGCTTGATTTTTTGATGAAAAACGGACTTTTTGCTTTTTCATGTTATGGATCAGTTGGGCTTAGATAAAAGCTGTTGAAACCCTTTACCCCGCTTGGATTTGGTTAATACTTGGTTTATTGGATGCGCACCATTGGATAGTACGTCACCATACTTTAAAACCGGTTCCCACCATTTTTTTCAGCATGACTTTTGATGAAAAAGGGACTTTTTGCTTTTTCATGTTATGGATCAGTTGGGCTTAGATACAAGCTGTTGAAAACCTTTACCCCGCTTGGATTTGGTTAATACTTGGTTTATTGGATGCGCACCATTGGATAGTACGTCACCATACTTTAAAACCGGTTCCCACCATTTTTTTTCAGCTTGATTTTTTGATCAAAAACGGACTTTTTGCTTTTTCAGGTTATGGATCAGTTGGGCTTAGATAAAAGCTGTTGAAACCCTTTACCCCGCTTGGATTTGGTTAATACTTGGTTTATTGGATGCGCACCATTGGATAGTACGTCACCATACTTTAAAACCGGTTCCCACCATTTTTTTCAGCATGACTTTTGATGAAAAAGGGACTTTTTGCTTTTTCATGTTATGGATCAGTTGGGCTTAGATACAAGCTGTTGAAACCCTTTACCCCGCTTGGATTTGGTTAATACTTGGTTTATTGGATGCGCACCATTGGATAGTACGTCACCATACTTTAAAACCGGTTCCCACCATTTTTTTTCAGCTTGATTTTTTGATGAAAAACGGACTTTTTGCTTTTTCATGTTATGGATCAGTTGGGCATAGATAAAAGCTGTTGAAACCCTTTACCCCGCTTGGATTTGGTTAATACTTGGTTTATTGGATGCGCACCATTGGATAGTACGTCACCATACTTTAAAACCGG
>JARLTB010000424.1:0-284856 GCA_030141615.1 Unio pictorum
TAGTAGTCGCTTTTTAGAGAGAGAAAGAGTTTTACAATAACATGATTGATATTTGGGGAAGACCTCTGAAACCCAAACCCGATGACACTGCAACGGGTGATATTAAAAAAAAAATCAAAGATGAAATAGCTGAGACGTTAAATTTAACAAGTGTTGACCCGAATGAAATAGTTGTATTTCAGGACAAGCAGGGTAAATTGAAATCTAGTGATGTCTCTCTGGATGATATTTTAGTTAAACAACAAAACGCAATCGAGAATACCGTTGTGCTATTTTCCGATCAGGGTAAACTCAAACCAGGTGTACTCTTCTCGACTATTACAGATAAATTCACTGAATACAATAAAGAATTTGACGATCATTTAAAAAACTACAATAGTTTCCGTAGAAATGTCGTTCAAAAGTTCTTTGGATCCCCAATTGTAGTTACACCATCTATCGCTGAAATTAAAACGTTTGTTGATGATCAAAAGGTTATCAACGAAGCAACAAAAACAACAACCGACGCCATTGATAAATTTATTGGAACCCCGTTAGATAAAATTGAAATAAAACTCCCTGATATTAAAAAATCCATCGATGAGACGAAATCCTTCATCGAAGGCATCAAAGGTGATATTTCGAGGATGATAACAGTCATTGAAAAAACAAAAATTCCTCATGGGAAAACCAACAACATAGTATATACAATCCAACACGGATCATTTGAGTGGACACCTACAAACAACAAATTAGATATCACTGCAACCGTTAAGGGTATTTATCGATTAACACTAGTGACACCATTGTCTCAATTTAAGATTTCATCGTCCAGTTCATCCGGGGTCAATAATACGATTTCAACGATCATCGACAAGAATACAACTGAAAAGTTCACGTTAATAGCTACTGATGAAAATTTGGTTAGGGTTTCAACAACGTGGTATGTGGAATTCGTAGCGGATTTAAGTAAATCGTAATTGAAAACGCTAGCGTATTTAAAATAAAAAATGATTTCATCATCGCAATATCGTTATGATCAGGTCAGAGAATTTCAAACTAGACTCAAAACCCTGTCTGAGGAGTATGCAATGAAAATTAAAAAATATCGCAGGAGAATTACCGCAATTGATGTTACCGTGTATTCAGTGAGTGGTGTAATCACCGGAGCTGGTATTATACTGTCTTCAGTAACAATGATGGCACCGATAGCTGTTCCAATTTGCATTTCTGCGGCAACAACAATCGCTGGAATTATTTCAATAATCACAAAAAAAATATCATCATGCAGCCAACGGAAACTACAAGACTACATAATTCAATTTCATGTTGTGTCCACTGCATGCTCGCAATTATCCTCATTGATATCGTCATCTCTCGATGATACAATTATATCAGAGAGTGAGTTTTCAGCGATGGTAGATATATATGATTCTGCGATGTCAAAATTAGAAATACAAAAACATGAGTATAATAACAATGACAACACAGATGGAATTACTTCAACAAATAGTGGAGAACACAAACCCAGTACAAACCAGCATGATCTCAATAACCTCAACGAATCCAGAATTCAGTGTGAATTTCCCCTCTCCGGTCCCAGTGAAGGAGATAGCGCTAGCAAAATTACGAGTGTATCACAGCTGGCCAAATATTAGGTCAAAATCATTTGGTGGTCAACAACCCAATAATTCCCTGGTATTTGCAAATAAGAATAAACCAGACGGGACTCCAGACTGGAATGTTGTTTCCATACCAACCGGATCATACCAAATTGAACAAATCAATAATGAATTTGCGCGTAGAATAAAATCGATTACTGGAAAAGAATCAAAAATAGCTATAACAGTTCATGAGCCAACACTATCATCTGCCATTGAAATAAGCACAGAAGGATATGTCGTAGATATATATCAGAGTTCTATTAGAACCGTACTGGGATGGCCTGAATTACCACCCGGGGGAAAAACCGTTGATTTACCAGAACCACAAAAAACTGATTATATCACCGACAGGATAAAATCTGATAATCCAATAAGGAGTTATAGAGATTATGATAAGTCGTATTTTTTCATTAGAGTACAATATGATGAAAAAATACGACTTATTCATCAAGTTGCTAACCGGGATAAAATCACTGAAAATTTCACAGCTTTCAATAACGATATTTCACTGTTGTTATTATCTCTTAAATCCGGTACTCTCACCCGAGATGAATTTATCAGTGTCGTAGAAACATGTAACAAAATCATCAATGACATGGAAACATTTCATTCACAAATTATTCAAGAGGTATTAGGTTACAGTAGTCCTAAAACAAGAGATGTATTTGCAATAGACTATAAGATCCGCATAGGAGATATTCCAACATTCAAACTACCAGGATATAACGTACCACAACTAACAAAACATCTCAGTGACTCCATCGATGAAGGTTTCAAAAAAATCCATGACACATGGAAGAAAACACCATCAACTATCCTGACACACAATAATGACCCAGATGGCGGCGGCAGGCATATTGCTCCGTTCAATGTGAATATTTCATCGGTGATAGCAATCAATTTAGTATGTGATGTTATCGAAGGAAGCTATCAAATAAATTTAGAACGATCAAATCAAGCTCAGCAAGGATATATTTTGTATTCATTTGCACCAATAGCTCCTCCAGGATTTTTAATAATCGAGTCTCCGGTGAATCCAGTCTATATGCGATGTCATAATAATTCATTAACCAGAATTAATTTCAAACTCACTGACCAGTCTAATAATCTGATTGATTTACAAGAGGAGGTTTTACAAATAAGTCTGTTTGTGAAATCCTAAGGATTTTCATCCTGAAGGGGGACACGATATCGTATCGGACTGGATCAAATATTCGGTTGAGAGGGTGAGTGACAACGATGTTGTAATCTCTTGAAAAGTTTTTGATTTCATTGATTTTTCATTATTATTTTTTGCCTGATTTCATTGATTTTTTTTTTGCCTAATCAATGATTTATTTGCCTGATTTCATTGAAAACTTGTATCCGATTCACCACATCTTGGCCGTAGAAGCCTGATTTCAGTGAAAACTTGTTTAAAAATGTTGTCCGGCTCACCCTCTCTGCTGCTTAACATGAAAAACAAAAAAGTCCGTTTTTCATCAAAAGTCATGCTGAAAAAAATGGTGGGAACCGGTTTTAAAGTATGGTGACGTACTATCCAATGGTGCGCAGCCAATAAACCAAGTATTAACCAAATCCAAGCGGGGTAAAGGGTTTCAACAGCTTTTATCTAAGCCCAACTGATCCATAACATGAAAAACAAAAAAGTCCGTTTTTCATCAAAAGTCATGCTGAAAAAAATGGTGGGAACCGGTTTTAAAGTATGGTGACGTACTATCCAATGGTGCGCAACCAATAAACCAAGTATTAACCAAATCCAAGCGGGGTAAAGGGTTTCAACAGCTTTTATCTAAGCCCAACTGATCCATAACATGAAAAACAAAAAAGTCCGTTTTTCATCAAAAGTCATGCTGAAAAAAATGGTGGGAACCGGTTTTAAAGTATGGTGACGTACTATCCAATGGTGCGCAGCCAATAAACCAAGTATTAACCAAATCCAAGCAGGGTAAAGGGTTTCAACAGCTTTTATCTAAGCCCAACTGATCCATAACATGAAAAACAAAAAAGTCCGTTTTTCATCAAAAGTCATGCTGAAAAAAATGGTGGGAACCGGTTTTAAAGTATGGTGACGTACTATCCAATGGTGCGCAGCCAATAAACCAAGTATTAACCAAATCCAAGCGGGGTAAAGGGTTTCAACAGCTTTTATCTAAGCCCAACTGATCCATAACATGAAAAACAAAAAAGTCCGTTTTTCATCAAAAGTCATACTGAAAAAAATGGTGGGAACCGGTTTTAAAGTATGGTGACGTACTATCCAATGGTGCGCAGCCAATAAACCAAGTATTAACCAAATCCAAGCGGGGTAAAGGGTTTCAACAGCTTTTATCTAAGCCCAACTGATCCATAACATGAAAAACAAAAAAGTCCGTTTTTCATCAAAAGTCATGCTGAAAAAAATGGTGGGAACCGGTTTTAAAGTATGGTGACGTACTATCCAATGGTGCGCTGCCAATAAACCAAGTATTAACCAAATCCAAGCGGGGTAAAGGGTTTCAACAGCTTTTATCTATGCCCAACTGATACATAACATGAAAAACAAAAAAGTCCGTTTTTCATCAAAAGTCATGCTGAAAAAAATGGTGGGAACCGGTTTTAAAGTATGGTGACGTACTATCGAATGGTGCGCAGCCAATAAACCAAGTATTAACCAAATCCAAGCGGGGTAAAGGGTTTCAACAGCTTTTATCTAAGCCCAACTGATCCATAACATGAAAAACAAAAAAGTCCGTTTTTCATCAAAAGTCATGCTGAAAAAAATGGTGGGAACCGGTTTTAAAGTATGGTGACGTACTATCCAATGGTGCGCAGCCAATAAACCAAGTATTAACCAAATCCAAGCGGGGTAAAGGGTTTCAACAGCTTTTATCTAAGCCCAACTGATCCATAACATGAAAAACAAAAAAGTCCGTTTTTCATCAAAAGTCATGCTGAAAAAAATGGTGGGAACCGGTTTTAAAGTATGGTGACGTACTATCCAATGGTGCGCAGCCAATAAACCAAGTATTAACCAAATCCAAGCGGGGTAAAGGGTTTCAACAGCTTTTATCTAAGCCCAACTGATCCATAACATGAAAAACAAAAAAGTCCGTTTTTCATCAAAAGTCATGCTGAAAAAAATGGTGGGAACCGGTTTTAAAGTATGGTGACGTACTATCCAATGGTGCGCAGCCAATAAACCAAGTATTAACCAAATCCAAGCGGGGTAAAGGGTTTCAACAGCTTTTATCTAAGCCCAACTGAACCATAACATGAAAAACAAAAAAGTCCGTTTTTCATCAAAAGTCATGCTGAAAAAAATGGTGGGAACCGGTTTTAAAGTATGGTGACGTACTATCCAATGGTGCGCAGCCAATAAACCAAGTATTAACCAAATCCAAGCGGGGTAAAGGGTTTCAACAGCTTTTATCTAAGCCCAACTGATCCATAACATGAAAAACAAAAAAGTCCGTTTTTCATCAAAAGTCATGCTGAAAAAAATGGTGGGAACCGGTTTTAAAGTATGGTGACGTACTATCCAATGGTGCGCAGCCAATAAACCAAGTATTAACCAAATCCAAGCGGGGTAAAGGGTTTCAACAGCTTTTATCTAAGCCCAACTGATCCATAACATGAAAAACAAAAAAGTCCGTTTTTCATCAAAAGTCATGCTGAAAAAATGGTGGGAACCGGTTTTAAAGTATGGTGACGTACTATCCAATGGTGCGCAGCCAATAAACCAAGTATTAACCAAATCCAAGCGGGGTAAAGGGTTTCAACAGCTTTTATCTAAGCCCAACTTATCCATAACATGAAAAACAAAAAAGTCCGTTTTTCATCAAAAGTCATGCTGAAAAAAATGGTGGGAACCGGTTTTAAAGTATGGTGACGTACTATCCAATGGTGCGCAGCCAACAAACCAAGTATTAACCAAATCCAAGCGGGGTAAAGGGTTTCAACAGCTTTTATCTAAGCCCAACTGATCCATAACATGAAAAACAAAAAAGTCCGTTTTTCATCAAAAGTCATGCTGAAAAAAATGGTGGGAACCGGTTTTAAAGTATTGTGACGTACTATCCAATGGTGCGCAGCCAATAAACCAAGTATTAACCAAATCCAAGCGGGGTAAAGGGTTTCAACAGCTTTTATCTAAGCCCAACTGATCCATAACATAAAAAACAAAAAAGTCCGTTTTTCATCAAAAGTCATGCTGAAAAAAATGGTGGGAACCGGTTTTAAAGTATGGTGACGTACTATCCAATGGTGCGCAGCCAATAAACCAAGTATTAACCAAATCCAAGCGGGGTAAAGGGTTTCAACAACTTTTATCTAAACCCAACTGATCCATAACATGAAAAACGAAAAAGTCCGTTTTTCATCAAAAGTCATGCTGAAAAAAATGGTGGGAACCGGTTTTAAAGTATGGTGACGTACTATCCAATGGTGCGCAGCCAATAAACCAAGTATTAACCAAATCCAAGCGGGGTAAAGGGTTTCAACAGCTTTTATCTAAGCCCAACTGATCCATAACATGAAAAACAAAAAAGTCCGTTTTTCATCAAAAGTCATGCTGAAAAAAATGGGGGGAACCGGTTTTAAAGTATGGTGACGTACTATCCAATGGTGCGCAGCCAATAAACCAAGTATTAACCAAATCCAAGCGGGGTAAAGGGTTTCAACAGCTTTTATCTAAGCCCAACTGATCCATAACATGAAAAACAAAAAAGTCCGTTTTTCATCAAAAGTCATGCTGAAAAAAATGGTGGGAACCGGTTTTAAAGTATGGTGACGTACTATCCAATGGTGCGCAGCCAATAAACCAAGTATTAACCAAATCCAAGCGGGGTAAAGGGTTTCAACAGCTTTTATCTAAGCCCAACTGATCCATAACATGAAAAACAAAAAAGTCCGTTTTTCATCAAAAGTCATGCTGAAAAAAATGGTGGGAACCGGTTTTAAAGTATGGTGACGTATTATCGAATGGTGCGCAGCCAATAAACCAAGTATTAACCAAATCCAAGCGGGGTAAAGGGTTTCAACAGCTTGTATCTAAGCCCAACTGATCCATAACATGAAAAACAAAAAAGTCCGTTTTTCATCAAAAGTCATGCTGAAAAAAATGGTGGGAACCGGTTTTAAAGTATGGTGACGTACTATCGAATGGTGCGCAGCCAATAAACCAAGTATTAACCAAATCCAAGCGAGGTAAAGGGTTTCAACAGCTTTTATCTAAGCCCAACTGATCCATAACATGAAAAACAAAAAAGTCCGTTTTTCATCAAAAGTCATGCTGAAAAAAATGGTGGGAACCGGTTTTAAAGTATGGTGACGTACTATCCAATGGTGCGCAGCCAATAAACCAAGTATTAACCAAATCCAAGCGGGGTAAAGGGTTTCAACTGCTTTTATCTAAGCCCAACTGATCCATAACATGAAAAACAAAAAAGTCCGTTTTTCATCAAAAGTCATGCTGAAAAAAATGGTGGGAACCGGTTTTAAAGTATGGTGACGTACTATCCAATGGTGCGTAGCCAATAAAGCAAGTATTAACCAAATCCAAGCGGGGTAAAGGGTTTCAACAGCTTTTATCTAAGCCCAACTGATCCATAACATGAAAAACAAAAAAGTCCGTTTTTCATCAAAAGTCATGCTGAAAAAAATGGTGGGAACCGGTTTTAAAGTATGGTGACGTACTATCGAATGGTGCGCAGCCAATAAACCAAGTATTAACCAAATCCAAGCGGGGTAAAGGGTTTCAACAGCTTTTATCTAATCCCAACTGATCCATAACATGAAAAACAAAAAAGTCCGTTTTTCATCAAAAGTCATGCTGAAAAAAATGGTGGGAACCGGTTTTAAAGTATGGTGACGTACTATCCAATGGTGCGCAGCCAATAAACCAAGTATTAACCAAATCCAAGCGGGGTAAAGGGTTTCAACAGCTTTTATCTAAGCCCAACTGATCCATAACATGAAAAACAAAAAAGTCCGTTTTTCATCAAAAGTCATGCTGAAAAAAATGGTGGGAACTGGTTTTAAAGTATGGTGACGTACTATCCAATGGTGCGCAGCCAATAAACCAAGTATTAACCAAATCCAAGCGGGGTAAAGGGTTTCAACAGCTTTTATCTAAGCCCAACTGATCCATAACATGAAAAACAAAAAAGTCCGTTTTTCATCAAAAGTCATGCTGAAAAAAATGGTGGGAACCGGTTTTAAAGTATGGTGACGTACTATCCAATGGTGCGCAGCCAATAAACCAAGTATTAACCAAATCCAAGCGGGGTAAAGGGTTTCAACAGCTTTTATCTAAGCCCAACTGATCCATAACATGAAAAACAAAAAAGTCCGTTTTTCATCAAAAGTCATGCTGAAAAAAATGGTGGGAACCGGTTTTAAAGTATGGTGACGTACTATCCAATGGTGCGCAGCCAATAAACCAAGTATTAACCAAATCCAAGCGGGGTAAAGGGTTTCAACAGCTTTTATCTAAGCCCAACTGATCCATAACATGAAAAACAAAAAAGTCCGTTTTTCATCAAAAGTCATGCTGAAAAAAATGGTGGGAACCGGTTTTAAAGTATGGTGACGTACTATCCAATGGTGCGCAGCCAATAAACCAAGTATTAACCAAATCCAAGCGGGGTAAAGGGTTTCAACAGCTTTTATCTAAGCCCAACTGATCCATAACATGAAAAACAAAAAAGTCCGTTTTCATCAAAAGTCATGCTGTAAAAAATGGTGGGAACCGGTTTTAAAGTATGGTGACGTACTATCCAATGGTGCGCAGCCAATAAACCAAGTATTAACCAAATCCAAGCGGGGTAAAGGGTTTCAACAGCTTTTATCTAAGCCCAACTGATCCATAACATGAAAAACAAAAAAGTCCGTTTTTCATCAAAAGTCATGCTGAAAAAAATGGTGGGAACCGGTTTTAAAGTATGGTGACGTACTATCCAATGGTGCGCAGCCAATAAACCAAGTATTAACCAAATCCAAGCGGGGTAAAGGGTTTCAACAGCTTTTATCTAAGCCCAACTGATCCATAACATGAAAAACAAAAAAGTCCGTTTTTCATCAAAAGTCATGCTGAAAAAAATGGTGGGAACCGGTTTTAAAGTATGGTGACGTACTATCCAATGGTGCGCAGCCAATAAACCAAGTATTAACCAAATCCAAGCGGGGTAAAGGGTTTCAACAGCTTTTATCTAAGCCCAACTGATCCATAACATGAAAAACAAAAAAGTCCGTTTTTCATCAAAAGTCATGCTGAAAAAAATGGTGGGAACCGGTTTTAAAGTATGGTGACGTACTATCCAATGGTGCGCAGCCAATAAACAAGTATTAACCAAATCCAAGCGGGGGTAAAGGGTTTCAACAGCTTTTATCTAAGCCCAACTGATCCATAACATGAAAAACACAAAAGTCCGTTTTTCATCAAAAGTCATGCTGAAAAAAATGGTGGGAACCGGTTTTAAAGTATGGTGACGTACTATCCAATGGTGCGCAGCCAATAAACCAAGTATTAACCAAATCCAAGCGGGGTAAAGGGTTTCAACAGCTTTTATCTAAGCCCAACTGATCCATAACATGAAAAACAAAAAAGTCCGTTTTTCATCAAAAGTCATGCTGAAAAAAATGGTGGGAACCGGTTTTAAAGTATGGTGACGTACTATCCAATGGTGCGCAGCCAATAAACCAAGTATTAACCAAATCCAAGCGGGGTAAAGGGTTTCAACAGCTTTTATCTAAGCCCAACTGATCCAAAACATGAAAAACAAAAAAGTCCGTTTTTCATCAAAAGTCATGCTGAAAAAAATGGTGGGAACCGGTTTTAAAGTATGGTGACGTACTATCCAATGGTGCGCAGCCAATAAACCAAGTATTAACCAAATCCAAGCGGGGTAAAGGGTTTCAACAGCTTTTATCTAAGCCCAACTGATCCATAACATGAAAAACAAAAAAGTCCGTTTTTCATCAAAAGTCATGCTGAAAAAAATGGTGGGAACCGGTTTTAAAGTATGGTGACGTACTATCCAATGGTGCGCAGCCAATAAACCAAGTATTAACCAAATCCAAGCGGGGTAAAGGGTTTCAACAGCTTTTATCTAAGCCCAACTGATCCATAACATGAAAAACAAAAAAGTCCGTTTTTCATCAAAAGTCATGCTGAAAAAAATGGTGGGAACCGGTTTTAAAGTATGGTGACGTACTATCCAATGGTGCGCAGCCAATAAACCAAGTATTAACCAAATCCAAGCGGGGTAAAGGGTTTCAACAGCTTTTATCTAAGCCCAACTGATCCATAACATGAAAAACAAAAAAGTCCGTTTTTCATCAAAAGTCATGCTGAAAAAAATGGTGGGAACCGGTTTTAAAGTATGGTGACGTACTATCCAATGGTGCGCAGCCAATAAACCAAGTATTAACCAAATCCAAGCGGGGTAAAGGGTTTCAACAGCTTTTATCTAAGCCCAACTGATCCATAACATGAAAAACAAAAAAGTCCGTTTTTCATCAAAAGTCATGCTGAAAAAAATGGTGGGAACCGGTTTTAAAGTACGGTGACGTACTATCCAATGGTGCGCAGCCAATAAACCAAGTATTAACCAAATCCAAGCGGGGTAAAGGGTTTCAACAGCTTTTATCTAAGCCCAACTGATCCATAACATGAAAAACAAAAAAGTCCGTTTTTCATCAAAAGTCATGCTGAAAAAAATGGTGGGAACCGGTTTTAAAGTATGGTGACGTACTATCCAATGGTGCGCAGCCAATAAACCAAGTATTAACCAAATCCAAGCGGGGGGTAAAGGGTTTCAACAGCTTTTATCTAAGCCCAACTGATCCATAACATGAAAAACAAAAAAGTCCGTTTTTCATCAAAAGTCATGCTGAAAAAAATGGTGGGAACCGGTTTTAAAGTATGGTGACGTACTATCCAATGGTGCGCAGCCAATAAACCAAGTATTAACCAAATCCAAGCGGGGTAAAGGGTTTCAACAGCTTTTATCTAAGCCCTTCAGATCCATAACATGAAAAACAAAAAAGTCCGTTTTTCATCAAAAGTCATGCTGAAAAAAATGGTGGGAACCGGTTTTAAAGTATGGTGACGTACTATCCAATGGTGCGCAGCCAATAAACCAAGTATTAACCAAATCCAAGCGGGGTAAAGGGTTTCAACAGCTTTTATCTAAGCCCAACTGATCCATAACATGAAAAACAAAAAAGTCCGTTTTTCATCAAAAGTCATGCTGAAAAAAATGGTGGGAACCGGTTTTAAAGTATGGTGACGTACTATCCAATGGTGCGCAGCCAATAAACCAAGTATTAACCAAATCCAAGCGGGGTAAAGGGTTTCAACAGCTTTTATCTAAGCCCAACTGATCCATAACATGAAAAACAAAAAAGTCCGTTTTTCATCAAAAGTCATGCTGAAAAAAATGGTGGGAACCGGTTTTAAAGTATGGTGACGTACTATCCAATGGTGCGCAGCCAATAAACCAAGTATTAACCAAATCCAAGCGGGGTAAAGGGTTTCAACAGCTTTTATCTAAGCCCAACTGATCCATAACATGAAAAACAAAAAAGTCCGTTTTTCATCAAAAGTCATGCTGAAAAAAATGGTGGGAACCGGTTTTAAAGTATGGTGACGTACTATCCAATGGTGCGCAGCCAATAAACCAAGTATTAACCAAATCCAAGCGGGGTAAAGGGTTTCAACAGCTTTTATCTAAGCCCAACTGATCCATAACATGAAAAACAAAAAAGTCCGTTTTTCATCAAAAGTCATGCTGAAAAAAATGGTGGGAACCGGTTTTAAAGTATGGTGACGTACTATCCAATGGTGCGCAGCCAATAAACCAAGTATTAACCAAATCCAAGCGGGGTAAAGGGTTTCAACAGCTTTTATCTAAGCCCAACTGATCCATAACATGAAAAACAAAAAAGTCCGTTTTTCATCAAAAGTCATGCTGAAAAAAATGGTGGGAACCGGTTTTAAAGTATGGTGACGTACTATCCAATGGTGCGCAGCCAATAAACCAAGTATTAACCAAATCCAAGCGGGGTAAAGGGTTTCAACAGCTTTTATCTAAGCCCAACTGATCCATAACATGAAAAACAAAAAAGTCCGTTTTTCATCAAAAGTCATGCTGAAAAAAATGGTGGGAACCGGTTTTAAAGTATGGTGACGTACTATCCAATGGTGCGCAGCCAATAAACCAAGTATTAACCAAATCCAAGCGGGGTAAAGGGCTTTCAACAGCTTTTATCTAAGCCCAACTGATCCATAACATGAAAAACAAAAAAGTCCGTTTTTCATCAAAAGTCATGCTGAAAAAAATGGTGGGAACCGGTTTTAAAGTATGGTGACGTACTATCCAATGGTGCGCAGCCAATAAACCAAGTATTAACCAAATCCAAGCGGGGTAAAGGGTTTCAACAGCTTTTATCTAAGCCCAACTGATCCATAACATGAAAAACAAAAAAGTCCGTTTTTCATCAAAAGTCATGCTGAAAAAAATGGTGGGAACCGGTTTTAAAGTATGGTGACGTACTATCCAATGGTGCGCAGCCAATAAACCAAGTATTAACCAAATCCAAGCGGGGTAAAGGGTTTCAACAGCTTTTATCTAAGCCCAACTGATCCATAACATGAAAAACAAAAAAGTCCGTTTTTCATCAAAAGTCATGCTGAAAAAAATGGTGGGAACCGGTTTTAAAGTATGGTGACGTACTATCCAATGGTGCGCAGCCAATAAACCAAGTATTAACCAAATCCAAGCGGGGTAAAGGGTTTCAACAGCTTTTATCTAAGCCCAACTGATCCATAACATGAAAAACAAAAAAGTCCGTTTTTCATCAAAAGTCATGCTGAAAAAAATGGTGGGAACCGGTTTTAAAGTATGGTGACGTACTATCCAATGGTGCGCAGCCAATAAACCAAGTATTAACCAAATCCAAGCGGGGTAAAGGGTTTCAACAGCTTTTATCTAAGCCCAACTGATCCATAACATGAAAAACAAAAAAGTCCGTTTTTCATCAAAAGTCATGCTGAAAAAAATGGTGGGAACCGGTTTTAAAGTATGGTGACGTACTATCCAATGGTGCGCAGCCAATAAACCAAGTATTAACCAAATCCAAGCGGGGTAAAGGGTTTCAACAGCTTTTATCTAAGCCCAACTGATCCATAACATGAAAAACAAAAAAGTCCGTTTTTCATCAAAAGTCATGCTGAAAAAAATGGTGGGAACCGGTTTTAAAGTATGGTGACGTACTATCCAATGGTGCGCAGCCAATAAACCAAGTATTAACCAAATCCAAGCGGGGTAAAGGGTTTCAACAGCTTTTATCTAAGCCCAACTGATCCATAACATGAAAAACAAAAAAGTCCGTTTTTCATCAAAAGTCATGCTGAAAAAAATGGTGGGAACCGGTTTTAAAGTATGGTGACGTACTATCCAATGGTGCGCAGCCAATAAACCAAGTATTAACCAAATCCAAGCGGGGTAAAGGGTTTCAACAGCTTTTATCTAAGCCCAACTGATCCATAACATGAAAAACAAAAAAGTCCGTTTTTCATCAAAAGTCATGCTGAAAAAAATGGTGGGAACCGGTTTTAAAGTATGGTGACGTACTATCCAATGGTGCGCAGCCAATAAACCAAGTATTAACCAAATCCAAGCGGGGTAAAGGGTTTCAACAGCTTTTATCTAAGCCCAACTGATCCATAACATGAAAAACAAAAAAGTCCGTTTTTCATCAAAAGTCATGCTGAAAAAAATGGTGGGAACCGGTTTTAAAGTATGGTGACGTACTATCCAATGGTGCGCAGCCAATAAACCAAGTATTAACCAAATCCAAGCGGGGTAAAGGGTTTCAACAGCTTTTATCTAAGCCCAACTGATCCATAACATGAAAAACAAAAAAGTCCGTTTTTCATCAAAAGTCATGCTGAAAAAAATGGTGGGAACCGGTTTTAAAGTATGGTGACGTACTATCCAATGGTGCGCAGCCAATAAACCAAGTATTAACCAAATCCAAGCGGGGTAAAGGGTTTCAACAGCTTTTATCTAAGCCCAACTGATCCATAACATGAAAAACAAAAAAGTCCGTTTTTCATCAAAAGTCATGCTGAAAAAAATGGTGGGAACCGGTTTTAAAGTATGGTGACGTACTATCCAATGGTGCGCAGCCAATAAACCAAGTATTAACCAAATCCAAGCGGGGTAAAGGGTTTCAACAGCTTTTATCTAAGCCCAACTGATCCATAACATGAAAAACAAAAAAGTCCGTTTTTCATCAAAAGTCATGCTGAAAAAAATGGTGGGAACCGGTTTTAAAGTATGGTGACGTACTATCCAATGGTGCGCAGCCAATAAACCAAGTATTAACCAAATCCAAGCGGGGTAAAGGGTTTCAACAGCTTTTATCTAAGCCCAACTGATCCATAACATGAAAAACAAAAAAGTCCGTTTTTCATCAAAAGTCATGCTGAAAAAAATGGTGGGAACCGGTTTTAAAGTATGGTGACGTACTATCCAATGGTGCGCAGCCAATAAACCAAGTATTAACCAAATCCAAGCGGGGTAAAGGGTTTCAACAGCTTTTATCTAAGCCCAACTGATCCATAACATGAAAAACAAAAAAGTCCGTTTTTCATCAAAAGTCATGCTGAAAAAAATGGTGGGAACCGGTTTTAAAGTATGGTGACGTACTATCCAATGGTGCGCAGCCAATAAACCAAGTATTAACCAAATCCAAGCGGGGTAAAGGGTTTCAACAGCTTTTATCTAAGCCCAACTGATCCATAACATGAAAAACAAAAAAGTCCGTTTTTCATCAAAAGTCATGCTGAAAAAAATGGTGGGAACCGGTTTTAAAGTATGGTGACGTACTATCCAATGGTGCGCAGCCAATAAACCAAGTATTAACCAAATCCAAGCGGGGTAAAGGGTTTCAACAGCTTTTATCTAAGCCCAACTGATCCATAACATGAAAAACAAAAAAGTCCGTTTTTCATCAAAAGTCATGCTGAAAAAAATGGTGGGAACCGGTTTTAAAGTATGGTGACGTACTATCCAATGGTGCGCAGCCAATAAACCAAGTATTAACCAAATCCAAGCGGGGTAAAGGGTTTCAACAGCTTTTATCTAAGCCCAACTGATCCATAACATGAAAAACAAAAAAGTCCGTTTTTCATCAAAAGTCATGCTGAAAAAAATGGTGGGAACCGGTTTTAAAGTATGGTGACGTACTATCCAATGGTGCGCAGCCAATAAACCAAGTATTAACCAAATCCAAGCGGGGTAAAGGGTTTCAACAGCTTTTATCTAAGCCCAACTGATCCATAACATGAAAAACAAAAAAGTCCGTTTTTCATCAAAAGTCATGCTGAAAAAAATGGTGGGAACCGGTTTTAAAGTATGGTGACGTACTATCCAATGGTGCGCAGCCAATAAACCAAGTATTAACCAAATCCAAGCGGGGTAAAGGGTTTCAACAGCTTTTATCTAAGCCCAACTGATCCATAACATGAAAAACAAAAAAGTCCGTTTTTCATCAAAAGTCATGCTGAAAAAAATGGTGGGAACCGGTTTTAAAGTATGGTGACGTACTATCCAATGGTGCGCAGCCAATAAACCAAGTATTAACCAAATCCAAGCGGGGTAAAGGGTTTCAACAGCTTTTATCTAAGCCCAACTGATCCATAACATGAAAAACAAAAAAGTCCGTTTTTCATCAAAAGTCATGCTGAAAAAAATGGTGGGAACCGGTTTTAAAGTATGGTGACGTACTATCCAATGGTGCGCAGCCAATAAACCAAGTATTAACCAAATCCAAGCGGGGTAAAGGGTTTCAACAGCTTTTATCTAAGCCCAACTGATCCATAACATGAAAAACAAAAAAGTCCGTTTTTCATCAAAAGTCATGCTGAAAAAAATGGTGGGAACCGGTTTTAAAGTATGGTGACGTACTATCCAATGGTGCGCAGCCAATAAACCAAGTATTAACCAAATCCAAGCGGGGTAAAGGGTTTCAACAGCTTTTATCTAAGCCCAACTGATCCATAACATGAAAAACAAAAAAGTCCGTTTTTCATCAAAAGTCATGCTGAAAAAAATGGTGGGAACCGGTTTTAAAGTATGGTGACGTACTATCCAATGGTGCGCAGCCAATAAACCAAGTATTAACCAAATCCAAGCGGGGTAAAGGGTTTCAACAGCTTTTATCTAAGCCCAACTGATCCATAACATGAAAAACAAAAAAGTCCGTTTTTCATCAAAAGTCATGCTGAAAAAAATGGTGGGAACCGGTTTTAAAGTATGGTGACGTACTATCCAATGGTGCGCAGCCAATAAACCAAGTATTAACCAAATCCAAGCGGGGTAAAGGGTTTCAACAGCTTTTATCTAAGCCCAACTGATCCATAACATGAAAAACAAAAAAGTCCGTTTTTCATCAAAAGTCATGCTGAAAAAAATGGTGGGAACCGGTTTTAAAGTATGGTGACGTACTATCCAATGGTGCGCAGCCAATAAACCAAGTATTAACCAAATCCAAGCGGGGTAAAGGGTTTCAACAGCTTTTATCTAAGCCCAACTGATCCATAACATGAAAAACAAAAAAGTCCGTTTTTCATCAAAAGTCATGCTGAAAAAAATGGTGGGAACCGGTTTTAAAGTATGGTGACGTACTATCCAATGGTGCGCAGCCAATAAACCAAGTATTAACCAAATCCAAGCGGGGTAAAGGGTTTCAACAGCTTTTATCTAAGCCCAACTGATCCATAACATGAAAAACAAAAAAGTCCGTTTTTCATCAAAAGTCATGCTGAAAAAAATGGTGGGAACCGGTTTTAAAGTATGGTGACGTACTATCCAATGGTGCGCAGCCAATAAACCAAGTATTAACCAAATCCAAGCGGGGTAAAGGGTTTCAACAGCTTTTATCTAAGCCCAACTGATCCATAACATGAAAAACAAAAAAGTCCGTTTTTCATCAAAAGTCATGCTGAAAAAAATGGTGGGAACCGGTTTTAAAGTATGGTGACGTACTATCCAATGGTGCGCAGCCAATAAACCAAGTATTAACCAAATCCAAGCGGGGTAAAGGGTTTCAACAGCTTTTATCTAAGCCCAACTGATCCATAACATGAAAAACAAAAAAGTCCGTTTTTCATCAAAAGTCATGCTGAAAAAAATGGTGGGAACCGGTTTTAAAGTATGGTGACGTACTATCCAATGGTGCGCAGCCAATAAACCAAGTATTAACCAAATCCAAGCGGGGTAAAGGGTTTCAACAGCTTTTATCTAAGCCCAACTGATCCATAACATGAAAAACAAAAAAGTCCGTTTTTCATCAAAAGTCATGCTGAAAAAAATGGTGGGAACCGGTTTTAAAGTATGGTGACGTACTATCCAATGGTGCGCAGCCAATAAACCAAGTATTAACCAAATCCAAGCGGGGTAAAGGGTTTCAACAGCTTTTATCTAAGCCCAACTGATCCATAACATGAAAAACAAAAAAGTCCGTTTTTCATCAAAAGTCATGCTGAAAAAAATGGTGGGAACCGGTTTTAAAGTATGGTGACGTACTATCCAATGGTGCGCAGCCAATAAACCAAGTATTAACCAAATCCAAGCGGGGTAAAGGGTTTCAACAGCTTTTATCTAAGCCCAACTGATCCATAACATGAAAAACAAAAAAGTCCGTTTTTCATCAAAAGTCATGCTGAAAAAAATGGTGGGAACCGGTTTTAAAGTATGGTGACGTACTATCCAATGGTGCGCAGCCAATAAACCAAGTATTAACCAAATCCAAGCGGGGTAAAGGGTTTCAACAGCTTTTATCTAAGCCCAACTGATCCATAACATGAAAAACAAAAAAGTCCGTTTTTCATCAAAAGTCATGCTGAAAAAAATGGTGGGAACCGGTTTTAAAGTATGGTGACGTACTATCCAATGGTGCGCAGCCAATAAACCAAGTATTAACCAAATCCAAGCGGGGTAAAGGGTTTCAACAGCTTTTATCTAAGCCCAACTGATCCATAACATGAAAAACAAAAAAGTCCGTTTTTCATCAAAAGTCATGCTGAAAAAAATGGTGGGAACCGGTTTTAAAGTATGGTGACGTACTATCCAATGGTGCGCAGCCAATAAACCAAGTATTAACCAAATCCAAGCGGGGTAAAGGGTTTCAACAGCTTTTATCTAAGCCCAACTGATCCATAACATGAAAAACAAAAAAGTCCGTTTTTCATCAAAAGTCATGCTGAAAAAAATGGTGGGAACCGGTTTTAAAGTATGGTGACGTACTATCCAATGGTGCGCAGCCAATAAACCAAGTATTAACCAAATCCAAGCGGGGTAAAGGGTTTCAACAGCTTTTATCTAAGCCCAACTGATCCATAACATGAAAAACAAAAAAGTCCGTTTTTCATCAAAAGTCATGCTGAAAAAAATGGTGGGAACCGGTTTTAAAGTATGGTGACGTACTATCCAATGGTGCGCAGCCAATAAACCAAGTATTAACCAAATCCAAGCGGGGTAAAGGGTTTCAACAGCTTTTATCTAAGCCCAACTGATCCATAACATGAAAAACAAAAAAGTCCGTTTTTCATCAAAAGTCATGCTGAAAAAAATGGTGGGAACCGGTTTTAAAGTATGGTGACGTACTATCCAATGGTGCGCAGCCAATAAACCAAGTATTAACCAAATCCAAGCGGGGTAAAGGGTTTCAACAGCTTTTATCTAAGCCCAACTGATCCATAACATGAAAAACAAAAAAGTCCGTTTTTCATCAAAAGTCATGCTGAAAAAAATGGTGGGAACCGGTTTTAAAGTATGGTGACGTACTATCCAATGGTGCGCAGCCAATAAACCAAGTATTAACCAAATCCAAGCGGGGTAAAGGGTTTCAACAGCTTTTATCTAAGCCCAACTGATCCATAACATGAAAAACAAAAAAGTCCGTTTTTCATCAAAAGTCATGCTGAAATAAAATGGTGGGAACCGGTTTTAAAGTATGGTGACGTACTATCCAATGGTGCGCAGCCAATAAACCAAGTATTAACCAAATCCAAGCGGGGTAAAGGGTTTCAACAGCTTTTATCTAAGCCCAACTGATCCATAACATGAAAAACAAAAAAGTCCGTTTTTCATCAAAAGTCATGCTGAAAAAAATGGTGGGAACCGGTTTTAAAGTATGGTGACGTACTATCCAATGGTGCGCAGCCAATAAACCAAGTATTAACCAAATCCAAGCGGGGTAAAGGGTTTCAACAGCTTTTATCTAAGCCCAACTGATCCATAACATGAAAAACAAAAAAGTCCGTTTTTCATCAAAAGTCATGCTGAAAAAAATGGTGGGAACCGGTTTTAAAGTATGGTGACGTACTATCCAATGGTGCGCAGCCAATAAACCAAGTATTAACCAAATCCAAGCGGGGTAAAGGGTTTCAACAGCTTTTATCTAAGCCCAACTGATCCATAACATGAAAAACAAAAAAGTCCGTTTTTCATCAAAAGTCATGCTGAAAAAAATGGTGGGAACCGGTTTTAAAGTATGGTGACGTACTATCCAATGGTGCGCAGCCAATAAACCAAGTATTAACCAAATCCAAGCGGGGTAAAGGGTTTCAACAGCTTTTATCTAAGCCCAACTGATCCATAACATGAAAAACAAAAAAGTCCGTTTTTCATCAAAAGTCATGCTGAAAAAAATGGTGGGAACCGGTTTTAAAGTATGGTGACGTACTATCCAATGGTGCGCAGCCAATAAACCAAGTATTAACCAAATCCAAGCGGGGTAAAGGGTTTCAACAGCTTTTATCTAAGCCCAACTGATCCATAACATGAAAAACAAAAAAGTCCGTTTTTCATCAAAAGTCATGCTGAAAAAAATGGTGGGAACCGGTTTTAAAGTATGGTGACGTACTATCCAATGGTGCGCAGCCAATAAACCAAGTATTAACCAAATCCAAGCGGGGTAAAGGGTTTCAACAGCTTTTATCTAAGCCCAACTGATCCATAACATGAAAAACAAAAAAGTCCGTTTTTCATCAAAAGTCATGCTGAAAAAAATGGTGGGAACCGGTTTTAAAGTATGGTGACGTACTATCCAATGGTGCGCAGCCAATAAACCAAGTATTAACCAAATCCAAGCGGGGTAAAGGGTTTCAACAGCTTTTATCTAAGCCCAACTGATCCATAACATGAAAAACAAAAAAGTCCGTTTTTCATCAAAAGTCATGCTGAAAAAAATGGTGGGAACCGGTTTTAAAGTATGGTGACGTACTATCCAATGGTGCGCAGCCAATAAACCAAGTATTAACCAAATCCAAGCGGGGTAAAGGGTTTCAACAGCTTTTATCTAAGCCCAACTGATCCATAACATGAAAAACAAAAAAGTCCGTTTTTCATCAAAAGTCATGCTGAAAAAAATGGTGGGAACCGGTTTTAAAGTATGGTGACGTACTATCCAATGGTGCGCAGCCAATAAACCAAGTATTAACCAAATCCAAGCGGGGTAAAGGGTTTCAACAGCTTTTATCTAAGCCCAACTGATCCATAACATGAAAAACAAAAAAGTCCGTTTTTCATCAAAAGTCATGCTGAAAAAAATGGTGGGAACCGGTTTTAAAGTATGGTGACGTACTATCCAATGGTGCGCAGCCAATAAACCAAGTATTAACCAAATCCAAGCGGGGTAAATGGTTTCAACAGCTTTTATCTAAGCCCAACTGATCCATAACATGAAAAACAAAAAAGTCCGTTTTTCATCAAAAGTGATGCTGAAAAAAATGGTGGGAACCGGTTTTAAAGTATGGTGACGTACTATCCAATGGTGCGCAGCCAATAAACCAAGTATTAACCAAATCCAAGCGGGGTAAAGGGTTTCAACAGCTTTTATCTAAGCCCAACTGATCCATAACATGAAAAACAAAAAAGTCCGTTTTTCATCAAAAGTCATGCTGAAAAAAATGGTGGGAACCGGTTTTAAAGTATGGTGACGTACTATCCAATGGTGCGCAGCCAATAAACCAAGTATTAACCAAATCCAAGCGGGGTAAAGGGTTTCAACAGCTTTTATCTAAGCCCAACTGATCCATAACATGAAAAACAAAAAAGTCCGTTTTTCATCAAAAGTCATGCTGAAAAAAATGGTGGGAACCGGTTTTAAAGTATGGTGACGTACTATCCAATGGTGCGCAGCCAATAAACCAAGTATTAACCAAATCCAAGCGGGGTAAAGGGTTTCAACAGCTTTTATCTAAGCCCAACTGATCCATAACATGAAAAACAAAAAGTCCGTTTTTCATCAAAGTCATGCTGAAAAAAATGGTGGGAACCGGTTTTAAAGTATGGTGACGTACTATCCAATGGTGCGCAGCCAATAAACCAAGTATTAACCAAATCCAAGCGGGGTAAAGGGTTTCAAACAGCTTTTATCTAAGCCCAACTGATCCATAACATGAAAAACAAAAAAGTCCGTTTTTCATCAAAAGTCATGCTGAAAAAAATGGTGGGAACCGGTTTTAAAGTATGGTGACGTACTATCCAATGGTGCGCAGCCAATAAACCAAGTATTAACCAAATCCAAGCGGGGTAAAGGGTTTCAACAGCTTTTATCTAAGCCCAACTGATCCATAACATGAAAAACAAAAAAGTCCGTTTTTCATCAAAAGTCATGCTGAAAAAAATGGTGGGAACCGGTTTTAAAGTATGGTGACGTACTATCCAATGGTGCGCAGCCAATAAACCAAGTATTAACCAAATCCAAGCGGGGTAAAGGGTTTCAACAGCTTTTATCTAAGCCCAACTGATCCATAACATGAAAAACAAAAAAGTCCGTTTTTCATCAAAAGTCATGCTGAAAAAAATGGTGGGAACCGGTTTTAAAGTATGGTGACGTACTATCCAATGGTGCGCAGCCAATAAACCAAGTATTAACCAAATCCAAGCGGGGTAAAGGGTTTCAACAGCTTTTATCTAAGCCCAACTGATCCATAACATGAAAAACAAAAAAGTCCGTTTTTCATCAAAAGTCATGCTGAAAAAATGGTGGGAACCGGTTTTAAAGTATGGTGACGTACTATCCAATGGTGCGCAGCCAATAAATCAAGTATTAACCAAATCCAAGCGGGGTAAAGGGTTTCAACAGCTTTTATCTAAGCCCAACTGATCCATAACATGAAAAACAAAAAAGTCCGTTTTTCATCAAAAATCATGCTGAAAAAAATGGTGGGAACCGGTTTTAAAGTATGGTGACGTACTATCCAATGGTGCGCAGCCAATAAACCAAGTATTAACCAAATCCAAGCGGGGTAAAGGGTTTCAACAGCTTTTATCTAAGCCCAACTGATCCATAACATGAAAAACAAAAAAGTCCGTTTTTCATCAAAAGTAGCAGCAGAGAGGGTGAATCCTACAACGTTTTGAGACAAAATTTGATTGAAATCCTAAAACGAGCCGTCCTATAATCTCATTTTAACCAAAAAAAGGGCGAACCCTACAACGTTTTCAGACAAAATTTTGATTGAAATCCTAAAACGAGCCTTCCCTACGAAATCTCATTTTAACTAAAAAAATGAAAACGGAGATTTTACGATTTTTCAATCAATTTTTTGATTGAAATCCTAAAACGAGCCGTCCTATAATCTCATTTTAACCAAAAAAAAATATCTCAGGGGCAAACCCTACAACGTTTTCAGACAAAAAATTTATTGAAATCTTAACGAGCCTTCCCTACGAAATCTCATTTTAACTAAAAAAATGAAAACGGAGATTTTACGATTTTTTAATCAATTTTGGTCGCAACTTGTTGTCATCACCCTCTCTGCTGCTAGAACTTTCAGTTCTAGATTAACAAAAAATAATAAATGATTTTAACCGAATATTTGATCCAGTCCGATACGATATCGTGTCCGAGGATCATGCATATTTATTGTTGCGAATCCGTGTGGTTTTGACTGAGCATGACTAAAGAAATCTCGAAATTGATTGAAGTCCATATCAGAACACCATGTCTGCCATATATTTCTAAGAGTATGAGTATCAACGCCGTTGAATACAGAAAGAATATTGCAGTTATCTCTGATGACTTTTGGAACCTGAGTGTAGCGTTGAGTGACATATATCACGTCAGTGTTTTTGTGACGCCCCCGGGAAAAGATCCTAGCAGGATTTTTTTGTTTATCCAACATTATATCGTCGTATACGACTAAATTGTTAATATCTCCATCAATATCATCAATACTCGGTGCTTCATCGATATCGGTTATAAATTCAATGGCGTTCTCACCCTTAATTTCTGAAGCGTTTTCATTAAAATCTTTTAGCACTTCATAACATCGTTGATCATCTACGCTAGGGGCAATTAAATACAACTTATCCCACTTCATCCATCTCATTATTAAATTGAGTAACAATTGCGTTTTACCGGATCCAGATGGCCCGATTATAATCATCCGGATAGAGTTTGGTAGCGCTGCATGATGCTTAACCGGTTCTCTTCTTTTAGTCGCTGAAAAATCAATTATATCCATATTTCTATACATAAATTATGGATCTATATTGTGTGAAGTGTAAAACGCGTACTGGCACAGATGATGTGACGACGGTTACAACTAAAAATAACCGATCAGCGCTTTCTGGTAAATGCGTGCAATGTGGTACAAAGAAATTTAGATTTGTGTCTATGAGATCTGATTTTAAAAAAAACGAGGAGGTGATATCGCAGCCAAATTGGCAAAGCTCCCTGGAACCCCATGGGAAAAATACCCCGGAGAAAAGCACCTTCCCGGATATAGCTACTGTGGACCGGGAACCAGACTTGATATCAGACTCAATAATCAAAATCAACCCAACCCCGGTGAAGAACCAATAAACGCCATTGATAAGGCCTGTCACCTTCATGATGTTGCTTATAAAAGCAGCAATCTGCAACACAGGCATCTCGCAGATGTGAAATTAATTCATGCGTTAAATGCTATTCCTGATAAATCCTTCAAAGAAAAATTGGCTTCATTTTTGATAAAATCGGCTATGAAAAGCAAATTGATGTTAGGTGCCGGTAATTAATAATATGGAATCAATTTATTATTCCCCAAGAGGATACTGGAGGGGTAAATCAGCAGTCCATAAACTCGCTAGCGCTGCAAAAGTGAAAAAAACCACTGCGGCTAATTGGTTATCCAAACAGGCACTATGGCAAATTTATCTACCACCGCCTAAACAAATTCAATTCTCGCATTTTGATGTGACCGCTCCTAATGAAGTTCATCAGGCTGATATATTATTTCTGCCACATGATCGTGGTTACAAATACGCTTTAACCGTAGTTGATATTGCAAGTCGATACAAAGAAGCAGAACCGTTAAAAACAAAATCAGCCACTGAAGTCGCTTCTGCATTTGAAAGGATTTATCGACGAGGTCCTCTGCACTGGCCAAATCTATTGCAGGTTGATCCTGGCAAGGAATTTCAGGGTGCAGTGTTATCTACAATGAAACATCATAATGTCACCATACGACGAGGGCATACTGCGCTACATCGCGATCAGGCCATTGTAGAACGATTTAATCGGACGATTGCTGAGCGGTTATTTGGATATCAATACGCAAAAGAATTCATCCAAGAAAAAAGATCCCGTGAATGGGTTAAAAGATTACCATCTGTGATTACTGCACTGAATAACGAGATTACTAGAACAATCAACATGAAACCTATCAACGCGATTAAAAACAAGTCAATACCCGTACAACCACAAAAAGATTTCAAAGAACCAATTCTTCATAGTAATGTCACTGTTAGGTATTTATATGAACCAGGAGAGCTTGAAGGGGGTAGAAAAAGGGCTACTGATCCTATTTGGAGTGTTACTGCACACAAGATATCTAGTATAACACGATCAACTGGTAGACCTCCAGTCTATAAACTGGATTCAACTGCCCCTCAGCGAGGATTTACTAGACAACAACTACAGGTAATTCCCGAGGATACTCAATTGCCACCGCATGGTCTTAACTAGCACCGTTGCGTCTATTGCACTCAAGACAAGTCAACATCACATTGTTTCTGACATGACCGAGATTGTTATTTTTTCTGTCTACGGTGAATTGGCGAGGATCCTTATCCGAATACTGCCAACGCATTATACAATTGCAACTCGCGCAGTGATTATTCTGTTGTTGTTTCAGCGTAATTATTAATTTAGCATCAATATCAAATTCTCGTTGTTTTTTTTTGTCCTGTTGTTTGTAACCGGAGAGTTTTTTATTAATGATGCTAACATCAATATCACTTATTGTTGTGTCATTATCATCGAAAACAACTCTTCGAAGTTGATTTATTTTTCGTACTCTGGATACTGCGAGATAGACTAAATTCGACCATTCGATGTGATTATCCACCATCCAAACAATTGTATCCGATATAGTCAATCCCTGTGAAGAGTGTATTGTTGCTGCGTATCCTAGCGTCCACGGGGATTTATTAGCACGCAATGCATCTTCAACGACATTGATATCAACCAGCACAATATCATTTAATACGAGAATTTGTTTTTCACTCTGTCCTGGAATATCAACTTCAATATTCTGTTTTCGTGTATCCGATGGCCTATAACAAAGGGGTACTGGAAGCGTTGCAAATTTTTCTTTATGCAATTCAAATAACTTCATCTGAAGTGTGTCCCTGACTATTTTTCTACTTGCAATTATCAAATCATTTGGTCTCCATGTTTCCCAGAAATCATTCATTGGAGTTTCTGAAATCACTTCACGCGCTATTTCGCATTGGATTCTATCCGGTTGTAATCTAATTAGCGCTTTGAACTCGCGTAATCGTTCATCAAGTGATCTATAATCAGTGGTGATTTCTTCATAGTAGTCTACAAAACCCCTTAGCCATTCATGTGGAGATGAACCGACAAATGGTGGTGGTTGGCCGTGATCACCGCACATGACGACTTTTGTGTTTTTGTTTAACAACCACTCAAGAAATGTTTGTAATACATCTAATGACACTGTGCATATTTCATCCCAAATGATGATTTCAGGAATGAATTTATCACCCATACGCTCAGGAGTCCATTTGTCACCCTTCCATCGAAAGAAACTATGGTAAGTACAGGCATTTACCCCTCGCTGTATCATCTCTCTGGCGAGTCTGTGAGTCGGTGTTAGTACAATCATGGTTGACCGACGAAATAATTCAATTGCACGAGTTGTCTTTCCTGACCCACCACAACCGTTTAAATAAATTGTCTTGTATCTACATACTGGATCAGATACCGGTGGTGCATTAGAAAATTCTGATTGAATTTCAATACGGTTACAACAAAGATATTTATCATCCATGGCAACGTCTGCGGATTCACAATACTCATGTAGCATCTCCTTTTTAAATCGCCAACGCCCCCAATTTTCTTCGGGATCTGTGAATTTAGCTACAGCTGATTTGTACTTATTGTGTATATACATCGAATCAGTGGCCACTCTAACCGCGGTATTAGGAAATCTATTTATCATCGAAAATAGATTAATAGAAGCATAGGCTAGCATTGAACTTCTCAAATGTGTGTACTGGGAATTATATCCATCACAGTAGGTAACAACCGTACCCATTTTCTCACCATTGGATAGAAAAGCATCCTTACGGGATACAAGTTTTCCCTGTTTCATTAAATCCGCTACAATAAAATCGTATTCAGCGACGTCTATGATCAACCGCGAAGAATATTTTGCGTTGTCGTACCGTCCACCTTGAGTGAATTTACCGATTATTCTTCGTCCAAAATCTTTTGCTTGTTCTTTTTTAATTTCAAATAACTTCATAGACAAATTCATGATTTGTTCTTCATTGAAATCAGGGAATTGTTTTCGCTGTTCGCTGATTATACGATCTAGATCGGGTTGTGGTAGCCAAACTTCTTTCTGAGCTCGATAGCATATAATAGCCTCGGAAACAATCAACGATATTAGCATACCACAATCAATCATATATCTCAATAGCACTATTGGCATCCAGGCCTTTTCAGATAGATGTCTACCGAGCCAAACATAACTACACGGATGTAACCCTGTAGCTAATTCAAATGATATCACACGAGCGAATCCGGTTAAATCAAAATCAGGCAATGGTCCATTAATCGCAACACGAGTCATTTCATGCGTGGGGTGTCCAAATCGTTTGAAGTACTCAGCACATTCCCCATATCCGAGAAAACTTCCAGGATAACACGCGGCTATATCAATTGAAATCATACCATCACGTGAGTATTTCGTATTCCACAGTCCTCCATGACCAAATTTGACGCAACTCAATTTAACATCTTCGAGAAAATCACTTCGTGTTGGACGCCATGAGTTTTTTTCTCTTGCGAAGTGAGCTACCACTGATGGAATAGTAAAACTATCCGTGAGTAGTTTTTCATGGGAATTCTCCGGTGAAAAATCACTAGCGATTTTTCTCATTCTGTTATCTAATTCTTCAACGCGATATAATTCACCATTTGGTTTTACAAATTGATCGAATCCTATTTCGGGATCTTCATCACTTCTAAGTAACCACACTGACACAGGATCATCCTTACACAACGCATGAATAGTATCAAATAATCTCTCTTCATAGAAAACATCCCGGACGAACTCCTTAGGGATATATTTCACGGTTCGTTCTCGTGGAAATACTGTTACCGCAGGTGTCCACGCGTGTTTATTATGATCAATAATCTGTATTGGTGCTCCATTTTTGTTATATTTCGGTTCGTATAAAACCTCTCCGGTTATCGTCATAACTGTTATTGGAAATCTTAATGATGTTTCTAATTTAGCTATATCAGAAATCTTTGCACCATGCTGTTTCACTGTCAGTTCCCACTCGGTTATTTTCCTACGTCGCAGATCAGTTAGTTTATTTCCTCGGGATGCATTTGTGAAGTGTTCTATTATTCGTTCTGCTACACAATTAAGCCCTGACGAATATTTCATAGGAGCTAGTTTTGCGATATCGGGTTTATCATTTAACGGATATATCCCATAAACCATTGCTGTTACGGGATAAGATCTTTCGTAGTATGGTTTGTCAATGCCGGTTAGAATTCCTGGTTTGGAATCTCTACTCACAATGACAGCTTTTTTATTCTTGAGGATTGGTTCAAATTTATCCCTAATAATCCATTTGCCATCGACTTCAATAATGAATTTGATTCGGAAAAAATACCGTTTTTCCCCAACACGTGAAATTATCACTGCTGCTTTTTCATCATTCATGGTAGCGTCAACAACACCATCAATTCGAAATGTTGACCAACAATAAGATGCTCCATCACGTTTGAATTCAGTAAAACAATCTCTGATTTTACTAATCATGGCTTTATCAAGAATTGTATTCTTTGGTGTATTAGAAACTATATCGAGATTGAATTGAGCATCTTTCCAGGGTAATTTCTTGTTACGTTTTTTTGGTTTATCGAGATTAAATTTAGGATTGATTTTCAATAATCTCTTAAACTCTTTCATGTTTCCGTCTATTGGACGTTTTTTGGGTTTATCGAGATTAAATCTAGGATTGATTTTCAATAATCTCTTGTTACGTTTTTTGGGTCTATCGAGATTAAATTTAGGATTGATTTTCAATAATCTCTTAAACTCTTTCATGTTTCCGTCTATTGGACGTTTTTTGGGTTTATCGAGATTAAATCTAGGATTGATTTTCAATAATCTCTTAAACTCTTTCATATTTCCGTCTCTTGGACGTTTGTTACGTTTTTTTGGTCTATCGATATTAAATTTAGGACTAATTTTTAATAATCTCTTAAACTCTTTCATGTTTCCGTCTCTTGGACGTTTTTTGGGTCTATCGATATTAAATTTAGGATTGATTTTCAACAATCTCTTAAACTCCTTATCAACATTGAATTCAGCATTTTTCGAAGTCAATCTCTTGAACTCTTTCATGCTATACTAAAAACAAGTGTCTAAATGAAAGATTTATGTATAATGAATCCCCTGCAATGGATCAGTCATTGAATTAGACAAATAGTATAGTATACGAATGACCCAAGAATTCAGACAGCACCCTGTGAGTACAAATTATGAAGCATCCAGTGATGGTGTTGTAAGAAACCGTAGACTGAAGAACCCAGTTGGGAGGGATAATGGTATGGGGTATTTGATGTTTACTGTTGGAAAGAAGAAATATTACAATCATCGTTTCATATTTGAATGTTTCCATGGATTGATCAAAGATGGTTTTGTTATTGATCATATCGATTCTAATCCGAAGAACAATTCCTTATCAAATCTGCAAGCAATCACACAGAGTGAGAATTCCAAACGAGGAAGGACTGGCAATTGTTCAAAAAAAACGAAACCAGTAAAATCTTTGAATACGATAACTAACGAAGAAAAAATATTTCAATAAATATATGAAGCCGGCAAGTATTTCAATATTTGTAGACCCTCAGTACGATATGTTGCAGCGGGGGTTTGTCGATCTGCGATTTCAAAAGGGACGGGACAAAAAATTCGATTTAGTTATGTCTAATGCGTCATATTTTTCATTTAGAAATATATCATTATTATAGAATAATGAATTCTGAAAACATGAACAGCATTTTATCCGAGATTTCAAAATTGAAAAGTTGGGATATTGAACTATCAGATGGGTTAAATCCTGATCAAATCATGTCTGATTTTCAGGATATTGAATACGGAGTTAACAACAATAAATACATGCTGCCAAAGAAATACGCGCTCATCAAAAGAATTCAGAATTCTATTCGGGACTCTCTCGCATTTTCCAGTGACGTAAGTGTGTTCGCTCCGTTGTATACCATCGTAGAACGAATACGAAAAGAATTGGGGTACGAATACGAATTGAAAAAGGAGGTTAATTCTAAAGTTAGAAACCTACGGGCGTTAATTCAAGAAAATGAACAATTTTGATTGCCCGACCATTTATCATTATTTGATTGACCGACCATTTATCATTATTTGATTGTGACCGTCCCTCATAGAGATTTTAATTTTTTTTAGCATTTTTTGATTGATAATGTCAGAAACAGTGAATAAAAAATTGATGGCTGGTTCGGATTGATCAAAAATAGAATGGCGAAAGTCACAGTATTATTATTATTTATAGCAATTATGTGACTTTCGCCATCATTGATAGAAGCCGTTATAGGATGAAATAACACTTCCATGACCATCCGATGGTGTTAGGTCGGGATTGAAAAATTGTTTTACAATTGAAAAATTGTTTCTGATTTCAAATAATGGTCAATGAAGCATTAACAACCCGATTGGCTCGTGAACGATTAGATGCAATTAAGAGATTTGTACCAATTCGTGACTCTGTACGGAATAAACTACAACAACGACAGAGTCTTCAGACTGATTTTGCTGCGGGATCTGAAGAATTGTTTAAACCAGTAACTACAGCAACGAAGGGGATAGAGCGTGCTATACGGGGAGATGTTCCCGAGACAGGGAAATCTGTTATTGGTGAACTCGAAAAAATAGCAGCGAAAACTGAACAAACAGAACAGGCCGTACAAAAAATAGAATCAAAAAGAACAGTAGATGATTTACTCGTGAGATTTAACGAAGAAGGGTTAGCAGAAATTGATAAGACTGATCCAGCAGAAATTCCTGCGCTTGTTGTTACGTCCTATGAAAACAGAAAAAAATGGTTGAAACCAGAACATCATAAATATGTTAGAAATATAACTCACTGGGCTGATATATTCTATAAAATCAAAACTGAAAAAGGTCTGATTAAGAAAGATAGTGCATCATATATTGATTATATCAATAAGGTGGATCACGTGTATAATCAATACGAAGAGTTTAAACAACAACAAAAACCGCAAAAAACGCAAAGGCGGCGACAGTAACCTGCAAAGAAAATATCTTTTTCACCTAAAAAACAACAACTACCACCTGATGATGATGATGATTATTTACAATCCACGGATTTAGAAAAAATGGATGTAGCAATGGGTTATAGCGGAAGTGGATTAAGAGATTCCAGTGGACCCCAAAGTGGGGTATGTCCTGGTAGTGTTCTCAGTGATATATCACGATTAGAGGTTCTTGTAGGAGGGTTCCGAGCCGGAAATAACTCACCGGAAATAATCAATGAAGCAGCTGATATCTGTAGACGATTATTTCAGGGTGGTATCATGGATATCAGCACATATCGAGATTTCATTGGCGAGTTAGTGGAAAGTGGGTATCATAGTGACTGAATTGAAAAGTCAATTGAAAAATTGTTTCTGATTTCAAATAATGATCATACACTACAATCATGATAAACCAACCCCCGTCTACGTAGTTAATTCACGGTTTCCGGTTTATAGAGCATACTACGGAGATGGTTTAGGTAATACCATTTTAGGGTTATTTGCGAGAATGGCTCCAAAAGTGATGCCGTTGGCTAAACAATTAGGAATGAAAGCAATTGATGTTATTCGTGATAAGGGTATTGGTGCTGTTGGAGATCTTGCTGGAAAAGCGTTTTCAACTGCGAAGAATAAATTAACATCATTAGTGAAATCACGGATGAAATCCAAAGGATTTTCAAAACCGTTACCGTCTACAGCGGAAATGCCTGCAAGTGTTAGTAGAATTATAAATAACGCAGTAGATGAAAAATTAGCGTCATTGGTGACTCCCTTGATAAATCAAGGGGACCAAAATAACATGATAGCAAACATGATAGCGGGAAGTGGCTTTAAAAAACCACGACGATGAAAAATCGTTTACGATTTTACGATTTAGACTCTGATAAATAGAATAAAATGTTCAAAAGGTCACCTGATCCAGCATTTGATATGGATACCCCAGTTCTCAAGAATGATTCTGTACGCGATTTTCAATTTTATTCTTATCACGCAGTACAACCAGATCTCCGATCGCGAATTGAACTTCAAGTTCATGATACCAGTAAATATTTTCTACCGTGTGAGGCATTTATCGAAATCGAAGGAGAACTTGTAACAAATGTTGCAGCTGATACCCCATATGACAATAACGCAAATGTCCGAGTTGGTTTTGTTAATAACGGTATTATGGCGTTATTTGAAAGCGCTAGATATCTCATTGATGGAAAAGAAATTGAATCCATTGACCGTGAAGTTGATGTGGCTACAACAATCATAGGGTTAGCGAGATATTCTGATGATTATACAAGATCGGCTGGTCCGTCTATGATGTTTGCAAAGGATACCTCTGATAACGCTGACCACCTTCAATTCATTAAAGTGTTAACAGCAAGAGATAATGCAGAAGCCGATCAACAGGAAGCAGCTAATCCAGAACGTCGAACTAGACCCGGAGCTGCGTTTGATATTCTCGGAGGCGTTAATGGTAATCTCAATTTAGGATTTGCAACACGCGTAGCAACGTTGCATGGGCAGCGTCGACGATTTTCATGTGCGATTCCACTGCATCATATTTTCGGATTCTGTAGAAACGTCCGAAGAGTTATTTATGGAGCTAAACACACAGTAGCGCTTGTACGAAAGGGTACTGATGATGATGCAATCTGGCGTAATGCTGGGGTTGCTCCCGGTAAAGTCATTTTAACAAAACTATCATTGTGGATGCCAGTGTTAACTCCATCAATCACCGAAGAACAACGACTACTACCATTTATGGACCAAGGAGGAAAGTCGTTGTTAAGTTGGTTATCAGTGACCACGGATATTAAACAAGACAGTGTTGATGGTACATTCACATGGCACCTGGCATCAAAACAAGGTGTTTCAGCACCACGTCATATATTTGTAGCGTTACAGAATAATGCGCGAGTTGGTAATCAAGAACGAAGTCATATGATATTTGATCAGTTAGGTGTTAATGAAGTCTCGCTGAGAATAAACGGACAGCAGGAACCATCCGAGGATATACAACTTGATTACGGTCAGAATCATATTGCACGCGTGTATCATAACCTGTTGTCATATATGTCACGTGATCAAAATGTGGATACTGGTTTGCAAATATCACAATTGGATTTTAAAAGCCTCTATCCGATTTATTACTTCTCACTGGAACATCTTGATTTAACAAGACAATCTGTCGTTGATATACACTTTAGAGCCCGTGTAACCCGTCCGACTGGTCCACCAGTTGGTGGGGTACCTCCTATCCTTATCCCGAATTATAGAGCGGTTGCTGTCATTCTCAGCGACAAATCAATGCTACTTGAAGGTGTTGGTGGAAGAATGAGAGTGGTAGATGCACCAGTGGAAAACATGTAATTGAAATTGTAAACGATTTAGAATCAATCTATTATGTATAATGTCATATAGTGTTATTAGTGTTGCGTTAACTCCCGGTCAATTAAAAAAATTGCAATCGGAATCAGCTAAAAAATGTGGAACCACAATCACGTTGAAACCCAACCAAATGACTGGTGGTGCAAATAAACTATCGCTGACAACTCGTCAGGTGAAACATTTCAATGATGCACTAGTAGCAAAAAAGGGTGTTCAGATTACTCTCTCTGCGGCTGCTATCAAAAATATGATTAAAACAGGCGGTATATTCCCGTTGTTAGCTGCGATACCAGCATTGATTGCAGCAGCAGCCCCAGCGGTGGCTAAAGCGGCAGCGTTAGGAGCCGTTGGTACTGCAGCAGGAATGGCACTAAAGAAGGCAACTGGGAAAGGATATAAAAAAAAGGGACGATCCGTTCACGGATTGGGTCTAAGACTACCAGGAACCCCGTATTCGTGGTACAGCGGAAAGGGTCTAAGACTAGGACCGGTTTATTAATTGAGGAACCTATGGTTCCCAAATCTTCGATGGTTCCCATGTCCAATTTTGATTTAATGGATGCTGCTAAAAAACTAGCGATTAAAAACTTCAGAGGTGTCTTTATGAAAGATCAATTACCACATCAACCAAACAGCGTTGAAACCGGAATCATTAATTTAGATAACAGCACCGGACCCGGAACTCACTGGGTTGCATACGCTATTGATCCACGTGGGATTGTCTATTTTGATTCATATGGATTAGCCCCATCAAAAGAGTTTTTGCGTTATATAAAAACCCTTCCAATGAAGACTTGGTATTCTACGCTACCAACACAACAAATGAATGACCCACCAATATGTGGCAGCGAAGTATTAAATGTCCTTAACGCTATTTCTAACTCCTTGAGTAACCCAAGCGGAAAACCACCACATGTTGTCGTGAATGAATACACTAGTAATCGCTGGAGAAAATCGAAGATTTTTCAACGAAGTCGTCAAAAACGATTTTAGAGAGAGAAAGAGTTTTACAATAACATGATTGATATTTGGGGGAGATCTTTGAAACCCAAACCCGATGGCACTGCACCCCCTGATTCTATCAAGGATATAAAAAAAAAAATCAAAGATGAAATAGCTGAGACGTTGAATTTAACAAGTGTTGATCCGAACGAAATAGTTGTATTTCAAGACAAGCAGGGTAAATTGAAAAGCAGTGATGTGTCATTGGATGATATTTTGATACGGCAGCGCGACGCCGCTGAAAACTCTATTGCGCTGTATTCCAACGACGGACGACTTAAAGCCAGTAATATACCCGCGGATGACATTTTAAAACGGCAGCAAGACGCCACTGAAAACTCTATTGCGTTGTATTCCAGCGACGGACGACTTAAACCAGGTGCACTTGTGTCTACGATCACAGACGCGATTGCCACCCACGACAAGATGATTATCACCAACAACCGCATGATTGCCGACAACGACAACAGGATTGCCGCCCACGACAATAAGATTGCTACCCATGAAAATGAGTTGGATAATTCTCTGTTAGAACTAACAACACTTCAATCTAAAATTGAAGAAAACGGAAAACAGTTTTCAGTTTTTCGTAAAAATATCATCGAGAAATTTATTGGAACCCCGTTGGATAAAGTTGAAATAAAACTCCCTGATATTAAAAAATCCATCGATGAGACGAAATCCTTCATCGAAGCCATCAAAGGTGATTTTTCGAGGATGATAACAGTCATTGAAAAAACAAAAATTCCTCATGAGAAAACCAACAACGTCGTGTACACCATCCAACACGGATCATTTGCGTGGACACCTACAAACAACAAATTAGATATCACTGCAACAGTTAAGGGTATTTATCGATTAACACTGGTGACACCATTGACTCAATTTAATATATCATCGTCGAGTTCATCCGGGGTCAACAATACGATTTCAACGATCATCGACAAGGATACAACTGAAAAGTTCACTATAACAGCTACTGATAAAAATTTGATTAGGGTTTCAGCAACCTGGTATGTGGAATTCGTAGCGGATTTAAGTAAATAACTAAATTGAAAGGAAAATCGTTCGGATTTCACAATTGAAAACACTAGTATTTTTAAAATAAAAATGATTTCATCAACGCAATGTCGCTATGATCAGGTCAGAGAATTTCAAAATAGACTCAAAACCCTCACTGAGGAGTATCAAATAAAAATAAAAAAATACCGACGAAGAATCACCGCAATTGATGTTATTGTGTACTCGGTGTCAAGCGTTCTCGCTGGCGCCGGAATAATACTTGCATCGGTTACAATGATTGCCCCGGTCGTAGTTCCAATTTGCATTTCTGCGGTGGCTACAATCGGGGGTATATCAACCGGGATAGCAAAAAAGATATCATCATGCAGCCAGAGTAAACTGCAGAATTACTTAATTCAATTTCATATTGCATCAACCGCATATTCGCAGTTATCCCTGATGATATCGTCGTCACTCGATAATACAATTATATCAGATAGTGAATTCTCAGCGATGGTCAGTATTTTTGATTCAGCGATATCGAAATTAGAGCAACAACATGAATATAATAACAATGACAACACCGATGGAATTAGAAAACACGAACCCAAAAACCAGAATGATCTCAATAACCTCAACCATACCAAAGTGTGAGTTCTCAGTGATGGTCAGTATTTATGATTCCGCGGTGTCAAAATTAGAGCGACAACAACAGTATAATAACAATGACGACACCGATGGAATTACTTCAACAAATAGTGGAGAACACGAACCCAGTACAAACAAGTATGATATCAATAACATCAACGGAACCCGAGTTTAGTGTGAATTTCCCTAGCCCAGTCCCCGTGAAGGAGATAGCGCTAGCAAAATTACGAGTGTATCACAGTTGGCCTAATATCAGATCAAAATCATTTGGTGGTCAACAACCGAATAATTCACTGGTATTTGCAAATAAGAATAAAGACGACGGAACCCCAGACTGGAAAGTTGTTTCCATACCAACCGGGTCATACCAAATCGAACAAATCAATGATGAATTCGCGCGTAGAATAAAATCGATTACTGGAACAGAATCGAAAATCGCTATAACAGTTCATGAGCCGACGCTATCATCCGCAATTGAGATAAGCACAGAAGGATACGTCGTAGATATCTATCAGAGTTCTATTAGAACCGTACTAGGATGGCCTGAATTACCACCAGGGGGAAAAACCGTTGATTTACCAGAACCACAAAAAACTGATTATATCACCGACAGAATAAAATCTGATAATCCAATAAAGAGTTATCAAGATCGCACAATCACTAGAGATTTTTTTAAGATCTTTCACGATAATGTTGGGGGAGGGAAATTTCTTGTTGCTGACGATCTTAAAATCGATGAAAATTTCACAGCAATGAATAATGATTTTTCGCTGTTGTTAATACCCCTTAAATCCGGCTCTCTCACCCGAGATGAATTTATCAGCGTCGTAGAAACATGCAACAAAATCATCAATGATATGGAAACATTTCATTTGCAAATCATTCAAGTGATATTAGGTGACAGTAATCCTATAACGAGAACAGAATTTGCATTAATCTATCAAATCCGCGTTGAAGACATTCCAACATTCAAACTACCAGGGTATAATATCTTAGAACTACAAAAATCTCTCAGTGATGCCATCGATGTTGGTTTTAAAATAATTCATGATGCATGGAAAAAAACAGCATCACCGGAAATAAAAATCCTCAAACACAATAATGACCCAGACGGTGGCGGTAGGCATATCGCTCCGTTCAACGTAAATATATCCTCAGTGATTGCACTCAATTTAGTATGTGATGTTATTGAAGGAAGCTATCAAATTAATCTCGAACGATCAAATCAAGCTCAGCAAGGATATATTCTGTATTCATTTGCACCAACAGCTCCTCCAGGATACCTAATTATTGAAAACCCAATTAATCCTGTCTACATGCGATGCCATAATAATTCATTAACCAGAATTAATTTCAAACTCACCGACCAGTCAAATAATCTGATTGATTTACAAGAAGAGGTGTTAGCGATTAGTCTGTTTGTGAAATCCTAAATTGCTTTGCAATTTCAAAGGATTTTCGTCCTAAGGACTTTCATCATAAAGACTGGATCAAATATTCGGTTAAAATCATTTATTATTTTTTGTTAATCTAGAACTGAAAGTTCTAGCAGCAGAGAGGGTGATGACAACAAGTTGCGACCAAAATTGATTAAAAAATCGTAAAATCTCCGTTTTCATTTTTTTAGTTAAAATGAGATTTCGTAGGGAAGGCTCGTTAAGATTTCAATAAATTTTTTGTCTGAAAACGTTGTAGGGTTTGCCCCTGAGATATTTTTTTTTGGTTAAAATGAGATTATAGGACGGCTCGTTTTAGGATTTCAATCAAAAAATTGATTGAAAAATCGTAAAATCTCCGTTTTCATTTTTTTAGTTAAAATGAGATTTCGTAGGGAAGGCTCGTTTTAGGATTTCAATCAAAATTTTGTCTGAAAACGTTGTAGGGTTCGCCCTTTTTTTGGTTAAAATGAGATTATAGGACGGCTCGTTTTAGGATTTCAATCAAATTTTGTCTCAAAACGTTGTAGGATTCACCCTCTCTGCTGCTAAAGTCATGCTGAAAAAAATGGTGGGAACCGGTTTTAAAGTATGGTGACGTACTATCCAATGGTGCGCAGCCAATAAACCAAGTATTAACCAAATCCAAGCGGGGTAAAGGGTTTCAACAGCTTTTATCTAAGCCCAACTGATCCATAACATGAAAAACAAAAAAGTCCGTTTTTCATCAAAAGTCATGCTGAAAAAAATGGTGGGAACCGGTTTTAAAGTATGGTGACGTACTATCCAATGGTGCGCAGCCAATAAACCAAGTATTAACCAAATCCAAGCGGGGTAAAGGGTTTCAACAGCTTTTATCTAAGCCCAACTGATCCATAACATGAAAAACAAAAAAGTCCGTTTTTCATCAAAAGTCATGCTGAAAAAAATGATTGGAACCGGTTTCAAAGTATGGTGACGTACTATCCAATGGTGCGCAGCCAATAAACCAAGTATTAACCAAATCCAAGCGGGGTAAAGGGTTTCAACAGCTTTTATCTAAGCCCAACTGATCCATAACATGAAAAACAAAAAGTCCGTTTTTCATCAAAAGTCATGCTGAAAAAAATGGTGGGAACCGGTTTTAAAGTATGGTGACGTACTATCCAATGGTGCGCAGCCAATAAACCAAGTATTAACCAAATCCAAGCGGGGTAAAGGGTTTCAACAGCTTTTATCTAAGCCCAACTGATCCATAACATGAAAAACAAAAAAGTCCGTTTTTCATCAAAAGTCATGCTGAAAAAAATGGTGGGAACCGGTTTTAAAGTATGGTGACGTACTATCCAATGGTGCGCAGCCAATAAACCAAGTATTAACCAAATCCAAGCGGGATAAAGGGTTTCAACAGCTTTTATCTAAGCCCAACTGATCCATAACATGAAAAACAAAAAAGTCCGTTTTTCATCAAAAGTCATGCTGAAAAAAATGGTGGGAACCGGTTTTAAAGTATGGTGACGTACTATCCAATGGTGCGCAGCCAATAAACCAAGTATTAACCAAATCCAAGCGGGGTAAAGGGTTTCAACAGCTTTTATCTAAGCCCAACTGATCCATAACATGAAAAACAAAAAAGTCCGTTTTTCATCAAAAGTCATGCTGAAAAAAATGGTGGGAACCGGTTTTAAAGTATGGTGACGTACTATCCAATGGTGCGCAGCCAATAAACCAAGTATTAACCAAATCCAAGCGGGGTAAAGGGTTTCAACAGCTTTTATCTAAGCCCAACTGATCCATAACATGAAAAACAAAAAAGTCCGTTTTTCATCAAAAGTCATGCTGAAAAAAATGGTGGGAACCGGTTTTAAAGTATGGTGACGTACTATCCAATGGTGCGCAGCCAATAAACCAAGTATTAACCAAATCCAAGCGGGGTAAAGGGTTTCAACAGCTTTTATCTAAGCCCAACTGATCCATAACATGAAAAACAAAAAAGTCCGTTTTTCATCAAAAGTCATGCTGAAAAAAATGGTGGGAACCGGTTTTAAAGTATGGTGACGTACTATCCAATGGTGCGCAGCCAATAAACCAAGTATTAACCAAATCCAAGCGGGGTAAAGGGTTTCAACAGCTTTTATCTAAGCCCAACTGATCCATAACATGAAAAACAAAAAAGTCCGTTTTTCATCAAAAGTCATGCTGAAAAAAATGGTGGGAACCGGTTTTAAAGTATGGTGACGTACTATCCAATGGTGCGCAGCCAATAAACCAAGTATTAACCAAATCCAAGCGGGGTAAAGGGTTTCAACAACTTTTATCTAAGCCCAACTGATCCATAACATGAAAAACAAAAAAGTCCGTTTTTCATCAAAAGTCATGCTGAAAAAAATGGTGGGAACCGGTTTTAAAGTATGGTGACGTACTATCCAATGGTGCGCAGCCAATAAACCAAGTATTAACCAAATCCAAGCGGGGTAAAGGGTTTCAACAGCTTTTATCTAAGCCCAACTGATCCATAACATGAAAAACAAAAAAGTCCGTTTTTCATCAAAAGTCATGCTGAAAAAAATGGTGGGAACCGGTTTTAAAGTATGGTGACGTACTATCCAATGGTGCGCAGCCAATAAACCAAGTATTAACCAAATCCAAGCGGGGTAAAGGGTTTCAACAGCTTTTATCTAAGCCCAACTGATCCATAATATGAAAAACAAAAAAGTCCGTTTTTCATCAAAAGTCATGCTGAAAAAAATGATGGGAACCGGTTTTAAAGTATGGTGACGTACTATCCAATGGTGCGCAGCCAATAAACCAAGTATTAACCAAATCCAAGCGGGGTAAAGGGTTTCAACAGCTTTTATCTAAGCCCAACTGATCCATAACATGAAAAACAAAAAAGTCCGTTTTTCATCAAAAGTCATGCTGAAAAAAATGGTGGGAACCGGTTTTAAAGTATGGTGACGTACTATCCAATGGTGCGCAGCCAATAAACCAAGTATTAACCAAATCCAAGCGGGGTAAAGGGTTTCAACAGCTTTTATCTAAGCCCAACTGATCCATAACATGAAAAACAAAAAAGTCCGTTTTTCATCAAAATTCATGCTGAAAAAAATGGTGGGAACCGGTTTTAAAGTATGGTGACGTACTATCCAATGGTGCGCAGCCAAAAAACCAAGTATTAACCAAATCCAAGCGGGGTAAAGGGTTTCAATAGCTTTTATCTAAGCCCAACTGATCCATAACATGAAAAACAAAAAAGTCCGTTTTTCATCAAAAGTCATGCTGAAAAAAATGGTGGGAACCGGTTTTAAAGTATGGTGACGTACTATCCAATGGTGCGCAGCCAATAAACCAAGTATTAACCAAATCCAAGCGGGGTAAAGGGTTTCAACAGCTTTAATCTAAGCCCAACTGATCCATAACATGAAAAACAAAAAAGTCCGTTTTTCATCAAACGTCATGCTGAAAAAAATGGTGGGAACCGGTTTTAAAGTATGGTGACGTACTATCCAATGGTGCGCAGCCAATAAACCAAGTATTAACCAAATCCAAGCGGGGTAAAGGGTTTCAACAGCTTTTATCTAAGCCCAACTGATCCATAACATGAAAAACAAAAAAGTCCGTTTTTCATCAAAAGTCATGCTGAAAAAAATGGTGGGAACCGGTTTTAAAGTATGGTGACGTACTATCCAATGGTGCGCAGCCAATAAACCAAGTATTAACCAAATCCAAGCGGGGTAAAGGGTTTCAACAGCTTTTATCTAAGCCCAACTGATCCATAACATGAAAAACAAAAAAGTCCGTTTTTCATCAAAAGTCATGCTGAAAAAAATGGTGGGAACCGGTTTTAAAGTATGGTGACGTACTATCCAATGGTGCGCAGCCAATAAACCAAGTATTAACCAAATCCAAGCGGGGTAAAGGGTTTCAACAGCTTTTATCTAAGCCCAACTGATCCATAACATGAAAAACAAAAAAGTCCGTTTTTCATCAAAAGTCATGCTGAAAAAAATGGTGGGAACCGGTTTTAAAGTATGGTGACGTACTATCCAATGGTGCGCAGCCAATAAACCAAGTATTAACCAAATCCAAGCGGGGTAAAGGGTTTCAACAGCTTTTATCTAAGCCCAACTGATCCATAACATGAAAAACAAAAAAGTCCGTTTTTCATCAAAGGTCATGCTGAAAAAAATGGTGGGAACCGGTTTTAAAGTATGGTGACGTACTATCCAATGGTGCGCAGCCAATAAACCAAGTATTAACCAAATCTAAGCGGGGTAAAGGGTTTCAACAGCTTTTATCTAAGCCCAACTGATCCATAACATGAAAAACAAAAAAGTCCGTTTTTCATCAAAAGTCATGCTGAAAAAAATGGTGGGAACCGGTTTTAAAGTATGGTGACGTACTATCCAATGGTGCGCAGCCAATAAACCAAGTATTAACCAAATCCAAGCGGGGTAAAGGGTTTCAACAGCTTTTATCTAAGCCCAACTGATCCATAACATGAAAAACAAAAAAGTCCGTTTTTCATCAAACGTCATGCTGAAAAAAATGGTGGGAACCTGTTTTAAAGTATGGTGACGTACTATCCAATGGTGCGCAGCCAATAAACCAAGTATTAACCAAATCCAAGCGGGGTAAAGGGTTTCAACAGCTTTTATCTAAGCCCAACTGATCCATAACATGAAAAACAAAAAAGTCCGTTTTTCATCAAAAGTCATGCTGAAAAAAATGGTGGGAACCGGTTTTAAAGTATGGTGACGTACTATCCAATGGTGCGCAGCCAATAAACCAAATATTAACCAAATCCAAGCGGGGTAAAGGGTTTCAACAGCTTTTATCTAAGCCCAACTGATCCATAACATGAAAAACAAAAAAGTCCGTTTTTCATCAAAAGTAATGCTGAAAAAAATGGTGGGAACCGGTTTTAAAGTATGGTGACGTACTATCCAATGGTGCGCAGCCAATAAACCAAGTATTAACCAAATCCAAGCGGGGTAAAGGGTTTCAACAGCTTTTATCTAAGCCCAACTGATCCATAACATGAAAAACAAAAAAGTCCGTTTTTCATCAAAAGTCATGCTGAAAAAAATGGTGGGAACCGGTTTTAAAGTATGGTGACGTACTATCCAATGGTGCGCAGCCAATAAACCAAGTATTAACCAAATCCAAGCGGGGTAAAGGGTTTCAACAGCTTTTATCTAAGCCCAACTGATCCATAACATGAAAAACAAAAATGTCCGTTTTTCATCAAAAGTCATGCTGAAAAAAATGGTGGGAACCGGTTTTAAAGTATGGTGACGTACTATCCAATGGTGCGCAGCCAATAAACCAAGTATTAACCAAATCCAAGCGGGGTAAGGGGTTTCAACAGCTTTTATCTAAGCCCAACTGATCCATAACATGAAAAACAAAAAAGTCCGTTTTTCATCAAAAGTCATGCTGAAAAAAATGGTGGGAACCGGTTTTAAAGTATGGTGACGTACTATCCAATGGTGCGCAGCCAATAAACCAAGTATTAACCAAATCCAAGCGGGGTAAAGGGTTTCAACAGCTTTTATCTAAGCCCAACTGATCCATAACATGAAAAACAAAAAAGTCCGTTTTTCATCAAAAGTCATGCTGAAAAAAATGGTGGGAACCGGTTTTAAAGTATGGTGACGTACTATCCAATGGTGCGCAGCCAATAAACCAAGTATTAACCAAATCCAAGCGGGGTAAAGGGTTTCAACAGCTTTTATCTAAGCCCAACTGATCCATAACATGAAAAACAAAAATGTCCGTTTTTCATCAAAAGTCATGCTGAAAAAAATGGTGGGAACCGGTTTTAAAGTATGGTGACGTACTATCCAATGGTGCGCAGCCAATAAACCAAGTATTAACCAAATCCAAGCGGGGTAAGGGGTTTCAACAGCTTTTATCTAAGCCCAACTGATCCATAACATGAAAAACAAAAAAGTCCGTTTTTCATCAAAAGTCATGCTGAAAAAAATGGTGGGAACCGGTTTTAAAGTATGGTGACGTACTATCCAATGGTGCGCAGCCAATAAACCAAGTATTAACCAAATCCAAGCGGGGTAAAGGGTTTCAACAGCTTTTATCTAAGCCCAACTGATCCATAACATGAAAAACAAAAAAGTCCGTTTTTCATCAAAAGTCATGCTGAAAAAAATGGTGGGAACCGGTTTTAAAGTATGGTGACGTACTATCCAATGGTGCGCAGCCAATAAACCAAGTATTAACCAAATCCAAGCGGGGTAAAGGGTTTCAACAGCTTTTATCTAAGCCCAACTGATCCATAACATGAAAAACAAAAAAGTCCGTTTTTCATCAAACGTCATGCTGAAAAAATGATGGGAACCGGTTTTAAAGTATGGTGACGTACTATCCAATGGTGCGCAGCCAATAAACCAAGTATTAACCAAATCCAAGCGGGGTAAAGGGTTTCAACAGCTTTTATCTAAGCCCAACTGATCCATAACATGAAAAACAAAAAAGTCCGTTTTTCATCAAAAGTCATGCTGAAAGAAGTGGTGGGAACCGGTTTTAAAGTATGGTGACGTACTATCCAATGGTGCGCAGCCAATAAACCAAGTATTAACCAAATCCAAGCGGGGTAAAGGGTTTCAACAGCTTTTATCTAAGCCCAACTGATCCATAACATGAAAAACAAAAAAGTCCGTTTTTCATCAAAAGTCATGCTGAAAAAAATGGTGGGAACCGGTTTTAAAGTATGGTGACGTACTATCCAATGGTGCGCAGCCAATAAACCAAGTATTAACCAAATCCAAGCGGGGTAAAGGGTTTCAACAGCTTTTATCTAAGCCCAACTGATCCATAACATGAAAAACAAAAAAGTCCGTTTTTCATCAAAAGTCATGCTGAAAAAAATGGTGGGAACCGGTTTTAAAGTATGGTGACGTACTATCCAATGGTGCGCAGCCAATAAACCAAGTATTAACCAAATCCAAGCGGGGTAAAGGGTTTCAACAGCTTTTATCTAAGCCCAACTGATCCATAACATGAAAAACAAAAAAGTCCGTTTTTCATCAAAAGTCATGCTGAAAAAAATGGTGGGAACCGGTTTTAAAGTATGGTGACGTACTATCCAATGGTGCGCAGCCAATAAACCAAGTATTAACCAAATCCAAGCGGGGTAAAGGGTTTCAACAGCTTTTATCTAAGCCCAACTGATCCATAACATGAAAAACAAAAAAGTCCGTTTTTCATCAAAAGTCATGCTGAAAAAAATGGTGGGAACCGGTTTTAAAGTATGGTGACGTACTATCAAATGGTGCGCAGCCAATAAACCAAGTATTAACCAAATCCAAGCGGGGTAAAGGGTTTCAACAGCTTTTATCTAAGCCCAACTGATCCATAACATGAAAAACAAAAAAGTCCGTTTTTCATCAAAAGTCATGCTGTAAAAAATGGTGGGAACCGGTTTTAAAGTATGGTGACGTACTATCCAATGGTGCGCAGCCAATAAAGCAAGTATTAACCAAATCCAAGCGGGGTAAAGGGTTTCAACAGCTTTTATCTAAGCCCAACTGATCCATAACATGAAAAACAAAAAAGTCCGTTTTTCATCAAAAGTCATGCTGAAAAAAATGGTGGGAACCGGTTTTAAAGTATGGTGACGTACTATCCAATGGTGCGCAGCCAATAAACCAAGTATTAACCAAATCCAAGCGGGGTAAAGGGTTTCAACAGCTTTTATCTAAGCCCAACTGATCCATAACATGAAAAACAAAAAAGTCCGTTTTTCATCAAAAGTCATGCTGAAAAAAATGGTGGGAACCGGTTTTAAAGTATGGTGACGTACTATCCAATGGTGCGCAGCCAATAAACCAAGTATTAACCAAATCCAAGCGGGGTAAAGGGTTTCAACAGCTTTTATCTAAGCCCAACTGATCCATAACATGAAAAACAAAAAAGTCCGTTTTTCATCAAAAGTCATGCTGAAAAAAATGGTGGGAACCGGTTTTAAAGTATGGTGACGTACTATCCAATGGTGCGCAGCCAATAAACCAAGTATTAACCAAATCCAAGCGGGGTAAAGGGTTTCAACAGCTTTTATCTAAGCCCAACTGATCCATAACATGAAAAACAAAAAAGTCCGTTTTTCATCAAAAGTCATGCTGAAAAAAATGGTGGGAACCGGTTTTAAAGTATGGTGACGTACTATCCAATGGTGCGCAGCCAATAAACCAAGTATTAACCAAATCCAAGCGGGGTAAAGGGTTTCAACAGCTTTTATCTAAGCCCAACTGATCCATAACATGAAAAACAAAAAAGTCCGTTTTTCATCAAACGTCATGCTGAAAAAAATGGTGGGAACCGGTTTTAAAGTATGGTGACGTACTATCCAATGGTGCGCAGCCAATAAACCAAGTATTAAACAAATCCAAGCGGGGTAAAGGGTTTCAACAGCTTTTATCTAAGCCCAACTGATCCATAACATGAAAAACAAAAAAGTCCGTTTTTCATCAAAAGTCATGCTGAAAAAAATGGTGGGAACCGGTTTTAAAGTATGGTGACGTACTATCCAATTGTGCGCAGCCAATAAACCAAATATTAACCAAATCCAAGCGGGGTAAAGGGTTTCAACAGCTTTTATCTAAGCCCAACTGATCCATAACATGAAAAACAAAAAAGTCCGTTTTCATCAAAAGTCATGCTGAAAAAAATGGTGGGAACCGGTTTTAAAGTATGGTGACGTACTATCCAATGGTGCGCAGCCAATAAACCAAGTATTAACCAAATCCAAGCGGGGTAAAGGGTTTCAACAGCTTTTATCTAAGCCCAACTGATCCATAACATGAAAAACAAAAAAGTCCGTTTTTCATCAAAAGTCATGCTGAAAAAAATGGTGGGAACCGGTTTTAAAGTATGGTGACGTACTATCCAATGGTGCGCAGCCAATAAACCAAGTATTAACCAAATCCAAGCGGGGTAAAGGGTTTCAACAGCTTTTATCTAAGCCCAACTGATCCATAACATGAAAAACAAAAAAGTCCGTTTTTCATCAAAAGTAATGCTGAAAAAAATGGTGGGAACCGGTTTTAAAGTATGGTGACGTACTATCCAATGGTGCGCAGCCAATAAACCAAGTATTAACCAAATCCAAGCGGGGTAAAGGGTTTCAACAGCTTTTATCTAAGACCAACTGATCCATAACATGAAAAACAAAAATGTCCGTTTTTCATCAAAAGTAATGCTGAAAAAAATGGTGGGAACCGGTTTTAAAGTATGGTGACGTACTATCCAATGGTGCGCAGCCAATAAACCAAGTATTAACCAAATCCAAGCGGGGTAAAGGGTTTCAACAGCTTTTATCTAAGCCCAACTGATCCATAACATGAAAAACAAAAAAGTCCGTTTTTCATCAAAAGTCATGCTGAAAAAAATGGTGGGAACCGGTTTTAAAGTATGGTGACGTACTATCCAATGGTGCGCAGCCAATAAACCAAGTATTAACCAAATCCAAGCGGGGTAAAGGGTTTCAACAGCTTTTATCTAAGCCCAACTGATCCATAACATGAAAAACAAAAAAGTCCGTTTTTCATCAAAAGTCATGCTGAAAAAAATGGTGGGAACCGGTTTTAAAGTATGGTGACGTACTATCCAATGGTGCGCAGCCAATAAACCAAGTATTAACCAAATCCAAGCGGGGTAAAGGGTTTCAACAGCTTTTATCTAATCCCAAATGATCCATAACATGAAAAACAAAAAAGTCCGTTTTTCATCAAAAGTCATGCTGAAAAAAATGGTGGGAACCGGTTTTAAAGTATGGTGACGTACTATCCAATGGTGCGCAGCCAATAAACCAAGTATTAACCAAATCCAAGCGGGGTAAAGGGTTTCAACAGCTTTTATCTAAGCCCAACTGATCCATAACATGAAAAACAAAAAAGTCCGTTTTTCATCAAAAGTCATGCTGAAAAAAATGGTGGGAACCGGTTTTAAAGTATGGTGACGTACTATCCAATGGTGCGCAGCCAATAAACCAAGTATTAACCAAATCCAAGCGGGGTAAAGGGTTTCAACAGCTTTTATCTAAGCCCAACTGATCCATAACATGAAAAACAAAAAAGTCCGTTTTTCATCAAAAGTCATGCTGAAAAAAATGGTGGGAACCGGTTTTAAAGTATGGTGACGTACTATCCAATGGTGCGCAGCCAATAAACCAAGTATTAACCAAATCCAAGCGGGGTAAAGGGTTTCAACAGCTTTTATCTAAGCCCAACTGATCCATAACATGAAAAACAAAAAAGTCCGTTTTTCATCAAAAGTCATGCTGAAAAAAATGGTGGGAACCGGTTTTAAAGTATGGTGACGTACTATCCAATGGTGCGCAGCCAATAAACCAAGTATTAACCAAATCCAAGCGGGGTAAAGGGTTTCAACAGCTTTTATCTAAGCCCAACTGATCCATAACATGAAAAACAAAAAAGTCCGTTTTTCATCAAAAGTCATGCTGAAAAAAATGGTGGGAACCGGTTTTAAAGTATGGTGACGTACTATCCAATGGTGCGCAGCCAATAAACCAAGTATTAACCAAATCCAAGCGGGGTAAAGGGTTTCAACAGCTTTTATCTAAGCCCAACTGATCCATAACATGAAAAACAAAAAAGTCCGTTTTTCATCAAAAGTCATGCTGAAAAAAATGGTGGGAACCGGTTTTAAAGTATGGTGACGTACTATCCAATGGTGCGCAGCCAATAAACCAAGTATTAACCAAATCCAAGCGGGGTAAAGGGTTTCAACAGCTTTTATCTAAGCCCAACTGATCCATAACATGAAAAACAAAAAAGTCCGTTTTTCATCAAAAGTCATGCTGAAAAAAATGGTGGGAACCGGTTTTAAAGTATGGTGACGTACTATCCAATGGTGCGCAGCCAATAAACCAAGTATTAACCAAATCCAAGCGGGGTAAAGGGTTTCAACAGCTTTTATCTAAGCCCAACTGATCCATAACATGAAAAACAAAAAAGTCCGTTTTTCATCAAAAGTCATGCTGAAAAAAATGGTGGGAACCGGTTTTAAAGTATGGTGACGTACTATCCAATGGTGCGCAGCCAATAAACCAAGTAATAACCAAATCCAAGCGGGGGTAAAGGGTTTCAACAGCTTTTATCTAAGCCCAACTGATCCATAACATGAAAAACAAAAAAGTCCGTTTTTCATCAAAAGTCATGCTGAAAAAAATGGTGGGAACCGGTTTTAAAGTATGGTGACGTACTATCCAATGGTGCGCAGCCAATAAACCAAGTATTAACCAAATCCAAGCGGGGTAAAGGGTTTCAACAGCTTTTATCTAAGCCCAACTGATCCATAACATGAAAAACAAAAAAGTCCGTTTTTCATCAAAAGTCATGCTGAAAAAAATGGTGGGAACCGGTTTTAAAGTATGGTGACATACTATCCAATGGTGCGCAGCCAATAAACCAAGTATTAACCAAATCCAAGCGGGGTGAAGGGTTTCAACAGCTTTTATCTAAGCCCAACTGATCCATAACATGAAAAACAAAAAAGTCCGTTTTTCATCAAAAGTCATGATGAAAAAAATGGTGGGAACCGGTTTTAAAGTATGGTGACGTACTATCCAATGGTGCGCAGCCAATAAACCAAGTATTAACCAAATCCAAGCGGGGTAAAGGGTTTCAACAGCTTTTATCTAAGCCCAACTGATCCTTAACATGAAAAACAAAAAAGTCCGTTTTTCATCAAAAGTCATGCTGAAAAAAATGGTGGGAACCGGTTTTAAAGTATGGTGACGTACTATCCAATGGTGCGCAGCCAATAAACCAAGTATTAACCAAATCCAAGCGGGGTAAAGGGTTTCAACAGCTTTTATCTAAGCCCAACTGATCCATAACATGAAAAACAAAAAGTCCGTTTTTCATCAAAAGTCATGCTGAAAAAAATGGTGGGAACCGGTTTTAAAGTATGGTGACGTACTATCCAATGGTGCGCAGCCAATAAACCAAGTATTAACCAAATCCAAGCGGGGTAAAGGGTTTCAACAGCTTTTATCTAAGCCCAACTGATCCATAACATGAAAAACAAAAAAGTCCGTTTTTCATCAAAAGTCATGCTGAAAAAAATGGTGGGAACCGGTTTTAAAGTATGGTGACGTACTATCCAATGGTGCGCAGCCAATAAACCAAGTATTAACCAAATCCAAGCGGGGTAAAGGGTTTCAACAGCTTTTATCTAAGCCCAACTGATCCATAACATGAAAAACAAAAAAGTCCGTTTTTCATCAAAAGTCATGCTGAAAAAAATGGTGGGAACCGGTTTTAAAGTATGGTGACGTACTATCCAATAGAGCGCAGCCAATAAACCAAGTATTAACCAAATCCAAGCGGGGTAAAGGGTTTCAACAGCTTTTATCTAAGCCCAACTGATCCATAACATGAAAAACAAAAAAGTCCGTTTTTCATCAAAAGTCATGCTGAAAAAAATGGTGGGAACCGGTTTTAAAGTATGGTGACGTACTATCCAATAGTGCGCAGCCAATAAACCAAGTATTAACCAAATCCAAGCGGGGTAAAGGGTTTCAACAGCTTTTATCTAAGCCCAACTGATCCATAACATGAAAAACAAAAAAGTCCGTTTTTCATCAAAAGTCATGCTGAAAAAAATGGTGGGAACCGGTTTTAAAGTATGGTGACGTACTATCCAATGGTGCGCAGCCAATAAACCAAGTATTAACCAAATCCAAGCGGGGTAAAGGGTTTCAACAGCTTTTATCTAAGCCCAACTGATCCATAACATGAAAAACAAAAAAGTCCGTTTTTCATCAAAAGTCATGCTGAAAAAAATGGTGGGAACCGGTTTTAAAGTATGGTGACGTACTATCCAATGGTGCGCAGCCAATAAACCAAGTATTAACCAAATCCAAGCGGGGTAAAGGGTTTCAACAGCTTTTATCTAAGCCCAACTGATCCATAACATGAAAAACAAAAAAGTCCGTTTTTCATCAAAAGTCATGCTGAAAAAAATGGTGGGAACCGGTTTTAAAGTATGGTGACGTACTATCCAATGGTGCGCAGCCAATAAACCAAGTATTAACCAAATCCAAGCGGGGTAAAGGGTTTCAACAGCTTTTATCTAAGCCCAACTGATCCATAACATGAAAAACAAAAAAGTCCGTTTTTCATCAAAAGTCATGCTGAAAAAAATGGTGGGAACCGGTTTTAAAGTATGGTGACGTACTATCCAATGGTGCGCAGCCAATAAACCAAGTATTAACCAAATGCAAGCGGGGTAAAGGGTTTCAACAGCTTTTATCTAAGCCCAACTGATCCATAACATGAAAAACAAAAAAGTCCGTTTTTCATCAAAAGTCATGCTGAAAAAAATGGTGGGAACCGGTTTTAAAGTATGGTGACGTACTATCCAATGGTGCGCAGCCAATAAACCAAGTATTAACCAAATCCAAGCGGGGTAAAGGGTTTCAACAGCTTTTATCTAAGCCCAACTGATCCATAACATGAAAAACAAAAAAGTCCGTTTTTCATCAAAAGTCATGCTGAAAAAAATGGTGGGAACCGGTTTTAAAGTATGGTGACGTACTATCCAATGGTGCGCAGCCAATAAACCAAGTATTAACCAAATCCAAGCGGGGTAAAGGGTTTCAACAGCTTTTATCTAAGCCCAACTGATCCATAACATGAAAAACAAAAAAGTCCGTTTTTCATCAAAAGTCATGCTGAAAAAAATGGTGGGAACCGGTTTTAAAGTATGGTGACGTACTATCCAATGGTGCGCAGTCAATAAACCAAGTATTAACCAAATCCAAGCGGGGTAAAGGGTTTCAACAGCTTTTATCTAAGCCCAACTGATCCATAACATGAAAAACAAAAAAGTCCGTTTTTCATCAAAAGTCATGCTGAAAAAAATGGTGGGAACCGGTTTTAAAGTATGGTGACGTACTATCCAATAGAGCGCAGCCAATAAACCAAGTATTAACCAAATCCAAGCGGGGTAAAGGGTTTCAACAGCTTTTATCTAAGCCCAACTGATCCATAACATGAAAAACAAAAAAGTCCGTTTTTCATCAAAAGTCATGCTGAAAAAAATGGTGGGAACCGGTTTTAAAGTATGGTGACGTACTATCCAATAGTGCGCAGCCAATAAACCAAGTATTAACCAAATCCAAGCGGGGTAAAGGGTTTCAACAGCTTTTATCTAAGCCCAACTGATCCATAACATGAAAAACAAAAAAGTCCGTTTTTCATCAAAAGTCATGCTGAAAAAAATGGTGGGAACCGGTTTTAAAGTATGGTGACGTACTATCCAATGGTGCGCAGCCAATAAACCAAGTATTAACCAAATCCAAGCGGGGTAAAGGGTTTCAACAGCTTTTATCTAAGCCCAACTGATCCATAACATGAAAAACAAAAAAGTCCGTTTTTCATCAAAAGTCATGCTGAAAAAAATGGTGGGAACCGGTTTTAAAGTATGGTGACGTACTATCCAATGGTGCGCAGCCAATAAACCAAGTATTAACCAAATCCAAGCGGGGTAAAGGGTTTCAACAGCTTTTATCTAAGCCCAACTGATCCATAACATGAAAAACAAAAAAGTCCGTTTTTCATCAAAAGTCATGCTGAAAAAAATGGTGGGAACCGGTTTTAAAGTATGGTGACGTACTATCCAATGGTGCGCAGCCAATAAACCAAGTATTAACCAAATCCAAGCGGGGTAAAGGGTTTCAACAGCTTTTATCTAAGCCCAACTGATCCATAACATGAAAAACAAAAAAGTCCGTTTTTCATCAAAAGTCATGCTGAAAAAAATGGTGGGAACCGGTTTTAAAGTATGGTGACGTACTATCCAATGGTGCGCAGCCAATAAACCAAGTATTAACCAAATGCAAGCGGGGTAAAGGGTTTCAACAGCTTTTATCTAAGCCCAACTGATCCATAACATGAAAAACAAAAAAGTCCGTTTTTCATCAAAAGTCATGCTGAAAAAAATGGTGGGAACCGGTTTTAAAGTATGGTGACGTACTATCCAATGGTGCGCAGCCAATAAACCAAGTATTAACCAAATCCAAGCGGGGTAAAGGGTTTCAACAGCTTTTATCTAAGCCCAACTGATCCATAACATGAAAAACAAAAAAGTCCGTTTTTCATCAAAAGTCATGCTGAAAAAAATGGTGGGAACCGGTTTTAAAGTATGGTGACGTACTATCCAATGGTGCGCAGCCAATAAACCAAGTATTAACCAAATCCAAGCGGGGTAAAGGGTTTCAACAGCTTTTATCTAAGCCCAACTGATCCATAACATGAAAAACAAAAAAGTCCGTTTTTCATCAAAAGTCATGCTGAAAAAAATGGTGGGAACCGGTTTTAAAGTATGGTGACGTACTATCCAATGGTGCGCAGCCAATAAACCAAGTATTAACCAAATCCAAGCGGGGTAAAGGGTTTCAACAGCTTTTATCTAAGCCCAACTGATCCATAACATGAAAAACAAAAAAGTCCGTTTTTCATCAAAAGTCATGCTGAAAAAAATGGTGGGAACCGGTTTTAAAGTATGGTGACGTACTATCCAATGGTGCGCAGCCAATAAACCAAGTATTAACCAAATCCAAGCGGGGTAAAGGGTTTCAACAGCTTTTATCTAAGCCCAACTGATCCATAACATGAAAAACAAAAAAGTCCGTTTTTCATCAAAAGTCATGCTGAAAAAAATGGTGGGAACCGGTTTTAAAGTATGGTGACGTACTATCCAATGGTGCGCAGCCAATAAACCAAGTATTAACCAAATCCAAGCGGGGTAAAGGGTTTCAACAGCTTTTATCTAAGCCCAACTGATCCATAACATGAAAAACAAAAAAGTCCGTTTTTCATCAAAAGTCATGCTGAAAAAAATGGTGGGAACCGGTTTTAAAGTATGGTGACGTACTATCCAATGGTGCGCAGCCAATAAACCAAGTATTAACCAAATCCAAGCGGGGTAAAGGGTTTCAACAGCTTTTATCTAAGCCCAACTGATCCATAACATGAAAAACAAAAAAGTCCGTTTTTCATCAAAAGTCATGCTGAAAAAAATGGTGGGAACCGGTTTTAAAGTATGGTGACGTACTATCCAATGGTGCGCAGCCAATAAACCAAGTATTAACCAAATCCAAGCGGGGTAAAGGGTTTCAACAGCTTTTATCTAAGCCCAACTGATCCATAACATGAAAAACAAAAAAGTCCGTTTTTCATCAAAAGTCATGCTGAAAAAAATGGTGGGAACCGGTTTTAAAGTATGGTGACGTACTATCCAATGGTGCGCAGCCAATAAACCAAGTATTAACCAAATCCAAGCGGGGTAAAGGGTTTCAATAGCTTTTATCTAAGCCCAACTGATCCATAACATGAAAAACAAAAAAGTCCGTTTCTCATCAGAAGTCATGCTGAAAAAAATGGTGGGAACCGGTTTTAAAGTATGGTGACGTACTATCCAATGGTGCGCAGCCAATAAACCAAGTATTAACCAAATCCAAGCGGGGTAAAGGGTTTCAACAGCTTTTATCTAAGCCCAACTGATCCATAACATGAAAAACAAAAAAGTCCGTTTTTCATCAAAAGTCATGCTGAAAAAAATGGTGGGAACCGGTTTTAAAGTATGGTGACGTACTATCCAATGGTGCGCAGCCAATAAACCAAGTATTAACCAAATCCAAGCGGGGTAAAGGGTTTCAACAGCTTTTATCTAAGCCCAACTGATCCATAACATGAAAAACAAAAAAGTCCGTTTTTCATCAAAAGTCATGCTGAAAAAAATGGTGGGAACCGGTTTTAAAGTATGGTGACGTACTATCCAATGGTGCGCAGCCAATAAACCAAGTATTAACCAAATCCAAGCGGGGTAAAGGGTTTCAACAGCTTTTATCTAAGCCCAACTGATCCATAACATGAAAAACAAAAAAGTCCGTTTTTCATCAAAAGTCATGCTGAAAAAAATGGTGGGAACCGGTTTTAAAGTATGGTGACGTACTATCCAATGGTGCGCAGCCAATAAACCAAGTATTAACCAAATCCAAGCGGGGTAAAGGGTTTCAACAGCTTTTATCTAAGCCCAACTGATCCATAACATGAAAAACAAAAAAGTCCGTTTTTCATCAAAAGTCATGCTGAAAAAAATGGTGGGAATCGGTTTTAAAGTATGGTGACGTACTATCCAATGGTGCGCAGCCAATAAACCAAGTATTAACCAAATCCAAGCGGGGTAAAGGGTTTCAACAGCTTTTATCTAAGCCCAACTGATCCATAACATGAAAAACAAAAAAGTCCGTTTTTCATCAAAAGTCATGCTGAAAAAAATGGTGGGAACCGGTTTTAAAGTATGGTGACGAGCAGCAGAGAGGGTGAACAGACCACGTTTTCAAGCAAAAATAATGCTTCCTACGAAACCTTATTTTAACCAAAAAAAATAAGTCTCCATTTAGCAAACGGAGACTTTTCGATTTTTTAATCAATTTTGGTCGCAACGATGTGGTCATCCACCCTCTCTGCTGCTGGAAATTTCAGTTCTGGTTAACAAAAATAATAAATGATTTCAACCAAATATTTGATCGAGTCCGATACGATATCGTGTCCCAGACAAAGTCTGGAGTTCATGTAAATTTATTGTTACAAATCCATGCGGGGTTGACTGAGCATGACTAAAGAAATTTTTAAATTGATTGAAATCCATATCGGAACACCATGTCTGCCAAATATTTCGTAGCGTATGTGTATCAACGCCGTTAAACACAGCAAGAATATTACAGTTATCTCTGATCACTTTTGGAATCTGAGTGTAGCGTTGAGTGACATATATCACATCAGTGTTTTTGTGACGCCCCCGGGAAAATATTCTAGCTGGGTTTTTTTGATTGTCTAACATTATATCGTCACCTGACTTTGTCAGGACGACTAAATTGTTAATGCTCCCATCAAGGTCATCCACGGATGGCGCCTCGTCAATATCAGTTATAAAATCAATGGTATTCTCACCTTTAATTTCTGATGCATTCTCGTTAAAATCCTTTAACACTTCATAGCATCGTTGATCATCTACGCTAGGAGCAATTAAATACAACTTATCCCACTTCATCCATCTCATTATTAAATTGAGCAACAATTGAGTCTTGCCGGATCCAGATGGCCCGATTATAATTGCACGGATAGAGTTTGGTAGCGCTGCATGATGCTTAACTGGTTCTCTTATTTTAGTCGCTGAAAAATCAATTATATTCATATCTCTATACATAAATTATGGATCTATATTGTGTGAAGTGTAAAACGCGTACTAGCACAAATGATGTGACGACGGTTACAACTAAAAATAACAGATCAGCACTAACTGGTAGATGTGCAACATGTGGTATAAAAAAGTTTAGATTTATTTCTACAAAATCAAAGATTTTACAATCCGGAGATGTTTTAAAAAAAAACGAGGAGGTGATATCGCAGCCAAATTGGCAAAGTTCCCTGGAACCCCATGGGCAAAGTACCCGGGAGAAAAGCACCTTCCAGGATATAGCTACTGTGGTCCCGGAACACGATTAGATATCAGACTTGATGATCAAAATCAACCCCGATCCGGCGAGTATCCGATAAACGCTATTGATAAGGCGTGTCATGCTCATGATGTTGCATATAAAAGCAGCAATCTGCAAAACAGGCATCTCGCGGATGTGAAATTAATTCATGCGTTAAATGCTATTCCTGATAAATCTTTTAAAGAAAAGTTGGCTTCGTGGTTGGTAAAATCAGCTATGAAAGGCAAATTGATGATGGGTGCTGGTAATTGAAAATGCTAGCATTTTAATATGGAATCAATTTATTATTCCCCAAGAGGATACTGGAGGGGTAACGCTGCAATCAATAAACTCGCCAACGCCGCAAAAGTGAAAAAGGCTACTGCGGCTAATTGGTTATCCAAACAGGCTATATGGCAAATTTATCTACCGCGTCCTAAACAAATCAATTTCTCGCATTTTGATGTGACTGTCCCTAATGAAGTTCATCAGGCTGATTTATTGTTTTTACCACATGACAACGGTTACAAATACGCGCTAACCGTAGTTGACGTTGCTAGTCGATACAAACAAGCAGAACCGCTAAAAACAAAATCATCACCTGAAGTTGCTTCTGCATTTGAAAAGATTTATCGACGAGGCCCTCTACGCTGGCCAAATCTGTTACAAGTTGATCCTGGCAAGGAATTTCAAGGCGCTGTTTTATCAGCGATGAAACATCACAATGTCACCATCAGACAAGGACATACTGCACTACATCGCGATCAGGCAATTGTTGAACGATTTAATCGGACTCTTGCTGAACGGTTATTTGGATATCAATACGCGAAGGAGTTTATTCAGGATAAAAGATCCCGTGAATGGGTTAAGAGATTACCAGCTGTGATTACCGCGCTCAATAACGAGATTACTCGAGCAATTAACATGAAACCTGTCAACGCGATTAAGAAAGCGTCTATACCAAAAATGGAAATCCAAGGAATTTCACAAAAAGATTTCCCTAGAAACGCTAGCGTTTCCCAACCAATTCTTGGTAGTAATGTCACTGTTAGGTACTTATACGAACCAGGAGAGCTTGAGGGTGGTAAAAAAAGGGCTACTGATCCTATTTGGAGTGTTACTGCACACAAGATATCTAGTATAACACGATCAACTGGTAGACCAGCAATCTATAAACTGGATTCAACTGCTCCTCAGCGAGGATTTACTCGACAACAACTACAGGTAATTTCCGAGGATACTCAATTACCACCGCGGGGTCTTAATTAGCACCCGATGCCAGAGGCATTGTGCTTGCACCCCGGCGTCTGTTGCACTCAAGACAAGTCAACATCACATTGTTTCTGACATGACCGAGACTGTTATTTTTTCTGTCTACGGTAAATTGGCGAGGATCTTTATCCGAATACTGCCAACGCATTATACAATTGCAACTCGCGCAGTGATTATTCTGTTGCTGCTTCAGCGTAGTTATTAATTCAGCATCAATGTCAAATTTTCTATTATTTTTTTATCCTGTTGTTTATAACCAGAGAGTTTTTTTCTGATTATATCCTTGACGTTGTCGGCGTTGATTGTGGTGTCATCATCGCCACAAATGATTTCATCATCGCCACTGGCTTCGCCAACGACAACTCTTCGAAGCTGATTTATTCTTCGTACTCTGGATACTGCGAGATAGACTAAATTCGACCATTCGATGCGATTATCTACCATCCAAACAATTGTATCCGATATAGTTAATCCCTGTGAAGAATGTATCGTCGCTGCGTATCCTAGCGTCCATGGGGATTTATTAGCACGCAATGCATTTTCGACGACGCTGATATCAACCAGCACAATATCATTTAACACGAGAATCTGCTTTTCACTCTTCCCTGGAATATCAACTTCAATATTCTGCTTTCGTGTATCCGAAGGCCTATAACACAACGGTACTGGAAGTGTTGCAAATTTTTCTTTATGCGTTTCAAATAACTTCATCTGAAGTGTGTCTCTGACTATTTTTCTACTTGCTACTATCAAATCATTTGGTCTCCACGTTTCCCAGAAATCATTCATGGGAGTTTCTGAAATTATTTCACGCGCTATTTCGCATTGGATTTTATCCGGTTGTAATCTAATCAGTGCTTTGAACTCGCGTAATTGTTCATCAAGTGATCTATGGTCGGTATTAATTTCTTCATAATAGTCTACAGAACTCTTTAGCCATTCATGTGGAGATCCATCGACAAATGGTGGTGGTTGGCCGTGATCACCGCACATGACGACTTTTGTGTTTTTGTTTAACAACCACTCGAGAAATGTTTGTAATACTCTCAACGATACCGTGCATATTTCATCCCAAATTATGATTTCAGGAATGAATTTATCACCCATTCGATCAGGGGTCCATTCATCGCCTTTCCATCGAAAGAAACTATGATAAGTACAGGCATTTACCCCTCGCTGTATCATCTCTCTGGCGAGTCTGTGAGTCGGTGTTAACACAATCATGTTAGAAACGCTAGCGTTTCCACGACGATATAATTCAATTGCACGAGTTGTCTTTCCTGACCCACCACAACCGTTTAAATAAACTGTCTTGTATCTACATATTGGATCAGATACCGGTGGTGCATTAGAAAATTCTGATTGAATCTCATCACATTTTAAGTACTTTTCATCCATGGTAACATCTGCCGATTCACAATACTCATGTAGCGTCTCCTTTTTAAATCTCCAACATCCCCACGCTTCCTCCTGGGATGTGAATTTAGCTACATCTGATTTGTATTTATTGTGTATATACATCGAATCAGTAGCTACTCTAACCGCGGTATTAGGAAATCTATTTATCATCGAAAATAAATTGATAGAAGCATAAGCTAGCATAGAACTTCTCAAATGTGTGTACTGGGAATTATATCCATCACAGTAGGTAACAACCGTACCCAATTTCTCACCATTGGATAGAAAAGCATCCTTACGGGATACAAGTTTTCCCTGTTTCGTTAAATCCGTTACAAGAAAATCGTATTCAGCGACGTCTATGATCAACCGCGAGGAAAATTTTGCATTGTCGTATCTTCCACCCTGGGTAAATTTACCGATTATTCTTCGTCCAAAATCCTTTGCTTGTTCTTTTTTAATTTCAAATAACTTCTTAGACCAATTCATGATTTGTTCTTCATTAAAATTCTTCGAATTTCCATCTGGGAATTGTTTTCGCAATTCGCTAATTATACGATCTCGATCGGGTTGTGGTAGCCAAACTTCTTTCTGAGCTCGATAGCATATAATAGCTTCGGAAACAATCAACGATATCAGCATGCCACAATCAATCATATATCGTAGTAACACTATTGGCATCCAGGCCTTTTCAGATATATGTCTACCAAGCCAAACATAACTACACGGATGTAACCCTGTAGCGAGTTCAAATGATATCACACGAGCGAATCCGGTTAAATCAAAATCAGGTAATGGCCCATTAATCGCAACACGAGTCATTTCATGCGTGGGGTGTCCAAATCGTTTAAAATAGTTACTACATTCTCCATACCCGAGAAAACTTCCAGGATAACACGCGGATATATCAATTGAAATCATACCGTCACGATGGTATTTTGTATTCCACAGTCCTCCATGACCAAATTCGATGCAACTCAATTTAACGTCCTCGAGAAAATCACTTCGTGTTGGACGCCATGAGTTTTTTTCTCTTGCGAAGTGAGCTACCACTGATGGAATAGTAAAACTATCCGTCAATAGTTTTTCATGGAAACTCTCCGGTGAAAAATCATTAGCGATTTTTCTCATTCTGTTATCTAATTCTTCAACGCGATATAATTCACCATTTGGTCTTACAAATTGATCGAATCCTGATTCGGAACCAGCACTACTAAGTAACCACACTGACACAGGATCATCTTTACACAACGCATGAATAGCATCAAATAATTTCTCTTCATAGAAAACATCCCCGGAAAATTCCGGGGGGATATATCTCACGATTCGTTCTCGTGGAAATATTGTTACCGCAGGTGTCCACGCGTGTTCGTTATGATCAATAATTTGTATTGGAGACCCTCGCGATTGATATTTCGGTTCGTATAATACTTCTCCGGTTATTGTTGTTACTGATATTGGGAATTTTAATGATGCTTCTAATTTAGCTATATCAGAAATCTTTGCACCGTGCTGTTTCACTATCAGTTCCCATTCGGTTATTTTCCTACGTCGCAGATCAGTTAGTTTATTTCCTCGGGATGCATTTGTGAAGTGTTCCATTACCCGTGTTGCTACACAATTGAGCCTTGACGAAGTCAACGGTGAATATTTCATAGGAGCTAGTTTTGTAATATCGGGTTTATCATTTAACGGATATATCCCATAAACGATTGCTGTTACGGGATAAGATCTCTCGTAGTATGGTTTGTCAATTCCAGTTAGAATTCCTGGTTTGGAATCTCTACTTACAATGACAGTTTTTTTATTCTTGAGGATTGGTTCAAATTTATCCCTGATAATCCATTTGCCTTCGACTTCGATAATGAATTTTATTCTGAAAAAATACTTCTGATTGGAATTGCTTTGTTTGGGAATTGCTTTGCTTGAAATCCTTTGGATTTCCACCTTTGGATTTCCACCTTTGGATGGAAATTGCTTTGCAATTTCACCAAGGTGTGAAATTATCTCAACTGCTCTTTCATCGTTCATAGTAGCATCGATGATGGGTACATTGACATCTTCATCAATAATTCGAAATGTCGACCAACAGTATGCTGCACCGTCTCGGTAGAATTCATTAAAACACTCCCTGATTTTACCGAGTATAGTTCTATCACCGATTAGACGTTTTGGTGTATCAGAGACTCTATCAAGATTGAATTTAGTATTTTTCCAGGGCTTAATTTTCGATAATCTTTGGAACTCCCTATCAAGATTGAATTTAGTATTTTTCCAGGGCTTAATTTTCGATAATCTTTGGAACTCCCTATCAAGATTGAATTTAGTATTTTTCCAGGGCTTAATTTTCGATAATCTCTTGAACTCCTCCATGTTATAATTAAAACAAGTATTTAAATAGAAAAATATAGTATAATGAATCACTGCAAGTGGCTAATGATTGGATCTACAACCCCGTGTAACAAATCATGCAGAAGTGAATTCTGTGGGTATCATATGCAAAGCGTGAGAAACGGTTCAAAAGGCCCTCTCCCATGCCTCCAATGTGGGGTGGGTGTTAGAGGAAAATCGCAATTATGCCTTGCTTGTGGGGGTAAACGATACAGGGAACTAAAACGCTACTATGACAAACGAATCATTGACTCCGTCATCCTTGATAAAATCAAGGACAAAGTCATAAAAACCCCTCAAGATTATATCCAGAGATTTATAATTAAAGCAGATAATAAATTAGACAAGTAGTATTATTATACAAATGAGCCAAGATTTCAGACCTCACCCAGTGCTTGCTAATTACGAAGCCTCTAGTGATGGTGTTGTCAGGCACCGCAGACTCAAAGAACCGGTTGGGTATCTGAATAATATGGGGTATTTGATGTTTTCAGCTGGGAGGAAGAAGTATCTCTGTCACAGAGCCATCTATGAAGCATTTTACGGATTAATCGAAGACGGTCTTGTGATTGATCACATAAATGGCGTGAAGACTGATAATTGTCTTGGGAATCTTCAAGCCGTCTCGCAGCGCGATAACCTTTTAAAAAGCAACGCTGGTAGGCACGCAAAACATCCCAAGGGTGTGAAATCGTTTGATTTAGAAAATAATGAAGAGAGAAGCTTTCAGTCGATAAATGCGGCTGGAAAATATTTCGATATTTGTAGTACTTCAATTCGATTTGTTGCTGAAAAAATCATTAAAACATCTCTGTCTAAAAAAAATGGTCATAAAATAAAGTTCGTATACACTGAAACTATTTAAGGGAGATAAATCCTTTATGGATAAATCCGCACTACAATTCACACTCTACCTACTAAGTTCCCTTGTATTATGACGTCAAAGGAATTTGTCGCCTGCTATATTACCTGTACTTGACTAGGCGCGCCCACGTGAATGTAATGGAGATATAATGCATGAGTTTTCGATAGAGAATAAAACTTTTTATTGTCGCTTGTGGGCTAAAACTGCATTATTATTTTTATTTATCTACATATCTCATGTGTGGGGGGTGGGTGGACTAGCAGTAAAGCAGACAGCTAACTCGTTCTTTTCAGTACAAAAATTCTTTATAATCTAACACATTACCTATGTTCGCTCAGCCAGAACGCGAGTGTTTCCTATTCATTGAAGTAGGTGGGCGTGGTTAAAATTCCTTGTATGTGAATGTATTTTATCTAGAGAATTATAACAGAGTATAAAAACGCTGTTTTATTAAACAACTGTATTATTTTGTTTAAAATATTTCTCATTGTTGCAGCATAAAATTGTCTATTTTAAAAATCTCTTATTGTTAAGTATATCATATATATATATTAAAAAATCTCTATTCTGTATGACTGTTCGTGGTGTAATGGTATCGTGTTTGTCTTGTAAACATAGATCTATCAACTACGTGTTCGGTCCCCATAGCAGATACATTATTTGATGGCGAAACGGAAGATGTTTTTTTCTATTAATTGGGGGGGAGGGGCGATCCCCCTCAGCCAAACCAACATGGCAACCCATGCTATCGCATTCTCGGTAGCGTGGGTTGGTGTTTTTTTCCAACTCATGCAACCATGAATTCGATTTCATGGGTTGCCATGTTGGTTTGGTTTACCACGCCCACATCATACCATCATCGTTCCATTGAATTATAATCCATCCTTAATTAAGTTAATTAATGTTATGCCTAAAATTTGCCACAACACTCGAGTGGAAATATATGGCATTGTGTCGTCCATGTTGTGACGTTATACCTCAAGCATATCTTCTGGGCGGTCTAAGATGGCGTTTGCCACCTTAGGCCTCCCGCCGGAGATGTATGTTTCGGGTCCCCCCTTGGGCTTACTTGGATGCGAAGGCACCCAAGGAGTTCCAAAGATGTGTTGTCATAGATGTTTTTTTTTTTATTAATTAGAGATACAGTATACTATATTTATAAATAAATTTATTTATAAATAAATATAAATAATGGATATCAATGATGTAAATGCTATAATTGCTGAAATCTCAAATTTAAATAATAAAGGGGTATTATTATCTGAAAGTCTCGACGTTGACAAGATTACCTCGGAATATGAAGATATTGAATATCTGTCTAGTAAGGGTCGTTATGTTTTACCTAGGATGTACAGACTCGTGAAAGGAATTCAAAAATCCATCAATGGTTGTTTGTACGGTAACGACATTAATTTATTCATAACGCTATTTAGCACCGTTGAAGCAATACGTCAAAAGCTTGGCCAAGAATATCAAAAACGAGCTGAAATTGGTTCTAAAGTTCGTGATCTTAGAAAAATGTTAAACGAGGAGCGACCAGTATCTTAACCACGTGGGTGTTACTAAAAAAAATAATAGGCTTTCGTAAATAATTTAAATAATTTATTTATTTTTTTTTTAGCGTTTTTTGTAACACTTGTTACATAGGATTTTCTCCTGAAAGGATACTCATCAGTCTGGACTTGCTCATGCAGTTATGTGCATAATGGATGATCTGGTCGTAGTAGCAAGTAATCACCGCGACGCCTCCATTTTCACGTAATTGTTCTTGTTGCCGCGTCGTTAACACAAATCGTTCATCGCCATTCTCAGATATTACAATTCTGAAATCCCCAGCGATGTTATTTCTGAAACATTCGCGGATAGCGTCGTACAGTTTAACCCTGTCGAAGATGAATACGTTAGCTTGATGGTACATTATTTAATAACTAAGTTATTTAATAACTAAGCTTTTAATTGTGATAGTTTTACATTTGAAAATTTAGTTCACAAACAATATATGGTTGGTGAATCGCTTACAACTAAATTAGCCCGAGAGCGGCTAGCAGCAATTAAAAAGTTTATACCGGTTCGAGACAGACTTCGCGAGAAACTTCAACAACGACAACAAGCGCAGACTGACTTTTCTGTGTCAAGTGAACAACTGTTTACTCCGATAACAAGTGCGACCAAAGATGTGAAAAAAGCAACTGAACGAGCAATATACGGAGATATTCCTAAGGAAGGCAAGCGACGAGAAGTGCCTGTTCTTGGTGTGCTTGAAAAGATAGCAGCAGAGACCGGACAAACACGCGCAGGAATACAACAGCTATCCAGTGATATAAAAACTCAACGCGAGTATGAACGACTAGCTGATATTGATGATGAAACTCAAAGAGTTTCCACACCTGAAACTCAACCTGTTGATGTCGTCACCCCAAGAGGTGTTTCCTTTATAGACAAACTCACCGAAGGAGCTATAGCAGAAATCAAACGACCTCAATTAATAAAACCCGAACATTATAAGATTTTTGGTAATTTTGCCGCCCAAAGCTTTCATTCCAGAAAAAACTTTTTAAAAGACGAGTATAAGAACAGTAGAATAAGCCGAGATGAATGGGCTGATTGGTTGTATAAAACGAATAAGGGGGTTGGCCGTTTAAATAAAAGAGAATTGGGATATAAAGAATTTAGAAAGGGAATTGAAGAGTATGATGAAACTGGTACAACTGAGAAAACAAGCGGAAAAGGATATTCGATTGGAAATCTAAAGGATGTCTTTGACTCTACAGTGACATGCCCTGGTAACATTCTAAGTGATATATCAAGGTTAGAGGTTCTCATCGGAGGGAAACGAGCCGGAAATAACTCACCGGAAGTAATTAATGAAGCAGCTGATATCTGTAGACGATTATTTGCCGGCGGTATCATGGACATTGATGTATATCGAGAACTTATTGCTGAATTAGTTGAAAATCACAACGATGACAACGTCATTGATGATGAAAATCCAATGGATGTAAGCGATTAATCACTAATTGAAAAACTACTAGTTTTATAACAAGATGATTATACACTACAACCATGATAAACCAGTAAGCGTCTACGTGGTGAACTCACGATTGCCTGTTTATAGAGCATATTACGGAGATGGTTTCGGCAATACCATTGCGGGGTTATTTACAAGAATGGCTCCCAAGGTGGCGCCGTTAGCTAAACAATTATCAATGAAAGCCATTGATGCTATCCGTGATAAGGGAATCAATTTCGTTGGAAATCTTGCAGGAAAGGCATTTTCTGCCGCGAAAGATAAAATAGCATCATTGGTGCGAAAGAAACCAGGAATGACTTCGTCGGTGGTGAAACCACCAGTGCTGCCATCAACTACAGTGATGCCTGCAAAAATCAGCAAAGTAATAAATAACGCAGTGGAAGAAAAACTAGCGCAATTGACTTCGTCACCACCGGTAACAGATAGCGCTATCATGAACGCGATAGCAGGAAGTGGTTTGAAACAAAAAAGAAATTCGAAGAATTTTCAACGACGATGATTATTGCTTTGCAATTCACCAATTGAAAACGCTAGTAATGTTATAAATGTTTAAACGAACAGCTGATCCCGCGTTAGATATGGAAGCCCCAGTGCGCAAGGATGATTCCGTCCGCGATTATCAATACTATTCCTATCATGCAATACAACCCGACCTACGATCGCGAATTGAACTTCAAGTTCAAGATACCAGTAAATACCTTTTGCCGTGTGAAGCATTTATTGAAATCGAGGGAAAACTCGTAACAAATGTTGCAGCTGATACACCATATGCAAATGATCAAAATATCCGAGTTGGTTTCGTCAACAATGGTATGATGGCGTTATTTGAAAGTGCAAGATATCTCATTGATGGAAAAGAAATTGAATCAATAGACCGTGAAGTTGATGTTGCAACAACAATAATCGGGCTAGCAAGATACTCCGATGATTATACAAGATCGGCTGGTCCATCTATGATGTTTGCAAAGGATACTACTGATAACGCTGACCACCTTCAATACATTAAAGTGTTAACACCGCAAGACACTTCAGTTGATAATCAACGAGAAGCAACTAATCCAGAACGTCGAGCTAGACCCGGAGCTGCGTTTGATATTCTTGGAGGCGTTAATGGTAATTTCAATTTAGGATTTGCAACACGAAAATTAGCATTGCAAGAACAGCAGCGATATTTTTCATGTGCGATTCCACTCCATCATATATTTGGATTCTGCAGAAATGTAAGAAAAGTCATCTATGGAGCCAAACACACAATCGCATTAGTGCGAAAAGGCAATGACAATGATGCAATTTGGCGTACTGGTGCCGATGAAGGTAAAGTTGTTTTGAGTAAAATAGTATTATGGATGCCAGTAATGACTCCATCAATTACCACGGAAGAGCGGCTGCTCTCATTTATGGAAACCGGTGGTAAATCATTGCTAAGTTGGCTAACAACAACGACTGATGCTAAAGAGGATAATGTTAATGGTACATTTACATGGCACCTGGCATCAAAACAAGGCGTTTCAGCTCCACGTCATATATTTATAGCGCTGCAGAATCGGAATCGATTAGGTTCCCAAGAACGCAGTCATATGATATTTGATCGATTAGGGGTAAGTGAGGTTTCACTGAGAATAAACGGACAACAAGAACCATCTGAGGATATACAGCTTAATTACGGAAACAACCAAATAGCACGTGTGTATCATCGGATGCTGTCATATATGGGTCGTGATCAAAATGTTGATACCGGTTTGCAAATATCGCAACTCGATTTTAAGAATTTGTATCCAATTTATTACTTTTCACTGGAACATCTTGATTTAACAAGGCAATCCGTCGTCGACATACATTTTAGAGCTCGTATAGATCCTGGTGGTGTTGATTATAGAGCGGTTGCTGTTATTCTCAGCGACAAATCAATGTTGTTAGAAGGGGCTGGCGGACGAATGAGAATCGTTGATGCACCAGTGGAAAATCTATGATTGAAATCGTAAACGATTTTCACAATTAGATCAATTGAAAGCATAAATGTGTTTTACAATAAAATGACATATAGTGTTGTTAGTGTCAAGCTGACTGATGGTCAGGTCAAGAAATTGCGATCAAAATCCGCTAAAGAATGTGGAACCACAATAACGTTAAAACCAGCGCAGATGTCTGGCGGTACACATAAAATATCACTGACGGATCGTCAAATAAAACATTTTAATGATTCAATGAAAAATAAGCGAGGAGTTCAAATAGAATTTTCAAAAGCCGCAGTCGCGAACATGATAAAATCAGGTGGTATATTTCCATTGTTAGCCGCAATACCAGCATTGATTGCAGCGGCTGCCCCAGCGGTGGCGAAAGCGGCAGCGTTGGGAGCCGTTGGTACCGCGGCAGGGATGGCGTTGAAAAAGGCAACTGGGAAAGGATATAAAAAAAAGGGAAAGGGGTTGTACCTACCAGGAACCCCGTATTCATGGTACAGCGGGAAATCCGTGAACGGATCGGGTCTAAGAAGAATACCAGGAACGGTTTATTAATTCAGAAATCTTCGATTTCCGAATCTTCGATTTCCGAACCTATGGTTCCTATGTCCAATTTTGATTTAATTGATGCTGCTAAAAAACTAGCGATAAAAAACTTCAGAGGGGTTTTTATGAGAGATCAATTACCAAGAAAACCAAATAACGTTGAAACCGGTATCATCAATCTTGATAACAGCAGCGGATCGGGAACTCACTGGGTTGCATACGCGATTGATCCACGTGGAATTGTCTATTTCGATTCATATGGGTTAGCTCCACCAAGCGAGTTTATGCGGTATATAAATTCTTCGATGAAACTCAAAGAGTTTCCGATTTTTTATTCCACGCTGCCCACACAACAATTAAATGATCCACCGATATGCGGCCGTGAAGCATTAAATGTCCTCGCGGAGATTTCATTAAAATCCTTTGGATCTCCGTGGAAACCACCTCATCTGGTTGTAAACGAATACACGAGTGGGAAATTACAAGGATCAATAAATTGAAAACACAAGTTACGATAACAATAATGATCGATATTTGGGGACAATCTCTGTCAATGTCGGAACCCACCGAGGAAACATCTGCGGGTTCTATCGAGGATGTAAAAAAAATAATTGAAGATGAAATCGCTGAGACGTTAAATTTAACAAGTGTTGACCCGAACGAAATAGTTGTATTTCAAGATCGCCAGGGTAAATTGAAAAGCAGTAATATATCCGTGAATGACATTTTGATACGGCATCGCGCTGCCGCTGAAAACTCTATTGCACTGTATTCCAACGATGGACAACTTAAACCAGGCGCACTTGTGTCTACGATCACCGACGCGATTGCTACCAACGAACGTGAGCTGAATGATCTTATACGAGGTTATAATAATTTTCGCAAAAATGTTATACATAAATTCTTTGGAACCCCGCTTGTGGTTGGTATGACTCTCGCTGAAATTAAAAACTATCTATCGCTATTCTTTTTTAACAAGGACGCGGGAAGGATGATGAATGAAAATGAAATCAAGGCAAATTATCTCGAGATTTCTAAACTAATAGAAGATCAAAACCCCACTAACGACGTCATTGTTAGATTTTTTGGATCCCCACCTGTGGCAGACTCGACTCTCGCTGAAATCAGTGAGTTTATCGGCAAGCACACTCACAATGCCTACATCGCTAATAATTTCTTTGGTGTCCCAGCTACATCTACAATGACTCTCAAAGATATTAATATGTTTATGGTGAGACAAACAACACTTAATACCATCGTTGATAAATTTTTAGGGAGAACACCTGTTTCTGAAACCACATCGTTGACAGGCATGACTCTCGCGGAAATTAAAAGCGCTATTGACAAACAAAAGCACACCAGCGATATTGTTAATAAGTTCTTTGAGGGCAGTAGCCTCCAAGATATCACGACGAAATTTTCTAACATCGACAACCATATTAAAACCCAAGCACGGATTAGAATCAACGAACTTCTGGTTTCATTCTTTTCTGACAGGTGGGGGGGGGGACAATAGATCCTGCCAGAATCAGTGTAAATTATCTCGATATTTCTGACGATCTTCTTAAACTAAAAGAAAACTTTGAAAAGATAAAAATTCCGCACAAAAAACCTAAAAATATCGTGTATACGGTCAAACATGGAATCGAGGATTGGATAAGAGACAAAGCTCCTAGAATTACCATCGATCTCTTGTGGGATGAGGGGGAAGTGAAGGTTGATGGTATCTATAGGTTAACGTGGGCCTCTATCGATCAATTTAATATGATCATGAACAATAGAACCTACTCTGGTGGCGTCGCGACGTTAATTATCGAGACTGGCATAACACCACAATTTTACTTCGTCGCGGTTGATAGCTCCACCATTAGATCAAAAATAGCCTGGTGCATAGAACTCGTAGATCATTTTTCCGGCTGAAGTACTAGCAATTCCCGCTAACGATGACAAATAATTGAAAACACTAGCGGATTTAAAATAACAATGATTTCATCAACTCAATGTCGCTATGATCAGGTCAGAGAATTTCAAACTAGACTCAAAACCCTCACTGAGGAGTATCAAATAAAAATAAAAAAATACCGACGAAGAATCACCGCAATTGATGTTATTATATACTCGGTGTCAAGCGTTCTCACTGGCGCCGGAATAATACTTGCATCGGTTACAATGATTGCCCCGGTCGTAGTTCCAATTTGCATTTCTGCGGTGGCTACAATCGGGGGTATATCAACCGGGATAGCAAAAAAGATATCATCATGCAGCCAGAGTAAACTGCAGAATTACTTAATTCAATTTCATATTGCATCAACCGCATATTCGCAGTTATCCCTGATGATATCGTCGTCACTCGATAATACAATTATATCAGATAGTGAATTCTCAGCGATGGTCAGTATTTTTGATTCAGCGATATCAAAATTAGAGCGACAACATGAATATAATAACAATGACAACACCGATGGAATCAGAAAATACGAACCCAAAAAACAAAATGATCTCAATAATATCAACATTACCAGATTGTGAGTTCTCAGTGATGGTCAGTATTTATGATTCCTCGATACCAAAATTAGAAATAAATCATGAGTATAATAACAATGACAACACCGCAGGAATTACTTCAACGAATAGTGGAGAACACGAACCCAGTACAAACAAGCATGATATCAATAACATCAACGAATCCAGAATTCAGTGTGAATTTCCCCTCTCCGGTCCCAGTGAAGGAGATAGCGCTAGCAAAACTACGAGTGTATCACAGTTGGCCTAATATCAGATCGGTTGCATTTAGTGGTCAGCAACCCAATAACACACTGGTGTTCTCGTATAAGAATAAACCCGATGGTACTCCAGAGTGGGAAACTGTTTCGTTACCAACTGGGTCGTACCAAATTAAGCAAATCAATGCTGAAATTCAGCGTAGAATAAAATCAATCACTGGAAAAGAATCAAAAATAGCTATTAATCTTCATCAACCGACGCTCTCGTCGTCGATCGAAATAAGCACAGAGGGATACATTGTAGATATCTATAACAGCTCGTTAAGAACAGTGTTAGGATGGCCTGAAAAACCACCGGAAAATTCCACCGCCGACTTAACCACGGACGTACAATCATATCATGAAATCAATCCCAGTTATCGAGATAATTTATCTGATATAAGAAAGGGAAGAATCGCCGATAGATTTATATTTACCAACAAAGACACATTGCAATGGGATTTTATCATTAAAAGAACAACCGACTCATCTGTTACTATTTCATTTACGCTAACTGACGTCCGTGGTTATTTTAATGAAATTAAACAATTATATGAAACACAACTAGAACAACTACGGAAAACAAAATCGCAAAAACACGTTGAAATAATAAATCAACTTATATCTGATATGGAATATATCTATGAACTAATTATTCAAACAATAATTAATGACAACAGCGACAATAAACAACGATTCCTAACCGATTACAATATCACAGAGGACAATCTGCGTAATTTCATGTTTCCCGGGTACAAAGCTGATGAACTAGCAAGAATTGTTAAAACCGATATCAAGGCGCTACAAAAACAAGATCCATCTGTCCTCTTCAGGTATAATAATGATCCAGATGGTGGCGGTAGGCATATTGCCCCTCATAATGTGAATATTTCAACGGTGATTGCGCTCAATTTAGTATGTGATGCAATTGAAGGAAGCTATCAAATTAATCTTGAACAATCAAATCAAGCTCAGCAGGGATATATTCTTTATTCGTTTGCACCAACAGCTCCTCCAGGATTCCTAATTATTGAAAACCCAATTAATCCTGTCTACATGCGATGCCATAATAATTCGCTAACGAGAATTAATTTCAAACTCACCGACCAGTCAAATAATCTGATTGATCTACAAGATGAGGTGTTAGCGATTAGTTTGTTTGTGAAATCCTAAAAATCTTCGATTTTCAACAAAGGATTTTCGTCCTAAAGACTCGATCAAATATTTGGTTGAAATCATTTATTATTTTTGTTAACCAGAACTGAAATTTCCAGCAGCAGAGAGGGTGGATGACCACATCGTTGCGACCAAAATTGATTAAAAAATCGTAAAGTCTCCGTTTGCTAAATGGAGACTTATTTTTTTTGGTTAAAATAAGGTTTCGTAGGAAGCATTATTTTTGCTTGAAAACGTGGTCTGTTCACCCTCTCTGCTGCTTGACGTACTATCCAATGGTGCGCAGCCAATAAACCAAGTATTAACCAAATCCAAGCGGGGTAAAGGGTTTCAACAGCTTTTATCTAAGCCCAACTGATCCATAACATGAAAAACAAAAAAGTCCGTTTTTCATCAAAAGTCATGCTGAAAAAAATGGTGGGAACCGGTTTTAAAGTATGGTGACGTACTATCCAATGGTGCGCAGCCAATAAACCAAGTATTAAACCAAATCCAAGCGGGGTAAAGGGTTTCAACAGCTTTTATCTAAGCCCAACTGATCCATAACATGAAAAACAAAAAAGTCCGTTTTCATCAAAAGTCATGCTGAAAAAAATGGTGGGAACCGGTTTTAAAGTATGGTGACGTACTATCCAATGGTGCGCAGCCAATAAACCAAGTATTAACCAAATCAAGCGGGGTAAAGGGTTTCAACAGCTTTTATCTAAGCCCAACTGATCCATAACATGAAAAACAAAAAAGTCCGTTTTTCATCAAAAAGTCATGCTGAAAAAAATGGTGGGAACCGGTTTAAAGTATGGTGACGTACTATCCAATGGTGCGCAGCCAATAAACCAAGTATTAACCAAATCCAAGCGGGGTAAAGGGTTTCAACAGCTTTTATCTAAGCCCAACTGATCCATAACATGAAAAACAAAAAAGTCCGTTTTTCATCAAAAGTCATGGCTGAAAAAAATGGTGGGAACCGGTTTTAAAGTATGGTGAGCGTACTATCCAATGGTGCGCAGCCAATAAACCAAGTATTAACCAAATCCAAGCGGGGTAAAGGGTTTCAACAGCTTTTATCTAAGCCCAACTGATCCATAACATGAAAAACAAAAAAGTCCGTTTTTCATCAAAAGTCATGCTGAAAAAAAATGGTGGGAACCGGTTTTAAAGTATGGTGACGTACTATCCAATCGGTGCGCAGCCAATAAACCAAGTATTAACCAAATCCAAGCGGGGTAAAGGGTTTCAACAGCTTTTATCTAAGCCCAACTGATCCATAACATGAAAAACAAAAAAGTCCGTTTTTCATCAAAAGTCATGCTGAAAAAAATGGTGGGAACCGGTTTTAAAGTATGGTGACGTACTATCCAATGGTGCGCAGCCAATAAACCAAGATTAACCAAATCCAAGCGGGGTAAAGGGTTTTCAACAGCTTTTATCTAAGCCCAACTGATCCATAACATGAAAAACAAAAAAAGTCCGTTTTTCATCAAAAGTCATGCTGAAAAAAATGGTGGGAACCGGTTTAAAGTATGGTGACGTACTATCCAATGGTGCGCAGCCAATAAACCAAGTATTAACCAAATCCAAGCGGGGTAAAGGGTTTCAACAGCTTTTATCTAAGCCCCAACTGATCCATAACATGAAAAACAAAAAAGTCCGTTTTTCATCAAAAGTCCATGCTGAAAAAAATGGTGGGAACCGGTTTTAAAGTATGGTGACGTACTATCCAATGGTGCGCAGCCAATAACCAAGTATTAACCAAATCCAAGCGGGGTAAAGGGTTTCAACAGCTTTTATCTAAGCCCAACTGATCCATAACATGAAAAACAAAAAAGTCCGTTTTTCATCAAAAGTCATGCTGAAAAAAAATGGTGGGAACCGGTTTTAAAGTATGGTGACGTACTATCCAATGGTGCGCAGCCAATAAACCAAGTATTAACCAAATCCAAGCGGGGTAAAGGATTTCAACAGCTTTTATCTAAGCCCAACTGATCCATAACATGAAAAACAAAAAAGTCCGTTTTTCATCAAAAGTCATGCTGAAAAAAATGGTGGGAACCGGTTTTAAAGTATGGTGACGTACTATCCAATGGTGCGCAGCCAATAAACCAAGTATTAACCAAATCCAAGCGGGGTAAAGGGTTTCAACAGCTTTTATCTAAGCCCCAACTGATCCATAACATGAAAAAACAAAAAAGTCCGTTTTTCATCAAAAGTCATGCTGAAAAAAAATGGTGGGAACCGGTTTTAAAGTATGGTGACGTACTATCCAATGGTGCGCAGCCAATAAACCAAGTATTAACCAAATCCAAGCGGGGTAAAGGGTTTCAACAGCTTTTATCTAAGCCCAACTGATCCATAACATGAAAAACAAAAAAGTCCGTTTTTCATCAAAAGTCATGCTGAAAAAAATGGTGGGAACCGGTTTTAAAGTATGTGACGTACTATCCAATGGTGCGCAGCCAATAAACCAAGTATTAACCAAATCCAAGCGGGGTAAAGGGTTTCAACAGCTTTTAACTAAGCCCAACTGATCCATAACATGAAAAACAAAAAAGTCCGTTTTTCATCAAAAGTCATGCTGAAAAAAATAGTGGGAACCGGTTTTAAAGTATGGTGACGTACTATCCAATGGTGCGCAGCCAATAAACCAAGTATTAACCAAATCCAAGCGGGGTAAAGGGGTTTCAACAGCTTTTATCTAAGCCCAACTGATCCATAACATGAAAAACAAAAAAGTCCGTTTTTCATCAAAAGTCATGCTGAAAAAAATGGTGGGAACCGGTTTTAAAGTATGGTGACGGTACTATCCAATGGTGCGCAGCCAATAAACCAAGTATTAACCAAATCCAAGCGGGGTAAGGGTTTCAACAGCTTTTATCTAAGCCCAACTGATCCATAACAAGAAAAACAAAAAAGTCCGTTTTTCATCAAAAGTCATGCTGAAAAAAATGGTGGGAACCGGTTTTAAAGTATGGTGACGTACTATCCAATGGTGCGCAGCCAATTAAACCAAGTATTAACCAAATCCAAGCGGGGTAAAGGGTTTCAACAGCTTTTTATCTAAGCTCAACTGATCCATAACCATGAAAAAACAAAAAAGTCCGTTTTTCATCAAAAGTCATGCTGAAAAAAATGGTGGGGAACCGGTTTTTAAAGTATGGTGACGTACTATCCAATGGTGCGCAGCCAATAAACCAAGTATTAACCAAATCCAAGCGGGGTAAAGGGTTTCAACAGCTTTTATCTAAGCCCAACTGATCCATAACATGAAAAACAAAAAAGTCCGTTTTTCATCAAAAGTCATGCTGAAAAAAATGGTGGGAACCGGTTTTAAAGTATGGTGACGTACTATCCAATGGTGCGCAGCCAATAAACCAAGTATTAACCAAATCCAAGCGGGTAAAGGGTTTCAACAGCTTTTATCTAAGCCCAACTGATCCATAACATGAAAAACAAAAAAGGTCCGTTTTTCATCAAAAGTCATGCTGAAAAAAATGGTGGGGAACCGGTTTTAAAGTATGGTGACGTACTATCCAATGGTGCGCAGCCAATAAACCAAGTATTAACCAAATCCAAGCGGGGTAAAGGGTTTCAACAGCTTTTATCTAAGCCCAACTGATCCATAACATGAAAAACAAAAAAGTCCGTTTTTCATCAAAAGTCATGCTGAAAAAAATGGTGGGAACCGGTTTTAAAGTATGGTGACGTACTATCCAATGGTGCGCAGCCAATAAACCAAGTATTAACCAAATCCAAGCGGGGTAAAAGGGTTTCAACAGCTTTTATCTAAGCCCAACTGATCCATAACATGAAAAACAAAAAAAGTCTGTTTTTCATCAAAAGTCATGCTGAAAAAAATGGTGGGAACCGGTTTTAAAGTATGGTGACGTACTATCCAATGGTGCGCAGCCAATAAACCAAGTATTAACCAAATCCAAGCGGGGTAAAGGGTTTCAACAGCTTTTATCTAAGCCCAACTGATCCATAACATGAAAAACAAAAAAGTCCGTTTTTCATCAAAAGTCATGCTGAAAAAAATGGTGGGAACCGGTTTTAAAGTATGGTGACGTACTATCCAATGGTGCGCAGCCAATAAACCAAGTATTAACCAAATCCAAGCGGGGTAAAGGGTTTCAACAGCTTTTATCTAAGCCAACTGATCCATAACATGAAAAACAAAAAGGTCCGTTTTTCATCAAAAGTCATGCTGAAAAAAATGGTGGGAACCGGTTTTAAAGTATGGTGACGTACTATCCAATGGTGCGCAGCCAATAAACCAAGTATTAACCAAATCCAAGCGGGGTAAAGGGTTTCAACAGCTTTTTATCTAAGCCAACTGATCCATAACATGAAAAACAAAAAAGTCCGTTTTTCATCAAAAGTCATGCTGAAAAAAATGGTGGGAACCGGTTTTAAAGTATGGTGACGTACTATCCAATGGTGCGCAGCCAATAAACCAATTATTAACCAAATCCAAGCGGGGTAAAGGGTTTCAACAGCTTTTATCTAAGCCCAACTGATCCATAACATGAAAAACAAAAAAGTCCGTTTTTCATCAAAAGTCATGCTGAAAAAAATGGTGGGAACCGGTTTTAAAGTATGGTGACGTACTATCCAATGGTGCGCAGCCAATAAACCAAGTATTAACCAAATCCAAGCGGGGTAAAGGGTTTCAACAGCTTTTATCTAAGCCCAACTGATCCATAACATGAAAAACAAAAAAGTCCGTTTTCATCAAAAGTCATGCTGAAAAAAATGGTGGAACCGGTTTAAAGTATGGTGACGTACTATCCAATGGTGCGCAGCCAATAAACCAAGTATTAACCAAATCCAAGCGGGGTAAAGGGTTTCAACAGCTTTTAATCGTTTCAACAGCTTTTATCTAAGCCCAACTGATCCATAACATGAAAAACAAAAAAGTCCGTTTTTCATCAAAAGTCATGCTGAAAAAAATGGTGGGAACCGGTTTTAAAGTATGGTGACGTACTATCCAATGGTGCGCAGCCAATAAACCAAGTATTAACCAAATCCAAGCGGGGTAAAGGGTTTCAACAGCTTTTATCTAAGCCCAACTGATCCATAACATGAAAAACAAAAAAGTCCGTTTTTCATCAAAAGTCATGCTGAAAAAAATGGTGGGAACCGGTTTTAAAGTATGGTGACGTACTATCCAATGGTGCGCAGCCAATAAACCAAGTATTAACCAAATCCAAGCGGGGTAAAGGGTTTCAACAGCTTTTATCTAAGCCCAACTGATCCATAACATGAAAAACAAAAAAGTCCGTTTTTCATCAAAAGTCATGCTGAAAAAAATGGTGGGAACCGGTTTTAAAGTATGGTGACGTACTATCCAATGGTGCGCAGCCAATAAACCAAGTATTAACCAAATCCAAGCGGGGTAAAGGGTTTCAACAGCTTTTATCTAAGCCCAACTGATCCATAACATGAAAAACAAAAAAGTCCGTTTTTCATCAAAAGTCATGCTGAAAAAAATGGTGGGAACCGGTTTTAAAGTATGGTGACGTACTATCCAATGGTGCGCAGCCAATAAACCAAGTATTAACCAAATCCAAGCGGGGTAAAGGGTTTCAACAGCTTTTATCTAAGCCCAACTGATCCATAACATGAAAAACAAAAAAGTCCGTTTTTCATCAAAAGTCATGCTGAAAAAAATGGTGGGAACCGGTTTTAAAGTATGGTGACGTACTATCCAATGGTGCGCAGCCAATAAACCAAGTATTAACCAAATCCAAGCGGGGTAAAGGGTTTCAACAGCTTTTATCTAAGCCCAACTGATCCATAACATGAAAAACAAAAAAGTCCGTTTTTCATCAAAAGTCATGCTGAAAAAAATGGTGGGAACCGGTTTTAAAGTATGGTGACGTACTATCCAATGGTGCGCAGCCAATAAACCAAGTATTAACCAAATCCAAGCGGGGTAAAGGGTTTCAACAGCTTTTATCTAAGCCCAACTGATCCATAACATGAAAAACAAAAAAGTCCGTTTTTCATCAAAAGTCATGCTGAAAAAAATGGTGGGAACCGGTTTTAAAGTATGGTGACGTACTATCCAATGGTGCGCAGCCAATAAACCAAGTATTAACCAAATCCAAGCGGGGTAAAGGGTTTCAACAGCTTTTATCTAAGCCCAACTGATCCATAACATGAAAAACAAAAAAGTCCGTTTTTCATCAAAAGTCATGCTGAAAAAAATGGTGGGAACCGGTTTTAAAGTATGGTGACGTACTATCCAATGGTGCGCAGCCAATAAACCAAGTATTAACCAAATCCAAGCGGGGTAAAGGGTTTCAACAGCTTTTATCTAAGCCCAACTGATCCATAACATGAAAAACAAAAAAGTCCGTTTTTCATCAAAAGTCATGCTGAAAAAAATGGTGGGAACCGGTTTTAAAGTATGGTGACGTACTATCCAATGGTGCGCAGCCAATAAACCAAGTATTAACCAAATCCAAGCGGGGTAAAGGGTTTCAACAGCTTTTATCTAAGCCCAACTGATCCATAACATGAAAAACAAAAAAGTCCGTTTTTCATCAAAAGTCATGCTGAAAAAAATGGTGGGAACCGGTTTTAAAGTATGGTGACGTACTATCCAATGGTGCGCAGCCAATAAACCAAGTATTAACCAAATCCAAGCGGGGTAAAGGGTTTCAACAGCTTTTATCTAAGCCCAACTGATCCATAACATGAAAAACAAAAAAGTCCGTTTTTCATCAAAAGTCATGCTGAAAAAAATGGTGGGAACCGGTTTTAAAGTATGGTGACGTACTATCCAATGGTGCGCAGCCAATAAACCAAGTATTAACCAAATCCAAGCGGGGTAAAGGGTTTCAACAGCTTTTATCTAAGCCCAACTGATCCATAACATGAAAAACAAAAAAGTCCGTTTTTCATCAAAAGTCATGCTGAAAAAAATGGTGGGAACCGGTTTTAAAGTATGGTGACGTACTATCCAATGGTGCGCAGCCAATAAACCAAGTATTAACCAAATCCAAGCGGGGTAAAGGGTTTCAACAGCTTTTATCTAAGCCCAACTGATCCATAACATGAAAAACAAAAAAGTCCGTTTTTCATCAAAAGTCATGCTGAAAAAAATGGTGGGAACCGGTTTTAAAGTATGGTGACGTACTATCCAATGGTGCGCAGCCAATAAACCAAGTATTAACCAAATCCAAGCGGGGTAAAGGGTTTCAACAGCTTTTATCTAAGCCCAACTGATCCATAACATGAAAAACAAAAAAGTCCGTTTTTCATCAAAAGTCATGCTGAAAAAAATGGTGGGAACCGGTTTTAAAGTATGGTGACGTACTATCCAATGGTGCGCAGCCAATAAACCAAGTATTAACCAAATCCAAGCGGGGTAAAGGGTTTCAACAGCTTTTATCTAAGCCCAACTGATCCATAACATGAAAAACAAAAAAGTCCGTTTTTCATCAAAAGTCATGCTGAAAAAAATGGTGGGAACCGGTTTTAAAGTATGGTGACGTACTATCCAATGGTGCGCAGCCAATAAACCAAGTATTAACCAAATCCAAGCGGGGTAAAGGGTTTCAACAGCTTTTATCTAAGCCCAACTGATCCATAACATGAAAAACAAAAAAGTCCGTTTTTCATCAAAAGTCATGCTGAAAAAAATGGTGGGAACCGGTTTTAAAGTATGGTGACGTACTATCCAATGGTGCGCAGCCAATAAACCAAGTATTAACCAAATCCAAGCGGGGTAAAGGGTTTCAACAGCTTTTATCTAAGCCCAACTGATCCATAACATGAAAAACAAAAAAGTCCGTTTTTCATCAAAAGTCATGCTGAAAAAAATGGTGGGAACCGGTTTTAAAGTATGGTGACGTACTATCCAATGGTGCGCAGCCAATAAACCAAGTATTAACCAAATCCAAGCGGGGTAAAGGGTTTCAACAGCTTTTATCTAAGCCCAACTGATCCATAACATGAAAAACAAAAAAGTCCGTTTTTCATCAAAAGTCATGCTGAAAAAAATGGTGGGAACCGGTTTTAAAGTATGGTGACGTACTATCCAATGGTGCGCAGCCAATAAACCAAGTATTAACCAAATCCAAGCGGGGTAAAGGGTTTCAACAGCTTTTATCTAAGCCCAACTGATCCATAACATGAAAAACAAAAAAGTCCGTTTTTCATCAAAAGTCATGCTGAAAAAAATGGTGGGAACCGGTTTTAAAGTATGGTGACGTACTATCCAATGGTGCGCAGCCAATAAACCAAGTATTAACCAAATCCAAGCGGGGTAAAGGGTTTCAACAGCTTTTATCTAAGCCCAACTGATCCATAACATGAAAAACAAAAAAGTCCGTTTTTCATCAAAAGTCATGCTGAAAAAAATGGTGGGAACCGGTTTTAAAGTATGGTGACGTACTATCCAATGGTGCGCAGCCAATAAACCAAGTATTAACCAAATCCAAGCGGGGTAAAGGGTTTCAACAGCTTTTATCTAAGCCCAACTGATCCATAACATGAAAAACAAAAAAGTCCGTTTTTCATCAAAAGTCATGCTGAAAAAAATGGTGGGAACCGGTTTTAAAGTATGGTGACGTACTATCCAATGGTGCGCAGCCAATAAACCAAGTATTAACCAAATCCAAGCGGGGTAAAGGGTTTCAACAGCTTTTATCTAAGCCCAACTGATCCATAACATGAAAAACAAAAAAGTCCGTTTTTCATCAAAAGTCATGCTGAAAAAAATGGTGGGAACCGGTTTTAAAGTATGGTGACGTACTATCCAATGGTGCGCAGCCAATAAACCAAGTATTAACCAAATCCAAGCGGGGTAAAGGGTTTCAACAGCTTTTATCTAAGCCCAACTGATCCATAACATGAAAAACAAAAAAGTCCGTTTTTCATCAAAAGTCATGCTGAAAAAAATGGTGGGAACCGGTTTTAAAGTATGGTGACGTACTATCCAATGGTGCGCAGCCAATAAACCAAGTATTAACCAAATCCAAGCGGGGTAAAGGGTTTCAACAGCTTTTATCTAAGCCCAACTGATCCATAACATGAAAAACAAAAAAGTCCGTTTTTCATCAAAAGTCATGCTGAAAAAAATGGTGGGAACCGGTTTTAAAGTATGGTGACGTACTATCCAATGGTGCGCAGCCAATAAACCAAGTATTAACCAAATCCAAGCGGGGTAAAGGGTTTCAACAGCTTTTATCTAAGCCCAACTGATCCATAACATGAAAAACAAAAAAGTCCGTTTTTCATCAAAAGTCATGCTGAAAAAAATGGTGGGAACCGGTTTTAAAGTATGGTGACGTACTATCCAATGGTGCGCAGCCAATAAACCAAGTATTAACCAAATCCAAGCGGGGTAAAGGGTTTCAACAGCTTTTATCTAAGCCCAACTGATCCATAACATGAAAAACAAAAAAGTCCGTTTTTCATCAAAAGTCATGCTGAAAAAAATGGTGGGAACCGGTTTTAAAGTATGGTGACGTACTATCCAATGGTGCGCAGCCAATAAACCAAGTATTAACCAAATCCAAGCGGGGTAAAGGGTTTCAACAGCTTTTATCTAAGCCCAACTGATCCATAACATGAAAAACAAAAAAGTCCGTTTTTCATCAAAAGTCATGCTGAAAAAAATGGTGGGAACCGGTTTTAAAGTATGGTGACGTACTATCCAATGGTGCGCAGCCAATAAACCAAGTATTAACCAAATCCAAGCGGGGTAAAGGGTTTCAACAGCTTTTATCTAAGCCCAACTGATCCATAACATGAAAAACAAAAAAGTCCGTTTTTCATCAAAAGTCATGCTGAAAAAAATGGTGGGAACCGGTTTTAAAGTATGGTGACGTACTATCCAATGGTGCGCAGCCAATAAACCAAGTATTAACCAAATCCAAGCGGGGTAAAGGGTTTCAACAGCTTTTATCTAAGCCCAACTGATCCATAACATGAAAAACAAAAAAGTCCGTTTTTCATCAAAAGTCATGCTGAAAAAAATGGTGGGAACCGGTTTTAAAGTATGGTGACGTACTATCCAATGGTGCGCAGCCAATAAACCAAGTATTAACCAAATCCAAGCGGGGTAAAGGGTTTCAACAGCTTTTATCTAAGCCCAACTGATCCATAACATGAAAAACAAAAAAGTCCGTTTTTCATCAAAAGTCATGCTGAAAAAAATGGTGGGAACCGGTTTTAAAGTATGGTGACGTACTATCCAATGGTGCGCAGCCAATAAACCAAGTATTAACCAAATCCAAGCGGGGTAAAGGGTTTCAACAGCTTTTATCTAAGCCCAACTGATCCATAACATGAAAAACAAAAAAGTCCGTTTTTCATCAAAAGTCATGCTGAAAAAAATGGTGGGAACCGGTTTTAAAGTATGGTGACGTACTATCCAATGGTGCGCAGCCAATAAACCAAGTATTAACCAAATCCAAGCGGGGTAAAGGGTTTCAACAGCTTTTATCTAAGCCCAACTGATCCATAACATGAAAAACAAAAAAGTCCGTTTTTCATCAAAAGTCATGCTGAAAAAAATGGTGGGAACCGGTTTTAAAGTATGGTGACGTACTATCCAATGGTGCGCAGCCAATAAACCAAGTATTAACCAAATCCAAGCGGGGTAAAGGGTTTCAACAGCTTTTATCTAAGCCCAACTGATCCATAACATGAAAAACAAAAAAGTCCGTTTTTCATCAAAAGTCATGCTGAAAAAAATGGTGGGAACCGGTTTTAAAGTATGGTGACGTACTATCCAATGGTGCGCAGCCAATAAACCAAGTATTAACCAAATCCAAGCGGGGTAAAGGGTTTCAACAGCTTTTATCTAAGCCCAACTGATCCATAACATGAAAAACAAAAAAGTCCGTTTTTCATCAAAAGTCATGCTGAAAAAAATGGTGGGAACCGGTTTTAAAGTATGGTGACGTACTATCCAATGGTGCGCAGCCAATAAACCAAGTATTAACCAAATCCAAGCGGGGTAAAGGGTTTCAACAGCTTTTATCTAAGCCCAACTGATCCATAACATGAAAAACAAAAAAGTCCGTTTTTCATCAAAAGTCATGCTGAAAAAAATGGTGGGAACCGGTTTTAAAGTATGGTGACGTACTATCCAATGGTGCGCAGCCAATAAACCAAGTATTAACCAAATCCAAGCGGGGTAAAGGGTTTCAACAGCTTTTATCTAAGCCCAACTGATCCATAACATGAAAAACAAAAAAGTATGTTTTTCATCAAAAGTCATGCTGAAAAAAATGGTGGGAACCGGTTTTAAAGTATGGTGACGTACTATCCAATGGTGCGCAGCCAATAAACCAAGTATTAACCAAATCCAAGCGGGGTAAAGGGTTTCAACAGCTTTTATCTAAGCCCAACTGATCCATAACATGAAAAACAAAAAAGTCCGTTTTTCATCAAAAGTCATGCTGAAAAAAATGGTGGGAACCGGTTTTAAAGTATGGTGACGTACTATCCAATGGTGCGCAGCCAATAAACCAAGTATTAACCAAATCCAAGCGGGGTAAAGGGTTTCAACAGCTTTTATCTAAGCCCAACTGATCCATAACATGAAAAACAAAAAAGTCCGTTTTTCATCAAAAGTCATGCTGAAAAAAATGGTGGGAACCGGTTTTAAAGTATGGTGACGTACTATCCAATGGTGCGCAGCCAATAAACCAAGTATTAACCAAATCCAAGCGGGGTAAAGGGTTTCAACAGCTTTTATCTAAGCCCAACTGATCCATAACATGAAAAACAAAAAAGTCCGTTTTTCATCAAAAGTCATGCTGAAAAAAATGGTGGGAACCGGTTTTAAAGTATGGTGACGTACTATCCAATGGTGCGCAGCCAATAAACCAAGTATTAACCAAATCCAAGCGGGGTAAAGGGTTTCAACAGCTTTTATCTAAGCCCAACTGATCCATAACATGAAAAACAAAAAAGTCCGTTTTTCATCAAAAGTCATGCTGAAAAAAATGGTGGGAACCGGTTTTAAAGTATGGTGACGTACTATCCAATGGTGCGCAGCCAATAAACCAAGTATTAACCAAATCCAAGCGGGGTAAAGGGTTTCAACAGCTTTTATCTAAGCCCAACTGATCCATAACATGAAAAACAAAAAAGTCCGTTTTTCATCAAAAGTCATGCTGAAAAAAATGGTGGGAACCGGTTTTAAAGTATGGTGACGTACTATCCAATGGTGCGCAGCCAATAAACCAAGTATTAACCAAATCCAAGCGGGGTAAAGGGTTTCAACAGCTTTTATCTAAGCCCAACTGATCCATAACATGAAAAACAAAAAAGTCCGTTTTTCATCAAAAGTCATGCTGAAAAAAATGGTGGGAACCGGTTTTAAAGTATGGTGACGTACTATCCAATGGTGCGCAGCCAATAAACCAAGTATTAACCAAATCCAAGCGGGGTAAAGGGTTTCAACAGCTTTTATCTAAGCCCAACTGATCCATAACATGAAAAACAAAAAAGTCCGTTTTTCATCAAAAGTCATGCTGAAAAAAATGGTGGGAACCGGTTTTAAAGTATGGTGACGTACTATCCAATGGTGCGCAGCCAATAAACCAAGTATTAACCAAATCCAAGCGGGGTAAAGGGTTTCAACAGCTTTTATCTAAGCCCAACTGATCCATAACATGAAAAACAAAAAAGTCCGTTTTTCATCAAAAGTCATGCTGAAAAAAATGGTGGGAACCGGTTTTAAAGTATGGTGACGTACTATCCAATGGTGCGCAGCCAATAAACCAAGTATTAACCAAATCCAAGCGGGGTAAAGGGTTTCAACAGCTTTTATCTAAGCCCAACTGATCCATAACATGAAAAACAAAAAAGTCCGTTTTTCATCAAAAGTCATGCTGAAAAAAATGGTGGGAACCGGTTTTAAAGTATGGTGACGTACTATCCAATGGTGCGCAGCCAATAAACCAAGTATTAACCAAATCCAAGCGGGGTAAAGGGTTTCAACAGCTTTTATCTAAGCCCAACTGATCCATAACATGAAAAACAAAAAAGTCCGTTTTTCATCAAAAGTCATGCTGAAAAAAATGGTGGGAACCGGTTTTAAAGTATGGTGACGTACTATCCAATGGTGCGCAGCCAATAAACCAAGTATTAACCAAATCCAAGCGGGGTAAAGGGTTTCAACAGCTTTTATCTAAGCCCAACTGATCCATAACATGAAAAACAAAAAAGTCCGTTTTTCATCAAAAGTCATGCTGAAAAAAATGGTGGGAACCGGTTTTAAAGTATGGTGACGTACTATCCAATGGTGCGCAGCCAATAAACCAAGTATTAACCAAATCCAAGCGGGGTAAAGGGTTTCAACAGCTTTTATCTAAGCCCAACTGATCCATAACATGAAAAACAAAAAAGTCCGTTTTTCATCAAAAGTCATGCTGAAAAAAATGGTGGGAACCGGTTTTAAAGTATGGTGACGTACTATCCAATGGTGCGCAGCCAATAAACCAAGTATTAACCAAATCCAAGCGGGGTAAAGGGTTTCAACAGCTTTTATCTAAGCCCAACTGATCCATAACATGAAAAACAAAAAAGTCCGTTTTTCATCAAAAGTCATGCTGAAAAAAATGGTGGGAACCGGTTTTAAAGTATGGTGACGTACTATCCAATGGTGCGCAGCCAATAAACCAAGTATTAACCAAATCCAAGCGGGGTAAAGGGTTTCAACAGCTTTTATCTAAGCCCAACTGATCCATAACATGAAAAACAAAAAAGTCCGTTTTTCATCAAAAGTCATGCTGAAAAAAATGGTGGGAACCGGTTTTAAAGTATGGTGACGTACTATCCAATGGTGCGCAGCCAATAAACCAAGTATTAACCAAATCCAAGCGGGGTAAAGGGTTTCAACAGCTTTTATCTAAGCCCAACTGATCCATAACATGAAAAACAAAAAAGTCCGTTTTTCATCAAAAGTCATGCTGAAAAAAATGGTGGGAACCGGTTTTAAAGTATGGTGACGTACTATCCAATGGTGCGCAGCCAATAAACCAAGTATTAACCAAATCCAAGCGGGGTAAAGGGTTTCAACAGCTTTTATCTAAGCCCAACTGATCCATAACATGAAAAACAAAAAAGTCCGTTTTTCATCAAAAGTCATGCTGAAAAAAATGGTGGGAACCGGTTTTAAAGTATGGTGACGTACTATCCAATGGTGCGCAGCCAATAAACCAAGTATTAACCAAATCCAAGCGGGGTAAAGGGTTTCAACAGCTTTTATCTAAGCCCAACTGATCCATAACATGAAAAACAAAAAAGTCCGTTTTTCATCAAAAGTCATGCTGAAAAAAATGGTGGGAACCGGTTTTAAAGTATGGTGACGTACTATCCAATGGTGCGCAGCCAATAAACCAAGTATTAACCAAATCCAAGCGGGGTAAAGGGTTTCAACAGCTTTTATCTAAGCCCAACTGATCCATAACATGAAAAACAAAAAAGTCCGTTTTTCATCAAAAGTCATGCTGAAAAAAATGGTGGGAACCGGTTTTAAAGTATGGTGACGTACTATCCAATGGTGCGCAGCCAATAAACCAAGTATTAACCAAATCCAAGCGGGGTAAAGGGTTTCAACAGCTTTTATCTAAGCCCAACTGATCCATAACCATGAAAAACAAAAAAGTCCGTTTTTCATCAAAAGTCATGCTGAAAAAAATGGTGGGAACCGGTTTTAAAGTATGGTGACGTACTATCCAATGGTGCGCAGCCAATAAACCAAGTATTAACCAAATCCAAGCGGGGTAAAGGGTTTCAACAGCTTTTATCTAAGCCCAACTGATCCATAACATGAAAAACAAAAAAGTCCGTTTTTCATCAAAAGTCATGCTGAAAAAAATGGTGGGAACCGGTTTTAAAGTATGGTGACGTACTATCCAATGGTGCGCAGCCAATAAACCAAGTATTAACCAAATCCAAGCGGGGTAAAGGGTTTCAACAGCTTTTATCTAAGCCCAACTGATCCATAACATGAAAAACAAAAAAGTCCGTTTTTCATCAAAAGTCATGCTGAAAAAAATGGTGGGAACCGGTTTTAAAGTATGGTGACGTACTATCCAATGGTGCGCAGCCAATAAACCAAGTATTAACCAAATCCAAGCGGGGTAAAGGGTTTCAACAGCTTTTATCTAAGCCCAACTGATCCATAACATGAAAAACAAAAAAGTCCGTTTTTCATCAAAAGTCATGCTGAAAAAAATGGTGGGAACCGGTTTTAAAGTATGGTGACGTACTATCCAATGGTGCGCAGCCAATAAACCAAGTATTAACCAAATCCAAGCGGGGTAAAGGGTTTCAACAGCTTTTATCTAAGCCCAACTGATCCATAACATGAAAAACAAAAAAGTCCGTTTTTCATCAAAAGTCATGCTGAAAAAAATGGTGGGAACCGGTTTTAAAGTATGGTGACGTACTATCCAATGGTGCGCAGCCAATAAACCAAGTATTAACCAAATCCAAGCGGGTAAAGGGTTTCAACAGCTTTTATATAAGCCCAGCCAATAAACCAAGTATTAACCAAATCCAAGCGGGGTAAAGGGTTTCAACAGCTTTTATCTAAGCCCAACTGATCCATAACATGAAAAACAAAAAAGTCCGTTTTTCATCAAAAGTCATGCTGAAAAAAATGGTGGGAACCGGTTTTAAAGTATGGTGACGTACTATCCAATGGTGCGCAGCCAATAAACCAAGTATTAACCAAATCCAAGCGGGGTAAAGGGTTTCAACAGCTTTTATCTAAGCCCAACTGATCCATAACATGAAAAACAAAAAAGTCCGTTTTTCATCAAAAGTCATGCTGAAAAAAATGGTGGGAACCGGTTTTAAAGTATGGTGACGTACTATCCAATGGTGCGCAGCCAATAAACCAAGTATTAACCAAATCCAAGCGGGTAAAGGGTGTCAACAGCTTTTATCTAAGCCCAACTGATCCATAAAATGAAAAACAAAAAAGTCCGTTTTTCATCAAAAGTCATGCTGAAAAAAATGGTGGGAACCGGTTTTAAAGTATGGTGACGTACTATCCAATGGTGCGCAGCCAATAAACCAAGTATTAACCAAATCCAAGCGGGGTAAAGGGTTTCAACAGCTTTTATCTAAGCCCAACTGATCCATAACATGAAAAACAAAAAAGTCCGTTTTTCATCAAAAGTCATGCTGAAAAAAATGGTGGGAACCGGTTTTAAAGTATGGTGACGTACTATCCAATGGTGCGCAGCCAATAAACCAAGTATTAACCAAATCCAAGCGGGTAAAGGGTTTCAACAGCTTTTATCTAAGCCCAACTGATCCATAACATGAAAAACAAAAAAGTCCGTTTTTCATCAAAAGTCATGCTGAAAAAAATGGTGGGAACCGGTTTTAAAGTATGGTGACGTACTATCCAATGGTGCGCAGCCAATAAACCAAGTATTAACCAAATCCAAGCGGGGTAAAGGGTTTCAACAGCTTTTATCTAAGCCCAACTGATCCATAACATGAAAAACAAAAAAGTCCGTTTTTCATCAAAAGTCATGCTGAAAAAAATGGTGGGAACCGGTTTTAAAGTATGGTGACGTACTATCCAATGGTGCGCAGCCAATAAACCAAGTATTAACCAAATCCAAGCGGGGTAAAGGGTTTCAACAGCTTTTATCTAAGCCCAACTGATCCATAACATGAAAAACAAAAAAGTCCGTTTTTCATCAAAAGTCATGCTGAAAAAAATGGTGGGAACCGGTTTTAAAGTATGGTGACGTACTATCCAATGGTGCGCAGCCAATAAACCAAGTATTAACCAAATCCAAGCGGGGTAAAGGGTTTCAACAGCTTTTATCTAAGCCCAACTGATCCATAACATGAAAAACAAAAAAGTCCGTTTTTCATCAAAAGTCATGCTGAAAAAAATGGTGGGAACCGGTTTTAAAGTATGGTGACGTACTATCCAATGGTGCGCAGCCAATAAACCAAGTATTAACCAAATCCAAGCGGGGTAAAGGGTTTCAACAGCTTTTATCTAAGCCCAACTGATCCATAACATGAAAAACAAAAAAGTCCGTTTTTCATCAAAAGTCATGCTGAAAAAAATGGTGGGAACCGGTTTTAAAGTATGGTGACGTACTATCCAATGGTGCGCAGCCAATAAACCAAGTATTAACCAAATCCAAGCGGGGTAAAGGGTTTCAACAGCTTTTATCTAAGCCCAACTGATCCATAACATGAAAAACAAAAAAGTCCGTTTTTCATCAAAAGTCATGCTGAAAAAAATGGTGGGAACCGGTTTTAAAGTATGGTGACGTACTATCCAATGGTGCGCAGCCAATAAACCAAGTATTAACCAAATCCAAGCGGGGTAAAGGGTTTCAACAGCTTTTATCTAAGCCCAACTGATCCATAACATGAAAAACAAAAAAGTCCGTTTTTCATCAAAAGTCATGCTGAAAAAAATGGTGGGAACCGGTTTTAAAGTATGGTGACGTACTATCCAATGGTGCGCAGCCAATAAACCAAGTATTAACCAAATCCAAGCGGGGTAAAGGGTTTCAACAGCTTTTATCTAAGCCCAACTGATCCATAACATGAAAAACAAAAAAGTCCGTTTTTCATCAAAAGTCATGCTGAAAAAAATGGTGGGAACCGGTTTTAAAGTATGGTGACGTACTATCCAATGGTGCGCAGCCAATAAACCAAGTATTAACCAAATCCAAGCGGGGTAAAGGGTTTCAACAGCTTTTATCTAAGCCCAACTGATCCATAACATGAAAAACAAAAAAGTCCGTTTTTCATCAAAAGTCATGCTGAAAAAAATGGTGGGAACCGGTTTTAAAGTATGGTGACGTACTATCCAATGGTGCGCAGCCAATAAACCAAGTATTAACCAAATCCAAGCGGGGTAAAGGGTTTCAACAGCTTTTATCTAAGCCCAACTGATCCATAACATGAAAAACAAAAAAGTCCGTTTTTCATCAAAAGTCATGCTGAAAAAAATGGTGGGAACCGGTTTTAAAGTATGGTGACGTACTATCCAATGGTGCGCAGCCAATAAACCAAGTATTAACCAAATCCAAGCGGGGTAAAGGGTTTCAACAGCTTTTATCTAAGCCCAACTGATCCATAACATGAAAAACAAAAAAGTCCGTTTTTCATCAAAAGTCATGCTGAAAAAAATGGTGGGAACCGGTTTTAAAGTATGGTGACGTACTATCCAATGGTGCGCAGCCAATAAACCAAGTATTAACCAAATCCAAGCGGGGTAAAGGGTTTCAACAGCTTTTATCTAAGCCCAACTGATCCATAACATGAAAAACAAAAAAGTCCGTTTTTCATCAAAAGTCATGCTGAAAAAAATGGTGGGAACCGGTTTTAAAGTATGGTGACGTACTATCCAATGGTGCGCAGCCAATAAACCAAGTATTAACCAAATCCAAGCGGGGTAAAGGGTTTCAACAGCTTTTATCTAAGCCCAACTGATCCATAACATGAAAAACAAAAAAGTCCGTTTTTCATCAAAAGTCATGCTGAAAAAAATGGTGGGAACCGGTTTTAAAGTATGGTGACGTACTATCCAATGGTGCGCAGCCAATAAACCAAGTATTAACCAAATCCAAGCGGGGTAAAGGGTTTCAACAGCTTTTATCTAAGCCCAACTGATCCATAACATGAAAAACAAAAAAGTCCGTTTTTCATCAAAAGTCATGCTGAAAAAAATGGTGGGAACCGGTTTTAAAGTATGGTGACGTACTATCCAATGGTGCGCAGCCAATAAACCAAGTATTAACCAAATCCAAGCGGGGTAAAGGGTTTCAACAGCTTTTATCTAAGCCCAACTGATCCATAACATGAAAAACAAAAAAGTCCGTTTTTCATCAAAAGTCATGCTGAAAAAAATGGTGGGAACCGGTTTTAAAGTATGGTGACGTACTATCCAATGGTGCGCAGCCAATAAACCAAGTATTAACCAAATCCAAGCGGGGTAAAGGGTTTCAACAGCTTTTATCTAAGCCCAACTGATCCATAACATGAAAAACAAAAAAGTCCGTTTTTCATCAAAAGTCATGCTGAAAAAAATGGTGGGAACCGGTTTTAAAGTATGGTGACGTACTATCCAATGGTGCGCAGCCAATAAACCAAGTATTAACCAAATCCAAGCGGGGTAAAGGGTTTCAACAGCTTTTATCTAAGCCCAACTGATCCATAACATGAAAAACAAAAAGTCCGTTTTTCATCAAAAGTCATGCTGAAAAAAATGGTGGGAACCGGTTTTAAAGTATGGTGACGTACTATCCAATGGTGCGCAGCCAATAAACCAAGTATTAACCAAATCCAAGCGGGGTAAAGGGTTTCAACAGCTTTTATCTAAGCCCAACTGATCCATAACATGAAAAACAAAAAAGTCCGTTTTTCATCAAAAGTCATGCTGAAAAAAATGGTGGGAACCGGTTTTAAAGTATGGTGACGTACTATCCAATGGTGCGCAGCCAATAAACCAAGTATTAACCAAATCCAAGCGGGGTAAAGGGTTTCAACAGCTTTTATCTAAGCCCAACTGATCCATAACATGAAAAACAAAAAAGTCCGTTTTTCATCAAAAGTCATGCTGAAAAAAATGGTGGGAACCGGTTTTAAAGTATGGTGACGTACTATCCAATGGTGCGCAGCCAATAAACCAAGTATTAACCAAATCCAAGCGGGGTAAAGGGTTTCAACAGCTTTTATCTAAGCCCAACTGATCCATAACATGAAAAACAAAAAAGTCCGTTTTTCATCAAAAGTCATGCTGAAAAAAATGGTGGGAACCGGTTTTAAAGTATGGTGACGTACTATCCAATGGTGCGCAGCCAATAAACCAAGTATTAACCAAATCCAAGCGGGGTAAAGGGTTTCAACAGCTTTTATCTAAGCCCAACTGATCCATAACATGAAAAACAAAAAAGTCCGTTTTTCATCAAAAGTCATGCTGAAAAAAATGGTGGGAACCGGTTTTAAAGTATGGTGACGTACTATCCAATGGTGCGCAGCCAATAAACCAAGTATTAACCAAATCCAAGCGGGGTAAAGGGTTTCAACAGCTTTTATCTAAGCCCAACTGATCCATAACATGAAAAACAAAAAAGTCCGTTTTTCATCAAAAGTCATGCTGAAAAAAATGGTGGGAACCGGTTTTAAAGTATGGTGACGTACTATCCAATGGTGCGCAGCCAATAAACCAAGTATTAACCAAATCCAAGCGGAGTAAAGGGTTTCAACAGCTTTTATCTAAGCCCAACTGATCCATAACATGAAAAACAAAAAAGTCCGTTTTTCATCAAAAGTCATGCTGAAAAAAATGGTGGGAACCGGTTTTAAAGTATGGTGACGTACTATCCAATGGTGCGCAGCCAATAAACCAAGTATTAACCAAATCCAAGCGGGGTAAAGGGTTTCAACAGCTTTTATCTAAGCCCAACTGATCCATAACATGAAAAACAAAAAAGTCCGTTTTTCATCAAAAGTCATGCTGAAAAAAATGGTGGGAACCGGTTTTAAAGTATGGTGACGTACTATCCAATGGTGCGCAGCCAATAAACCAAGTATTAACCAAATCCAAGCGGGGTAAAGGGTTTCAACAGCTTTTATCTAAGCCCAACTGATCCATAACATGAAAAACAAAAAAGTCCGTTTTTCATCAAAAGTCATGCTGAAAAAAATGGTGGGAACCGGTTTTAAAGTATGGTGACGTACTATCCAATGGTGCGCAGCCAATAAACCAAGTATTAACCAAATCCAAGCGGGGTAAAGGGTTTCAACAGCTTTTATCTAAGCCCAACTGATCCATAACATGAAAAACAAAAAAGTCCGTTTTTCATCAAAAGTCATGCTGAAAAAAATGGTGGGAACCGGTTTTAAAGTATGGTGACGTACTATCCAATTGTGCGCAGCCAATGAACCAAGTATTAACCAAATCCAAGCGGGGTAAAGGGTTTCAACAGCTTTTATCTAAGCCCAACTGATCCATAACATGAAAAACAAAAAAGTCCGTTTTTCATCAAAAGTCATGCTGAAAAAAATGGTGGGAACCGGTTTTAAAGTATGGTGACGTACTATCCAATGGTGCGCAGCCAATAAACCAAGTATTAACCAAATCCAAGCGGGGTAAAGGGTTTCAACAGCTTTTATCTAAGCCCAACTGATCCATAACATTAAAAACAAAAAAGTCCGTTTTTCATCAAAAGTCATGCTGAAAAAAATGGTGGGAACCGGTTTTAAAGTATGGTGACGTACTATCTAATGGTGCGCAGCCAATAAACCAAGTATTAACCAAATCCAAGCGGGGTAAAGGGTTTCAACAGCTTTTATCTAAGCCCAACTGATCCATAACATGAAAAACAAAAAAGTCCGTTTTTCATCAAAAGTCATGCTGAAAAAAATGGTGGGAACCGGTTTTAAAGTATGGTGACGTACTATCCAATGGTGCGCAGCCAATAAACCAAGTATTAACCAAATCCAAGCGGGGTAAAGGGTTTCAACAGCTTTTATCTAAGCCCAACTGATCCATAACATGAAAAACAAAAAAGTCCGTTTTTCATCAAAAGTCATGCTGAAAAAAATGGTGGGAACCGGTTTTAAAGTATGGTGACGTACTATCCAATGGTGCGCAGCCAATAAACCAAGTATTAACCAAATCCAAGGGGGGTAAAGGGTTTCAACAGCGTTTATCTAAGCCCAACTGATCCATAACATGAAAAACAAAAAAGTCCGTTTTTCATCAAAAGTCATGCTGACAAAAATGGTGGGAACCGGTTTTAAAGTATGGTGACGTACTATCCAATGGTGCGCAGCCAATAAACCAAGTATTAACCAAATCCAAGCGGGGTAAAGGGTTTCAACAGCTTTTATCTAAGCCCAACTGATCCATAACATGAAAAACAAAAAAGTCCGTTTTTCATCAAAAGTCATGCTGAAAAAAATGGTGGGAACCGGTTTTAAAGTATGGTGACGTACTATCCAATGGTGCGCAGCCAATAAACCAAGTATTAACCAAATCCAAGCGGGGTAAAGGGTTTCAACAGCTTTTATCTAAGCCCAACTGATCCATAACATGAAAAACAAAAAAGTCCGTTTTTCATCAAAAGTCATGCTGAAAAAAATGGTGGGAACCGGTTTTAAAGTATGGTGACGTACTATCCAATGGTGCGCAGCCAATAAACCAAGTATTAACCAAATCCAAGCGGGCTAAAGGGTTTCAACAGCTTTTATCTAAGCCCAACTGATTCATAACATGAAAAACAAAAAAGTCCGTTTTTCATCAAAAGTCATGCTGAAAAAAATGGTGGGAACCGGTTTTAAAGTATGGTGACGTACTATCCAATGGTGCGCAGCCAATAAACCAAGTATTAACCAAATCCAAGCGGGGTAAAGGGTTTCAACAGCTTTTATCTAAGCCCAACTGATCCATAACATGAAAAACAAAAAAGTCCGTTTTTCATCAAAAGTCATGCTGAAAAAAATGGTGGGAACCGGTTTTAAAGTATGGTGACGTACTATCCAATGGTGCGCAGCCAATAAACCAAGTATTAACCAAATCCAAGCGGGGTAAAGGGTTTCAACAGCTTTTATCTAAGCCCAACTGATCCATAACATGAAAAACAAAAAAGTCCGTTTTTCATCAAAAGTCATGCTGAAAAAAATGGTGGGAACCGGTTTTAAAGTATGGTGACGTACTATCCAATGGTGCGCAGCCAATAAACCAAGTATTAACCAAATCCAAGCGGGGTAAAGGGTTTCAACAGCTTTTATCTAAGATAACATGAAAAACAAAAAAAGTCCGTTTTATTCATCAAAAGTCATGCTGAAAAAAATGGTGGGAACCGGTTTTAAAGTATGGTGACGTACTATCCAATGGTGCGCAGCCAATAAACCAAGTATTAACCAAATCCAAGCGGGGTAAAGGGTTTCAACAGCTTTTTATCTAAGCCCAACTGATCCATAACATGAAAAACAAAAAAGTCCGTTTTTCATCAAAAGTCATGCTGAAAAAAATGGTGGGAACCGGTTTTAAAGTATGGTGACGTACTATCCAATGGTGCGCAGCCAATAAACCAAGTATTAACCAAATCCAAGCGGGGGTAAAGGGTTTCAACAGCTTTTATCTAAGCCCAACTGATCCATAACATGAAAAACAAAAAAGTCCGTTTTTCATCAAAAGTCATGCTGAAAAAAATGGTGGGAACCGGTTTTAAAGTATGGTGACGTACTATCCAATGGTGCGCAGCCAATAAACCAAGTATTAACCAAATCCAAGCGGGGTAAAGGGTTTCAACAGCTTTTATCTAAGCCCAACTGATCCATAACATGAAAAACAAAAAAGTCCGTTTTTCATCAAAAGTCATGCTGAAAAAAATGGTGGGAACCGGTTTTAAAGTATGGTGACGTACTATCCAATGGTGCGCAGCCAATAAACCAAGTATTAACCAAATCCAAGCGGGGTAAAGGGTTTCAACAGCTTTTATCTAAGCCCAACTGATCCATAACATGAAAAACAAAAAAGTCCGTTTTTCATCAAAAGTCATGCTGAGAAAAAAATGGTGGGAACCGGTTTTAAAGTATGGTGACGTACTATCCAATGGTGCGCAGCCAATAAACCAAGTATTAACCAAATCCAAGCGGGGTAAAGGGTTTCAACAGCTTTTATCTAAGCCCAACTGATCCATAACATGAAAAACAAAAAAGTCCGTTTTTCATCAAAAGTCATGCTGAAAAAAATGGTGGGAACCGGTTTTAAAGTATGGTGACGTACTATCCAATGGTGCGCAGCCAATAAACCAAGTATTAACCAAATCCAAGCGGTGTAAAGGGTTTCAACAGCTTTTATCTAAGCCCAACTGATCCATAACATGAAAAACAAAAAAGTCCGTTTTTCATCAAAAGTCATGCTGAAAAAAAATGGGTGGGAACCGGTTTTTAAAGTATGGTGACGTACTATCCAATCGGTGCGCAGCCAATAAACCAAGTATTAACCAAATCCAAGCGGGGGTAAAGGGTTTCAACAGCTTTTATCTAAGCCCAACTGATCCATAACATGAAAAAACCCAAAAGTCCGTTTTTCATCAAAAGTCATGCTGAAAAAAAGGGTGGGAACCGGTTTTAAAGTATGGTGACGTACTATCCAATGGTGCGCAGCGAATAAACCAAGTATTAAAAAAGTCCAAGCGGGGAAAAGGGGTTTAACCGCTTTTAACTAAGCCCAACTGATCCATAACATGAAAAACACAAAAGTCCGTTTTTCATCAAAAGTCATGCTGAAAAAAAGGGTGGGAACCGGTTTTAAAGTATGGTGACGTACTATCCAATGGTGCGCAGCGAATAAACTAAGTATTAAAAAAGTCCAAGCGGGGAAAAGGGGTTTAACCGCTTTTAACTAAGCCCAACTGATCCATAACATGAAAAACCCAAAAGTCCGTTTTTCATCAAAAGTCATGCTGAAAAAAGGGTGGGAACCGGTTTTAAAGTATGGTGACGTACTATCCAATGGTGCGCAGCGAATAAACCAAGTATTTAAATAGTCCAAGCGGGGGAAAAGGGGTTTAACCGCTTTTAACTAAGCCCAACTGATCCATAACATGAAAAACCCAAAAGTCCGTTTTTCATCAAAAGTCATGCTGAAAAAAAGGGTGGGAACCGGTTTTAAAGTATGGTGACGTACTATCCAATGGTGCGCAGCGAATAAACCAAGTATTAAAAAAGTCCAAGCGGGGAAAAGGGGTTTAACCGCTTTTAACTAAGCCAAACTGATCCATAACATGAAAAACCCAAAAGTCCGTTTTTCATCAAAAGTCATGCTGAAAAAAAGGGTGGGAACCGGTTTTAAAGTATGGTGACGTACTATCCAATGGTGCGCAGCGAATAAACCAAGTATTAAAAAAGTCCAAGCGGGGGAAAAGGGGTTTAACCGCTTTTAACTAAGCCCAACTGATCCATAACATGAAAAACCCAAAAGTCCGTTTTTCATCAAAAGTCATGCTGAAAAAAAGGGTGGGAACCGGTTTTAAAGTATGGTGACGTACTATCCAATGGTGCGCAGCCAATAAACCAAGTATTAAAAAAGTCCAAGCGGGGAAAAAGGGGTTTAACCGCTTTTAACTAAGCCCAACTGATCCATAACATGAAAAACCCAAAAGTCCGTTTTTCATCAAAAGTCATGGTGAAAAAAAGGGTGGGAACCGGTTTTAAAGTATGGTGACGTACTATTCAATGGTGCGCAGCGAATAAACCAAGTATTAAAAAAGTCCAAGCGGGGAAAAGGGGTTTAACCGCTTTTAACTAAGCCCAACTGATCCATAACATGAAAAACCCAAAAGTCCGTTTTTCATCAAAAGTCATGCTGAAAAAAAGGGTGGGAACCGGTTTTAAAGTATGGTGACGTACTATCCAATGGTGCGCAGCGAATAAACCAAGTATTAAAAAAAGTCCAAGCGGGGAAAAGGGGTTTAACCGCTTTTAACTAAGCCCAACTGATCCATAACATGAAAAACCCAAAAGTCCCGTTTTTCATCAAAAGTCATGCTGAAAAAAAGGGTGGGAACCGGTTTTTAAAGTATGGTGACGTACTATCCAATGGTGCGCAGCGAATAAACCAAGTATTAAAAAAGTCCAAGCGGGGGAAAAGGGGTTTAACCGCTTTTAACTAAGCCCAACTGATCCATAACATGAAAAACCCAAAAGTCCGTTTTTCATCAAAAGTCATGCTGAAAAAAAGGGTGGGAACCGGTTTTAAAGTATGGTGACGTACTATCCAATGGTGCGCAGCGAATAAACCAAGTATTATAAAAGTCCAAGCGGGGAAAAGGGGTTTAACCGCTTTTAACTAAGCCCAACTGATCCATAACATGAAAAACCCAAAAGTCCGTTTTTCATCAAAAGTCATGCTGAAAAAAAGGGTGGGAACCGGTTTTAAAGTATGGTGACGTACTATCGTACTATCCAATGGTGCGCAGCGAATAAATTAAGTATTAAAAAAGTCCAAGCGGGGAAAAGGGGTTTAACCGCTTTTAACTAATCCAACTGATCCATAACATGAAAAACCCAAAAGTCCGTTTTTCATCAAAAGTCATGCTGAAAAAAGGGTGGGAACCGGTTTTAAAGTATGTTGACGTACTATCCAATGGTACGCAGCGAATAAACCAAGTATTAAAATAGTCCAAGCGGGGAAAAGGGGTTTAACCGCTTTTAACTAAGCCCAACTGATCCATAACATGAAAAACCCAAAAGTCCGTTTTTCATCAAAAGTCATGCTGAAAAAAAGGGTGGGAACCGGTTTTAAAGTATGGTGACGTACTATCCAATGGTGCGCAGCGAATAAACCAAGTATTAAAAAAGTCCAAGCGGGGAAAAGGGGTTTAACCGCTTTTAACTAAGCCCAACTGATCCATAACATGAAAAACCCAAATGTCCGTTTTTCATCAAAAGTCATGCTGAAAAAAAGGTTGGGAACCGATTTTAAAGTATGGTGACGTACTATCCAATGGTGCGCAGCGAATAAACAAGTATTAAAAAAGTCCAAGCGGGGAAAAGGGGTTTAACCGCTTTTAACTAAGCCCAACTGATCCATAACATGAAAAACCCAAAAGTCCGTTTTTCATCAAAAGTCATGCTGAAAAAAAGGGTGGGAACCGGTTTTAAAGTATGGTGACGTACTATCCAATGGTGCGCAGCGAATAAACCAAGTATTAAAAAAGTCCAAGCGGGGAAAAGGGGTTTAACCGCTTTTAACTAAGCCCAACTGATCCATAACATGAAACACCCAAAAGTCCGTTTTTCATCAAAAGTCATGCTGAAAAAAAGGGTGGGAACCGGTTTTAAAGTATGGTGACGTACTATCCAATGGTGCGCAGCGAATAAACCAAGTATTAAAAAAGTCCTAGCGGGGAAAAGGGGTTTAAAATCCATAACATGAAAAACCCAAAAGTCCGTTTTTCATCAAAAGTCATGCTGAAAAAAAGGGTGGGAACCGGTTTTAAAGTATGGTGACGTACTATCCAATGGTGCGCAGCGAATAAACCAAGTATTAAAAAAGTCCAAGCGGGGAAAAGGGGTTTAACCGCTTTTAACTAAGCCCAACTGATCAATAACATGAAAAACCCAAAAGTCCGTTTTTCATCAAAAGTCATGCTGAAAAAAAGGGTGGGAACCGGTTTTAAAGTATGGTGACGTACTATCCAATGGTGCGCAGCGAATAAACCAAGTATTAAAAAAGTCCAAGCGGGGAAAAGGGGTTTAACCGCTTTTAACTAAGCCCAACTGATCCATAACATGAAAAACCCAAAAGTCCGTTTTTCATCAAAAGTCATGCTGAAAAAAAGTTTGGGAACCGGTTTTAAAGTATGGTGACGTACTATCCAATGGTGCGCAGCGAATAAACCAAGTATTAAAAAAGTCCAAGCGGGGAAAAGGGGTTTAAAATCCATAACATGAAAAACCCAAAAGTCCGTTTTCATCAAAAGTCATGCTGAAAAAAAGGGTGGGAACCGGTTTTAAAGTATGGTGACGTACTATCCAATGGTGCGCAGCGAATAAACCAAGTATTAAAAAAGTCCAAGCGGGGAAAAGGGGTTTAACCGCTTTTAACTAATCACAACTAATCCATAACATGAAAAACCCAAAAGTCCGTTTTTCATCAAAAGTCATGCTGAAAAAAAGGGTGGGAACCGGTTTTAAAGTATGGTGACGTACTATCCAATGGTGCGCAGCGAATAAACCATGTATTAAAAAAGTCCAAGCGGGGAAAAGGGGTTTAACCGCTTTTAAATAAGCCCAACTGATCCATAACATGAAAAACCCAAAAGTCCGTTTTTCATCAAAAGTCATGCTGAAAAAAAGGGTGGGAACCGGTTTTAAAGTATGGTGACGTACTATCCAATGGTGCGCAGCGAATAAACTAAGTATTAAAAAAGTCCAAGCGGGGAAAAGATGTTTAACCGCTTTTAACTAAGCCCAACTGATCCATAACATGAAAAACCCAAAAGTCCGTTTTTCATCAAAAGTCATGCTGAAAAAAAGGGTGGGAACCGGTTTTAAAGTATGGTGACGTACTATCCAATGGTGCGCAGCGAATAAACCAAGTATTAAAAAAGTCCAAGCGGGGAAAAGGGGTTTAACCGCTTTTAACTAAGCCCAACTGATCCATAACATGAAAAACCCAAAAGTCCGTTTTTCATCAAAAGTCATGCTGAAAAAAAGGGTGGGAACCGGTTTTAAAGTATGGTGACGTACTATCCAATGGTGCGCAGCGAATAAACCAAGTATTAAAAAAGTCCAAGCGGGGAAAAGGGGTTTAACCGCTTTTAACTAAGCCCAACTGATCCATAACATGAAAAACCCAAAAGTCCGTTTTTCATCAAAAGTCATGCTCAAAAAAAGGGTGGGAACCGGTTTTAAAGTATGGTGACGTACTATCCAATGGTGCGCAGCGAATAAACCAAGTATTAAAAAAGTCCAAGCGGGGAAAAGGGGTTTAACCGCTTTTAACTAAGCCCAACTGATCCATAACATGAAAAACCCAAAAGTCAGTTTTTCATCAAAAGTCATGCTGAAAAAAAGGGTGGGAACCGGTTTTAAAGTATGGTGACGTACTATCCAATGGTGCGCAGCGAATAAACCAAGTATTAAAAAACTCCAGGCGGGGAAAAGGGGTTTAACCGCTTTTAACTAAGCCCAACTGATCCATAACATGAAAAAACCAAAAGTCCGTTTTTCATCAAAAGTCATGCTGAAAAAAAGGGTGGGAACCGGTTTTAAGTATGGTGACGTACTATCCAATGGTGCGCAGCGAATAAACCAAGTATTAAAAAAGTCCAAGCTGGGAAAAGGGGTTTAAAATCCATAACATGAAAAACCCAAAAGTCCGTTTTTCATCAAAAGTCATGCTGAAAAAAAGGGTGGGAACCGGTTTTAAAGTATGGTGACGTACTATCCAATGGTGCGCAGCGAATAAACCAAGTATTGAAAAAGTCCAAGCGGGGAAAAGGGGTTTAATCGCTTTTAACTAATCCCAACTGATCCATAACATGAAAAACCCAAAAGTCCGTTTTTCATCAAAAGTCATGCTGAAAAAAAGGGTGGGAACCGGTTTTAAAGTATGGTGACGTACTATCCAATGGTGCGCAGCGAATAAACCAAGTATTAAAAAAGTCCAAGCGGGGAAAAGGGGTTTAACCGCTTTTAAATAAGCCCAACTGATCCATAACATGAAAAACCCAAAAGTCCGTTTTTCATCAAAAGTCATGCTGAAAAAAAGGGTGGGAACCGGTTTTAAAGTATGGTGACGTACTATACAATGGTGCGCAGCGAATAAACCAAGTATTAAAAAAGTCCAAGCGGGGAAAAGGGGTTTAAAATCCATAACATGAAAAACCAAAAAGTCCGTTTTTTCATCAAAAGTCATGCTGAAAAAAAGGGTGGGAACCGGTTTTAAAGTATGGTGACGTACTATCCAATGGTGCGCAGCGAATAAACCAAGTATTAAAAAAGTCCAAGCGGGGAAAAGGGGTTTAACCGCTTTTAACTAAGCCCAACTGATCCATAACATGAAAAACCCAAAAGTCCGTTTTTCATCAAAAGTCATGCTGAAAAAAAGGGTGGGAACCGGTTTTAAACTATGGTGACGTACTATCCAATGTTGCGCAGCGAATAAACCAAGTATTAAAAAAGTCCAAGCGGGGAAAAGGGGTTTAACCGCTTTTAACTAAGCCCAACTGATCCATAACATGAAAAACCCAAAAGACCGTTTTTCATCAAAAGTCATGCTGAAAAAAAGGGTGGGAACCGGTTTTAAAGTTTGGTGACGTACTATCCAATGGTGCGCAGCGAATAAACCAAGTATTAAAAAAGTCCAAGCGGGGAAAAGGGGTTTAACCGCTTTTAACTAAGCCCAACTGATCCATAACATGAAAAACCCAAAAGTCCGTTTTTCATCAAAAGTCATGCTGAAAAAAGGGTGGGAACCGGTTTTAAAGTATGGTGACGTACTATCCAATGGTGCGCAGCGAATAAACCAAGTATTAAAAAAGTCCAAGCGGGGAAAAGGGGTTTAACCGCTTTTAACTAAGCCCAACTGATCCATAACATGAAAAACCCAAAAGTCCGTTTTTCATCAAAAGTCATGCTGAAAAAAAGGGTGGGAACCGGTTTTAAAGTATGGTGACGTACTATCCAATGATGCGCAGCGAATAAACTAAGTATTAAAAAAGTCCAAGCGGGGAAAAGGGGTTTAACCGCTTTTAACTTAGCCCAACTGATCCATAACATGAATAACCCAAAAGTCCGTTTTTCATCAAAAGTCATGCTGAAAAAAAGGGTGGGAACCGGTTTTAAAGTATGGTGACGTACTATCCAATGGTGCGCAGCGAATAAACCAAATATTAAAAAAGTCCAAGCGGGGAAAAGGGGTTTAACCGCTTTTAACTAAGCCCAACTGATCCATAACATGAAAATCCCAAAAGTCCGTTTTTCATCAAAAGTCATGCTGAAAAAAAGGGTGGGAACCGGTTTTTAAGTATGGTGACGTACTATCCAATGGTGCGCAGCGAAAAAACGAAGTATTAAAAAAGTCCAAGCGGGGAAAAGGGGTTTAACCGCTTTTAACTAAGCCCAACTGATCCATAACATGAAAAACCCAAAAGTCCGTTTTTCATCAAAAGTCATGCTGAAAAAAAGGGTGGGAACCGGTTTTAAAGTATGGTGACGTACTATCCAATGGTGCGCAGCGAATAAACCAAGTATTAAAAAAGTCCAAGCGGGGAAAAGGGGTTTAACCGCTTTTAACTAAGCCCAACTGATCCATAACATGAAAAACCCAAAAGTACGTTTTTCATCAAAAGTCATGCTGAAAAAAAGGGTGGGAACCGGTTTTAAAGTATGGTGACGTACTATCCAATGGTGCGCAGCGAATAAACCAAGTATTAAAAAATTCCAAGCGGGGAAAAGGGGTTTAACCGCTTTTAACTATGCCCAACTGATCCATAACATGAAAAACCCAAAAGTCCGTTTTTCATCAAAAGTCATGCTGAAAAAAGGGTGGGAACCGGTTTTAAAGTATGGTGACGTACTATCCAATGGTGCGCAGCGAATAAACCAAGTATTAAAAAAGTCCAAGCGGGGAAAAGGGGTTTAACCGCTTTTAACTAAGCCCAACTTATCCATAACATGAAAAACCCAAAAGTCCGTTTTTCATCAAACGTCATGCTGAAAAAAAGGGTGGGAACCGGTTTTAAAGTATGGTGACGTACTCTCCAATGGTGCGCAGCGAATAAACCAAGTATTAAAAAAGTCCAAGCGGGGAAAAGGCGTTTAACCGCTTTTAACTAAGCCCAACTGATCCATAACATGAAAAACCCAAAAGTCCGTTTTTTATCAAAAGTCATGCTGAAAAAAAGGGTGGGAACCGGTTTTAAAGTATGGTGACGTACTATCCAATGGTGCGCAGCGAATAAACCAAGTATTAAAAAAGTCCAAGCGGGGAAAAGGGGTTTAACCGCTTTTAACTAAGCCCAACTGATCAATAACATGAAAAACCCAAAAGTCCGTTTTTCATCAAAAGTCATGCTGAAAAAAAGGGTGGGAACCGGTTTTAAAGTATGGTGACGTACTATCCAATGGTGCGCAGCGAATAAACCAAGTATTAAAAAAGTCCAAGCGGGGAAAAGGGGTTTAACCGCTTTTAACTAAGCCCAACTGATCCATAACATGAAAAACCCAAAAGTCCGTTTTTCATCAAAAGTCATGCTGAAAAATAGGGGGGGAACCGGTTTTAAAGTATGGTGACGTACTATCCAATGGTGCGCAGCGAATAAACCAAGTATTAAAAAAGTCCAAGCGGGGAAAAGGGGTTTAACCGCTCTTAACTAAGCCCAACTGATCCATAACATGAAAAACCCAAAAGTCCGTTTTTCATCAAAAGTCATGCTGAAAAAAGGGTGGTAACCGGTTTTAAAGTATGGTGACGTACTATCCAATGGTGCGCAGCGAATAAACCAAGTATTAGAAAACTCCAAGCGGGGAAAAGGGGTTTAACCGCTTTTAACTAAGCCCAATTGATCCATAACATGAAAAACCCAAAAGTCCGTTTTTCATCAAAAGTCATGCTGAAAAAAAGGGTGGGAACCGGTTTTAAAGTATGGTGACGTACTATCCAATGGTGCGCAGCGAATAAACCAAGTATTAAAAAAGTCCAAGCGGGGAAAAGGGGTTTAACCGCTTTTAACTAAGCCCAACTGATCCATAACATGAAAAACCCAAAAGTCCGTTTTTCATCAAAAGTCATGCTGAAAAAAAGGGTGGGAACCGGTTTTAAAGTATGGTGACGTACTATCCAATGGTGCTCAGCGAATAAACCAAGTATTAAAAAGTCCAAGCGGGGAAAAGGGGTTTAACCGCTTTTAACTAAGCCCAACTGATCCATAACATGAAAAACCCAAAAGTCCGTTTTTCATCAAAAGTCATGCTGAAAAAAAGGGTGGGAACCGGTTTTAAAGTATGGTGACGTACTATCCAATGGTGCGCAGCGAATAAACCAAGTATTAAAAAAGTCCAAGCGGGGAAAAGGGGTTTAACCGCTTTTAACTAAGCCCAACTGATCCATAACATGAAAAACACAAAAGTCCGTTTTTCCTCAAAAGTCATGCAGAAAAAAAGGGTGGGAACCGGTTTTAAAGTATGGTGACGTACTATCCAATGGTGCGCAGCGAATAAACCAAGTATTAAAAAAGTCCAAGCGGGGAAAAGGGGTTTAACCGCTTTTAACTAAGCCCAACTGATCCATGACATGAAAAACCCAAAAGTCCGTTTTTCATCAAAAGTCATGCTGAAAAAAAGGGTGGGAACCGGTTTTAAAGTATGGTGACGTACTATCCAATGGTGCGCAGCGAATAAACCAAGTATTAAAAAAGTCCAAGCGGGGAAAAGGGGTTTAACCGCTTTTAACTAAGCCCAACTGATCCATAACATAAAAAAACCAAAAGTCCGTTTTTCATCAAAAGTCATGCTGAAAAAAAGGGTGGGAACCGGTTTTAAAGTATGGTGACGTACTATCCAATGGTGCGCAGCGAATAAACCAAGTATTAAAAAAGTCCAAGCGGGGAAAAGGGGTTTAACCGCTTTTAACTAAGCCCAACTGATCCATAACATGAAAAATCCAAAAGTCCGTTTTTTATCAAAAGTCATTTTGAAAAAAAGGGTGGGAAGCGGTTTTAAAGTATGGTGACGTACTATCCAATGGTGCTCAGCGAATAAACCAAGTATTAAAAAAGTCCAAGCGGGGAAAAGGGGTTTAACCGCTTTTAACTAAGCCCAACTGATCCATAACATGAAAAACCCAAAAGTCCGTTTTTCATCAAAAGTCATGCTGAAAAAAAGGGTGGGAACCGGTTTTAAAGTATGGTGACGTACTATCCAATGGTGCGCAGCGAATAAACCAAGTATTAAAAAAGTCCAAGCGGGGAAAAGGGGTTTAACCGCTTTTAACTAAGCCCAACTGATCCATAACATGAAAAACCCAAAAGCCCGTTTTTCCTCAAAAGTCATGCAGAAAAAAAGGGTGGGAACCGGTTTTAAAGTATGGTGACGTACTATCCAATGGTGCGCAGCGAATAAACCAAGTATTAAAAAAGTCCAAGCGGGGAAAAGGGGTTTAACCGCTTTTAACTAAGCCCAACTGATCCATAACATGAAAAACCCAAAAGTCCGTTTTTCATCAAAAGTCATGCTGAAAAAAAGGGTGGGAACCGGTTTTAAAGTATGGTGACGTACTATCCAATGGTGCGCAGCGAATAAACCAAGTATTAAAAAAGTCCAAGCGGGGAAAAGGGGTTTAACCGCTTTTAACTAAGCCCAACTGATCCATAACATGAAAAACCCAAAAGTCCGTTTTTCATCAAAAGTCATGCTGAAAAAAAGGGTGGGAACCGGTTTTAAAGTATGGTGACGTACTATCCAATGGTGCGCAGCGAATAAAACAAGTATTAAAAAAGTCCAAGCGGGGAAAAGGGGTTTAACCGCTTTTAACTAAGCCCAACTGATCCATAACATGAAAAATCCAAAAGTCCGTTTTTTATCAAAAGTCATGCTGAAAAAAAAGGGTGGGAACCGGTTTTAAAGTATGGTGACGTACTATCCAATGGTGCGCAGCGAATAAACCAAGTATTAAAAAAGTCCAAGCGGGGAAAAGGGGTTTAACCGCTTTTAACTAAGCCCAACTGATCCATAACATGAAAAACCCAAAAGTCCGTTTTTCATCAAAAGTCATGCTGAAAAAAAGGGTGGGAACCGGTTTTAAAGTATGGTGACGTACTATCCAATGGTGCGCAGCGAATAAACCAAGTATTAAAAAAGTCCAAGCGGGGAAAAGGGGTTTAACCGCTTTTAACTAAGCCCAACTGATCCATAACATGAAAAACCCAAAAGTCCGTTTTTCATCAAAAGTCATGCTGAAAAAAAGGGTGGGAACCGGTTTTAAAGTATGGTGACGTACTATCCAATGGTGCGCAGCGAATAAACCAAGTATTAAAAAAGTCCAAGCGGGGAAAAGGGGTTTAACCGCTTTTAACTAAGCCCAACTGATCCATAACATGAAAAACCCAAAAGTCCGTTTTTCATCAAAAGTCATGCTGAAAAAAAGGGTGGGAACCGGTTTTAAAGTATGGTGACGTACTATCCAATGGTGCGCAGCGAATAAACCAAGTATTAAAAAAGTCCAAGCGGGGAAAAGGGGTTTAATCGCTTTTAACTAAGCCCAACTGATCCATAACATAAAAAACCCAAAAGTCCGTTTTTCATCAAAAGTCATGCTGAAAAAAAGGGTGGGAACCGGTTTTAAAGTATGGTGACGTACTATCCAATGGTGCGCAGCGAATAAACCAAGTATTAAAAAAGTCCAAGCGGGGAAAAGGGGTTTAACCGCTTTTAACTAAGCCCAACTGATCCATAACATGAAAAACCCAAAAGTCCGTTTTTCATCAAAAGTCATGCTGAAAAAAAGGGTGGGAACCGGTTTTAAAGTATGGTGACGTACTATCCAATGGTGCGCAGCGAATAAACCAAGTATTAAAAAAGTCCAAGCGGGGAAAAGGGGTTTAACCGCTTTTAACTAAGGCCAACTGATCCATAACATGAAAAACCCAAAAGTCCGTTTTTCATCAAAAGTCATGCTGAAAAAAAGGGTGGGAACCGGTTTTAAAGTATGGTGACGTACTATCCAATGGTGCGCAGCGAATAAACCAAGTATTAAAAAAGTCCAAGCGGGGAAAAGGGGTTTAACCGCTTTTAACTAAGCCCAACTGATCCATAACATGAAAAATCCAAAAGTCCGTTTTTTTATCAAAAGTCATGCTGAAAAAAAGGGTGGGAACCGGTTTTAAAGTATGGTGACGTACTATCCAATGGTGCTCAGCGAATAAACCAAGTATTAAAAAAGTCCAAGCGGGGAAAAGGGGTTTAACCGCTTTTAACTAAGCCCAACTGATCCATAACATGAAAAACCCAAAAGTCCGTTTTTCATCAAAAGTCATGCTGATAAAAAGGGTGGGAACCGGTTTTAAAGTATGGTGACGTACTATCCAATGGTGCGCAGCGAATAAACCAAGTATTAAAAAAGTCCAAGCGGGGAAAAGGGGTTTAACCGCTTTTAACTAAGCCCAACTGATCCATAACATAAAAAACACAAAAGTCCGTTTTTCATCAAAAGTCATGCTGAAAAAAAGGGTGGGAACCGGTTTTAAAGTATGGTGACGTACTATCCAATGGTGCGCAGCGAATAAACCAAGTTTTAAAAAAGTCCAAGCGGGGAAAAGGGGTTTAACCGCTTTTAACTAAGCCCAACTGATCCATAACATGAAAAACCCAAAAGTCCGTTTTTCATCAAAAGTCATGCTGAAAAAAAGGGTGGGAACCGGTTTTAAAGTATGGTGACGTACTATCCAATGGTGCGCAGCGAATAAACCAAGTATTAAAAAAGTCCAAGCGGGGAAAAGGGGTTTAACCGCTTTTAACTAAGCCCAACTGATCCTTAACATGAAAAACCCAAAAGTCCGTTTTTCATCAAAAGTCATGCTGAAAAAAAGGGTGGGAACCGGTTTTAAAGTATGGTGACGTACTATCCAATGGTGCGCAGCGAATAAACCAAGTATTAAAAAAGTCCAAGCGGGGAAAAGGGGTTTAACCGCTTTTAACTAAGCCCAACTGATCCATAACATGAAAAACCCAAATGTCCGTTTTTCATCAAAAATCATGCTGAAAAAAAGGGTGGGAACCGGTTTTAAAGTATGGTGACGTACTATCTAATAGTGCGCAGCGAATAAACCAAGTATTAAAAAAGTCCAAGCGGGGAAAAGGGGTTTAACCGCTTTTAACTAAGCCCAACTGATCCATAACATGAAAAACCCAAAAGTCCGTTTTTCATCAAAAGTCATGCTGAAAAAAAGGGTGGGAACCGGTTTTAAAGTATGGTGACGTACTATCCAATGGTGCGCAGCGAATAAACCAAGTATTAAAAAAGTCCAAGCGGGGAAAAGGGGTTTAACCGCTTTTAACTAAGCCCAACTGATCCATAAGATGAAAAACCCAAAAGTCCGTTTTTCATCAAAAGTCATGCTGAAAAAAAGGGTGGGAACCGGTTTTAAAGTATGGTAACGTACTATCCAATGGTGCGCAGCGAATAAACAAAGTATTAAAAAAGTCCAAGCGGGGAAATGGGGTTTAACCGCTTTTAATTAAGCCCAACTGATCCATAACATGAAAAACCCAAAAGTCCGTTTTTCATTAAAAGTCATGCTGAAAAAAAGGGTGGGAGCCGGTTTTAAAGTATGGTGACGTACTATCCAATGGTGCGCAGCGAATAAACCAAGTATTAAAAAAGTCCAAGCGGGGAAAAGGGGTTTAACCGCTTTTAACTAAGCCCAACTGATCCATAACATGAAAAACCCAAAAGTCCGTTTTTCATCAAAAGTCATGCTGAAAAAAAAGGGTGGGAACCGGTTTTAAAGTATGGTGACGTACTATCCAATGGTGCGCAGCGAATAAACCAAGTATTAAAAAAGTCTAAGCGGGGAAAAGGGGTTTAACCGCTTTTAACTAAGCCCAACTGATCCATAACATGAGAAACCCAAAAGTCCGTTTTTCATCAAAATTAATGCTGAAAAAAAGGGTGGGAACCGGTTTTAAAGTATGGTGACGTACTATCCAATGGTGCGCAGCGAATAAACCAAGTATTAAAAAAGTCCAAGCGGGGAAAAGGGGGATTAACCGCTTTTAATTAAGCCCAACTGATCCATATCATGAAAAACCCAAAAGTCCGTTTTTCATCAAAAGTCATGCTGAAAAAAAGAGTGGGAACCGGTTTTAAAGTATGGTGACGTACTATCCAATGGTGCGCAGCGAATAAACCAAGTATTAAAAAAGTCCAAGCGGGGAAAAGGGGTTTAACCGCTTTTAACTAAGCCCAACTGATCCATAACATGAAAAACCCAAAAGTCCGTTTTTCATCAAAAGTCATGCTGAAAAAAAGGGTGGGAACCAGTTTTAAAGTATGGTGACGTACTATCCAATGATGCGCAGCGAATAAACCAAGTATTAAAAAAGTCCAAGCGGGGAAAAGGGGTTTAACCGCTTTTAACTAAGCCCAACTGATCCATAACATGAAAAACCCAGAAGTCCGTTTTTCATCAAAAGTCATGCTGAAAAAAAGGGTGGAAACCGGTTTTAAAGTATGGTGACGTACTATCCAATGGTGCGCAGCGAATAAACCAAGTATTAAAAAAGTCCAAGCGGGGAAAAGGGGTTTAACCGCTTTTAACTAAGCCCAACTGATCCATAACAAGCAGCAGAGGGGGTGAATCGGACAACCCCTTTTGACTTTTTCTGATTATGCTTTCCAAAATGGCACTAGACCCTTCTCGCGAAATCTGATGTTTTTAACCAAAAAAAATAGACCCTTAGTGATTGTTGTCTGAAAACAGGTGATACTGTATTCGCGTTTTCGTTGATGAATCATAAATGTCACAATGATGTTGTGACTCACCCCCTCTGCAGCTCATGGTTTACGGTGAAAACCGTCCGATTTACCCCTCTCTGCTGCTACTTTCAACCGAATCGTTCCTAGGGTGAAAATCCTTTCATGATTTAAAGTCTTTACGACTTTACAAACAGACTAATCGCTAACACCTCATTTTGTAAATCAATGAGATTATTAGACTGGTCAGTGAGTTTGAAATTAATTCTGGTTAATGAATTATTATGACATCGCATATAGACTGGATTCACCGGGGATTCGATTATTAAATACCCTGGAGGAGCTGTTGGTGCAAATTAATATAGAATATACCCCTGCTGAGCTTGATTTGATCGTTCTAGATTTATTTGATAGATTCCTTCGATAACATCACACACTAAATTGAGCTCAATCACCGTTGAAATATTCACATTGAACGGAGCAATATGCCTGCCGCCACCATCTGGGTCATTATTGTGTGTCAGGATAGTTGATGGTGTTTTTTCCACGCGTCATGGATTTTTTTGAAACCTTCATCGATGGCATCATTGAGAGATTTTTGTAATTCTAAGATATTATATCCTAGTAGTTTGACTGTTGGAATATCTTCTACGCGTATATTATACTTCGATGCAAATGTTGTTTTCGATAGGGGGATATTGTCATCTAATATACCCTGAATAATTTGTGAATGAAATGTTTCCATGTCATTGATGATTTTGTTACATGTTTCTACAACGCTGATAAATTCGTCTCGGGTGAGAGTACCGGATTTAAGGGATATTAACAACAACGAAATATCGTTATTGAACGCTCTGAAATTTTCAGTGGTTTTATTCTGTAGAAGTGTGTAGTATCTTTTATTAGTGACGGTATCTATCGTTTCAAGAAAAAAATTCAATTTGTCATAATCTCTATAACTCTTTACTGGATTATCAGATTTTATCCTGTCGGTGATATAATCAGTTTTTTGTGGTTCTGGTAATTTAACGGTTTTTTCCCGGGGTGGGATTTCAGGCCATCCTAGTACGGTTCTTATTGAGCTTTGATAGATATCTACGACGTATCCTTCTGTGCTTATTTCAATGGCAGATGACAGTGTTGGCTCATGAACTGTTATAGCTATTTTTGATTCTTTTCCAGTAATCGATTTTATTCTACGCGCGAATTCATTATTGATTTGTTCGATTTGGTATGATCCGGTTGGTATGGAAACAACGTTCCAGTCTGGGGTACCGTCTGGTTTATTCTTATTTGCAAATACCAGGGAATTATTGGGTTGTTGACCACTAAATGATTTTGATCTGATATTAGGCCAGCTATGATACACTCGTAATTTTGCTAACGCTATCTCCTTCACTGGGACCGGAGAGGGGAAATTCACACTGAATTCTGGATTCGTTGAGGTTATCGAGATCATGCTGGTTTGTACTGGTTTCGTGTTCTCCACTATTTGTTGAAGTAATTCCATCGGTGTTGTCATTGTTATTATACTCATGATGTATTTCTAATTTTGATACTGCGGAATCATAGACACGTACCATCACTGAGAACTCACTATCTGATATCGTTGAGGTTATTGAGATCATTTTGGTTTTTTCTGATTCCATCGGTGTTGTCATTGTTATTATACTCATGTTTTTGTATTTCTAATTTTGACATCGCAGTATCATATATATCTACCATCGCTGAAAACTCACTCTCTGATATAATTGTATCATCGAGAGATGACGATATCAATGAGGATAATTGCGAGTATGCGGTGGACACAACATGAAATTGAATTATGTAGTCTTGTAGTTTCCGTTGGCTGCATGATGATATTTTTTTTGTGATTATTGAAATAATTCCAGCGATTGTTGTTGCCGCAGAAATGCAAATTGGAACAGCTATCGGAGCCATCATTGTCACTGAAGACAGTATAATACCAGCTCCGGTGATTACACCACTCACTGAATATACGGTAACATCAATTGCGGTAATTCTCTTGCGATATTTTTTAATTTTAATTGCATACTCCTCAGACAGGGTTTTGAGTCTAGTTTGAAATTCTCTGACCTGATCATAACGATATTGCGATGATGAAATCATTTTTTATTTTAACAACGCTAGCGTTTTCAATTACGATTTACTTAAATCCGCTACGAATTCCAAATACCACGTTGTTGAGACCCTAACCAAATTTTTATCAGTAGATGTGATTGTGAACTTTTCAGTTGTATTCTTGTCGATGATCGTTGAAATCGTATTATTGACCCCGGATGAACTGGACGATGAAATATTTAATTGAGCCAATGGTGTTACTAGTGTTAATCGATAAATACCTTTAACGGTTGCAGTGATATCTAATTTGTTGTTTGTAGGTGTCCACTCAAATGATCCGTGTTTGATTGTGTATACTACGTTATTGGTTTTCTCATGAGGGATTTTTGTGTTTTCAATGACTGTTATCATCCTCGAAAAATCGTGTTTGATGGCTTCGATGAAAGTTTCCGTCTCATCGATGGATTTTTTAATATCAGGGAGTTTTATGTCGAGTTTATCGAATGTGGTTCCAAGAAATTTATCAATGATATTTCTACGAAAAATTGAAAACTGTTTTCCGTGTTCTTCGGTTTTAGATTGAAGTGTTGTTAGTTCCAACACAGAATTTTTTAATTCATCGTTGAGAGTTTTAAATCGATCTGTAATCGTCGAAAAAAGTACGCCCGGTTTGAGTTTACCCTGATCGGAAAATAACGCAACGGTGTTCTCGATTGCGTTTCGTTGTTTAACCAAAATATCATCCAACGACACATTACTTGTTTTCAATTTACCCTGTTTGTCCTGGAATACAACTATCTCATTAGGATCAACATTTACTAAATTCAACGTCTCAGCGATTTCATCTTTAATTTTTTTTGTTATATCCTTGATAGAATCAGGGGTTGCAGTGTCATCGGGTTTGGGTTTCAGAGGTCTTCCCCAAATATCAATCATGTTATTGTAAAACTTTCTCTCTCTAAAAAGCGATTGCTGGTGTAGTCATTTACGACAATGTGTGGTGGTTTTCTAGATGCTGAAATAGCATCAAGGACATTTAATACTTCGCTGCCGCATATTGGTGGATCATTGATTTGTTGTGTTGGTAGCGTAGAATACCAAGTCTTCATTGGAAAAGTTTTTATATAACGCATAAACTCTTTTGGCGGGGCTAATCCATATGAATCAAAATAGACAATCCCACGTGGATCAATAGCGTATGCAACCCAGTGAGTTCCAGGTCCGGTGCTGTTATCGAGATTAATAATACCTGTTTCAGTTTTGTTTGGTTGATGTGGTAATTGATCTTTCATAAAAACACCTCTGAAATTTTTAATCGCTAGTTTTTTAGCAGCATCCATTAAATCAAAATTGGACATGGGAACCATAGGTTCCTCAATTAATAAACCGGTCCTAGTCTTAGACCCCTTCCGCTGTACCATGAATACGGGGTTCCTGGTAGTCTCAGGCCTTTTCCGCTGTACCATGAATACGGGGTTCCTGGTAGTCTTAGACCCTTTCCCTTTTTTTTATACCCTCGACCTTTCTTCGGTTCATATGATTCAGCAATGCTCTGTACCGCTTTTGTCCCCAAGCCTCCAACTACCCCCAATGCGGCCGCTTTTGCGACTGCTGGGGCTGCTGCCGCAACCAATGCTGGTAACGCAGCAAACAACGGAAATATACCACCTGTTTTTATCATATTTTTGATAGCAGCCGCAGAGAGTGTGATCTGAACTCCTTTTTTATCCTTGAAAGCATCATTGAAATGTTTCACTTGACGAGTTGTCAGTGACAATTTATTTGCCCCACCATTCATTTGATTAGGTTTCAACGTGATTGTGGTTCCACATTGTTTAGCGGATTTTGATTGCAATTTTTTTAATTGACCAGGTGTCAATGACACATTGATATTACTATATGACATTATACAAATACAGATTGATCTAATTGCTATCAAAGATTTTCCACTGGTGCATCAATAAATCTCATTCGTCCACCAACACCTTATAACAACATTGATTTATCACTGAGAATGACAGCAACCGCTCTATAATTAGCAATACCACCAGGACGGGTTACACGGGCTCTAAAGTGTATATCAACAACAGATTGTCTTGTTAAATCAAGATGTTCCAATGAAAAGTAATAAATCGGATAGAGGCTTTTGAAATCCAATTGTGATATTTGCAAACCAGTATCCACATTTAGATCACGTGCCATAAACGACAATAAGTTATGATAGACACGTGAAATATGATTTTGACCGTAATCAAGTTGTACATCTTCAGATGGTTCCTGCTGTCCGTTTATTCTCAGTGAGACCTCTCTAACACCTAACTGATCAAATATCATATGACTTCGTTGTTGATTACCAACTCGTGCATTATTCTGTAATGCAATAAATATATGACGTGGAGCTGAAACTCCTTGTTTTGATGCCAGATGCCAAGTAAATATATCATCAACATTATCCAGTTTAATATCAGTGGTCACTGATAACCAACTCAACAATGATTTTCCTCCTTGGTTCATAAATGATAAAAATTTTTCTTCTGCTATGATTGATGGAGTTAACACTGGCATCCACAATGCTAGTTTTGTTAAAATGACTTTACCATCAGTAACACCAGCAGCATGCCATATTGCATCATTATCAGTACCCTTTCGTACAAGCGCTACTGTGTGTTTAGCTCCATAAATAACTTTTCGGACGTTTCTACAGAATCCGAATATATGATGCAGTGGAATTGCACATGAAAACTGTCGACGCTGTCCTTGCAACGTTAATACGCGTGTTGCAAATCCTAGATTGAAATTAGGAACATTATTTATGACATCAAAATCACCAGCTGGTCTTGTATATCCGTCTGGTGCTGGATTAACTGAAGAAGCATGTGTTGCCTTGACTCTAGAATACTGGTTGTGTTCAGGGTGATCAGTAAGATCCTTAGAAAACATCATAGATGGACCAGCTGATCTTGTATAATCATCAGAATATCTTGCTAACCCTATGATTGTTGTAGCCACATCAACTTCACGGTCAGTGGATTCAATTTCTTTTCCATCAATGAGATATCTTGCACTTTCAAATAACGCCATGATACCGTTATTAACAAAACCAACTCGGATAGTTGGGTTATTGGCGTATGGTGGATCATTATGATCAGCATCATTTGTTACAAGTTCTCCTTCTACTTCAATAAACGCTTCACAAGGCAAAAAGTATTTACTGGTATCATGAACTTGAAGTTCAATTCGCGATCGGAGATCTGGTTGTATTGCGTGATAAGAATAAAATTGAAAATCGCGTACAGAATCATCTTTACGCACTGGGGCCTCCATATCAAATGCTGGATCAGGTGACCTTTTGAACATTTTATTCTATTTATCAGAGTCTAAATCGGATTTTCCATTTCATCGTGAAAAACGCTAGCGTTTTCTACGTGGTTTTTTAAAGCCACTTCCCGCTATCATGTTTGCTATCATGTTATCTTGGTCCCCTTGATTTATCAAGGGAGTCACCAATGATGCTAATTTTTCATCTACTGCGTTATTTATAATTTTACTAACACCTGCAGGCATTTCCGCTGTAGATGGCAATGGTACCTGTTTCTTTTTTCGTCTCACTAATGATGTTAATTTATTCTTCGCAGTTGAAAACGCTTTCCCGGCAAGATCTCCAACAGTACTAATACCCTTATCACGAATAACATCAATGGCTTTCATTCCTAATTGTTTAGCTAACGGCATCACTTTTGGGGCCATTCTTGTAAATAACCCTGCAATGGTATTACCTAAACCATCTCCGTAGTATGCTCTATAAACAGGCAATCGTGAGTTTACCACATAGACGGGGGTTGGTTTATCATGATTGTAGTGTATAATCATCTTGTTATAAAACTAGTAGTTTTTTAATTAGTGATCAATCGCTGTAATAACCATGGGCATCTTTGTGATTTTCAACTAACTCAGCAATGAGTTCTCGATATACATTAATGTCCATGATACCACCGGCAAATAATCGTCTACAGATATCAGCTGCTTCATTAATTATTTCTGGAGAGTTATTTCCGGCTCGTTTCCCTCCGATGAGAACTTCTAACCGTGATATATCACTGAGAATGTTACCAGGACAAGTATCGCTAGTGTTTTCAACTATGCCGCTGCCTAAATACTCATCTTCAGTTGACTCCTCTTTACCAAAAAATCCAGTTGGATACTCTTTATTTAATCTACTCAATACTTTGTCTTTAAAACTCTCAAAATCATTGCGGTTACTTTCTGTGATTCTAAATCTACCACGGTTTGCCAAGTATACTTTTTTTATCCAATTCTCGTCGTTTTTTATATACTCTTTATACCCTTTGTTTACAGCTATTTCTCTTTTATCGAGTGAAAAATTCCGCGAGGTAAAGTTAATTAAATCATTGTCATCTTTAAAATTTTTAATTATGCTGTATGCATAGTGTGTAAATATACTTTGCGGTGAATGCATTTTTTCTATAGTAACGTCTTCTTCCTCTTCTTCTTGTTTTCTTGCAGTAGCACCTAGTTCTTCTAGTACTTGCTCTTTTTTTTTTGTTGTTGCCGTGAAGTAACTACTATATCCACTGGAAGTGTTTCTAAAGACTTTTTTGTTTGTTTAGTTCTTTTTGCTATTTTTTCTAACACAGGGAGAAAAGACTCTTCTTGTTTTTTTCCTTGCTCAGAGATTGTTGACACTATCTGTTTCGTTGTTGTAGTTATTGGTTTAAACAACTCTTCAGATCCCGCAGCAAAGTCAGTCTGAAGACTCTGTCGTTCTTGCTGTTTATTCCTGACAGAGTCGCGAATTGGTATAAATTTCTTAATTGCATCTAGTCGCTCACGAGCCAATCGGGTCGTTAATGCTTCATTGACCATTATTTGAAATCAGAAACCATTTTTCAATTGCAAAACAATTTTTCCCCATCGATGATTCCTTCCCTTAACGGTCCAATTTTTTATTCAGTGTGAAATAGTTTTTATTGCTGTGAAATATTTTTATTTTTTATTGCTATGAAATATTTTTATTTTTTATTGCTGTGAGAAATATATTCAGTGATTTTGCCTGTTTTTGACAGTTTTGGTGCCATTTTGTGCAATTTTGGTGGTTTTCAGTTGAAAATCTCAAAGAGATTTTAGTCAAGTAGTCGATTTTACATGGGATTTTCCATAAGGAAAAGCTGTTAAAACTCATTTTTGATGAATTTTAGCCATTTTTCATCAATTTTTGCCTGTTTTCAGTGATGTTTGGTCATTTTTCATCGATTTTTGGTAAAAAACCTCGTAGGGTCAAGTAGTCGATTTTGCATTGGATTTTCCATAGAGAAAAGCTGTTAGGATTCTATTTTATTTTCGCAGTGTGAAATATTTTCACTGATTCAATCAAAAAATGCTAAAAAAATGAAAATCTCAAGGAGATTTTACTGTCTGACAAAATCTTTTGAGGGTCGGTCAATCAAAATAGTTCATTTTCTTGAATTAACGCTCGTAAGTTTCTAATTTTAGAATTAACTTCCTTTTTCAATTCATATTCGTTACCCAGTTCTTTTCGTATTCCTTCCACGATAGTATACAACGGAACAAACACACCTACTTCACTGGAAAATGCAAGAGAGTCCCGAATAGAATTCTGAATTTTTTTGATGAGTGCATATTTCTTTGGTAGCATATACTTGTTTGTGCTAACTCCGTATTCTATATCCTGAAAATCCGACTTGATTTGATCAGGATTTAACCCATCTGACAATCTTATATCCTGGCTTTTCAATTTTGCAATTTCAACTATAATGCTATTCATATTTTCAGAATTCATATATGATAATACATATTTCTAATTCATTTTTTATTTTCAGAATTCAGTCTGTATATAAATATAAATATATTTTTCAGAATTCAGTCTGTATATAAATATAAATATATTTTTTCAAAATAAATAACAACCATGATGAGCGGTTGTCAGTCATTTGGCCCCCTTGATATAGGCCACTGTGTCTTTCATAGGTTTCTTTCTTTGAGTATTTCCATTTTTTTTTCCCTGAGATTTCTTCAATCTCGATTTGACCCTATGACCGTTTCTTTTGGCCGGTAATTCATTTTTGAACACCATACGGGGCTACCCAAATGTGACGGAGAGCTAATTACATCCATGGATGTTATTTATTTTAGGTCATTTATATTTACATTCACCGGAAACATATTCCCCTAAGAGTGAATCTAACTCGTCAAATAACGGGTTAGAATCACAAGAGGGTATGTTTACGTGAAATGACCTAGAGGTTACATATATACGACAACACATCTTTGGAACTCCTTGGTTGCCTTCACATCCAAGTAAGCCCAAAGAAAACCCGAAACATACATCTCCGGAAGGGAGGCCTAACGTGGCAAACGCCATCTTAGACCGCCCAGAAGATATGCTTGGGGGTGACGTCACAACATATACTTAATTAACTTAATTAAGGACAGCACAAATACCGTATATATTTCCACTCGAGTGTTGTGGCAAATTGTAGGTATACATATACTTAATTAAGGACAGTACAATACCGTATATATCTCCACTCGAGTGTGTGTGGCAGATTGTAGGTATACATATACTTAATTAACTTAATTAAGGATGGATTATAATTCAATGATGATGTAATGATGATGGGACGGCACAAGACAGCACAAACATGAAACGACGGGGCTGATTTTCTACGGCCATCCGACCAATTAAAAGCAACCCATGAAATTAAACCCGGTTGCATGATTGAGAAAAGTCAACCACGCACACGTGTCAATGGCGTGGGTTATTTTTGACTGGTCGGATTGGCTTTCGAAAGCCCCAGCTTTAAACCTTTCATTTAGTATATAAGGTGACTAATACAGCAGCGTCAATCCACAGAGTGTGTTATTTTATTTTCTTGAATTACTTGTTAATGGTGCTTCACAGTATTTAAATGAGACGGAATATTTGCATAAAGCACTAAAAAAAAAGAATATAATCGTTTGAAAACATTTTATATTTGATTTCTTTTCTAATTTATTATAGCCCCAGCCGCTGAATCACAATAATCCATAAAACAAGTTGACACAATTTAAGGGGAAATAACCCGACACCATCTAAGGGAGAGAGTATATAAGGCGACTTAATACAGCAATCCACAGGGTGTGTTATTTTATTTTCTTGAATTACTTATTATTGCTGTTTTACAGTATTTAAATGAGACCGATTATTTGCATTAAACACTAGAAAAAAGAATATAATTGTTTGAAAACATTTCTTTCCTTACAAAACAATGCCCCGCCGCAGCATCACAATTTAAGAGGAGATAACCCATAAAACAAGTTAACACAATCTAAGGGAGAGAGTATATAAGGCGACTTAATACAGCAATCCACAGGGTGTGTTATTTTATTTTTTTGAATTATTAATGGTGTTTCACGGTATTTAAATGAGACAGAATATTTGCATAAAACACTAAAAAAAAAAAGAATATAATTGTTTGAAAATATTTCTTTTCTTATAAAACAATACCCAGCCGCTGAATCACAATCTAAGGGAGATAACTCCCTTGGTTATATCCATTGGTTATATTTAAGAGTTGTCTCCCTTGGTGTTATTAGACATACGAAAATCGAATTTTTTGTCCTGTCTCTTTTGAAATGGCCGATAGATAAATCCCCCTTGCAACCTTTTGTACCGAGGCTCTACAAATATTGAAATACTTGCCGGCTTCATATAATGATTGAAATATTTTTTCTGCGTTAGTTGTTGTATTAAAAGATTTCACAGGTCTCTTCCCAACCGTTTTGCAAGTGCCAGTCCTTCCTCGTTTCAAATTCTCACTCTGTGTAACAGCTTCTAAATTTGATAAGGAATTATTCTTTGGATTAGAATCCTTGTGATCAATAACAAGACCATCTTCGATCAATCCATTAAAACATTCAAATATGAAACGATGATTGAAATATTTCTTCTTTCCAGCGCTAAACATCAAATACCCTTGAATAGTCAGAAAACCGACCGGTTTCTTTAGCCTACGGTTTCTTACAACACCATCACTGGATGCTTCATAATTTGTAATCAAGGGATGTGGTCTGAATTCTTGGTTCATTTGTATACTAACTATTGTTTGTCTAATTCATTAATAACATCACTGGAGAATCTTTCAATGTAGTCTTGGGGGTTTCTTATGATTTTGTTGCTGACTTTGTCAGTGTCAGGGTCAGAATTTCTGATTGATTGTCCATTTTTTATTCGTTTATCATAATAGCGTTTTAGTTCCCTGTATCGTTTGCCGCCACACCTGAAACATAATTGCGATTTTCCCCTAACCCCAACCCCACATCGAATACAGGGTAACGGACCAAGGCTTCCACGACGAAAGCTTTGCATATGATACCCACAGAATTCATTTCTGCATGATTTGTTACACGGTGTCACTGATCCAATCATAAGCCATTTGCAATGATTCATTATACTTAAATCTTTCATTTAAATGCTTGTTTTAATTATAGTATGAAGGAGTTCGAGAGATTATCGAAAATTGCGCCCTGGAAAAGTGTTCAATTCAATCTTGATAGAGTTTCTGATACACCAAAGAATAAAATTCTTGATAGAACCTTGATTAGTAAAATCAGAGACTGTTTTAATGAATTCAAGCGTGATGGGGCAGCTCATTGTTGGTCAACATTTCGAATTGATGGTGTTGTTGACGCTACCATGAATGATGAAAAAGCAGCAGTGATAATCTCAAATCTTGGGGAAGAAAGAAATTTTTTTCGAATAAAATTCCTTATCCGTGATAATGGAAAATGGATCATTAGGGACAAATACGAGCCTATTCTTAAGGACAAAAAAACTGTCACTGTGACTCAGGATTCAAAACCAGGAATTTTGACTGGAATTGACAAACCCTACTACGAAAGATCTTATCCTGTCACAGCAGTTGTTTACGGGATATATCCGCTCAATGACAAACCTGATATTGCAAAACTAGCACCCATGAAATATTCGACAGGGCTCAATTGTGTAGCAACACGAATAATGGAACACTTCACAAATGCGTCCCGGGGAAATAAACTAACTGATCTAAGACGAAAAAAAATAACCGAATGGGAACTGACAGTGAAACAGCATGGAGCAACAATTCAGGATATAGCTAAATTAGAAACATCATTGAGATTTCCAATATCAGTAACGACAATCACCGGTGAAGTATTATACGAATCGAAATATAAATCAAAAGGAAACCCAATACAGATTATTGATCATAACGAACACGCGTGGTCATCTGCAGTAACAATATTTCCACGGGATAGAACCGTAAAATATCTATCCCAAACCGAAGTTTTTTTCAGAGCAGAAATTATTTGATGCTATTTACCATTTGAGTAAAAACGATCCTGTGTCAATGTGGCTATTTCATAGTACTTCAGACGAGGAATGTAGATTTGATCAGTTTGTAAGGCCCAACGGAGAATTGTACCGTACTGAAGAGCTGCATAATGAAATGAAACAACTAGCTAGTGAGTTTTCTCTGGAGGAAGACAACGATCAATTATTAGCAAACTGTTTTACAGTACCATCAATTGCAGCACATTTTGCTAGAAAGAAAAACGCGTGGAAACCAACACGAAGTGAGTTCTTATCAGAGGTCAAATTGTCTTGTCTTGAATACGGCCATGGAGGATTATGGAATACAAAATACACCGCTGATACCGTTATTTCAGTTGATATGATTGCGTGTTATCCAGGAAGTTTTCTTGGGTATGGAGAGTGTGAGAAATATTTCAAACGATTTGGACACCCTACACACGAAATGACCCGTGTTATTTGAAATGGCTACAGGACTTCATCCGTGTAGTTATCTTTGGATTGGTAAACACATGTCTGAAAAACACTGGATGCCAATAGTGTTATTACGATATATGCTTGATTGTAAGATGTTAAAATCCTTAATTGTCAGTGAAGCAATTATATCCTATCGAGCACAGAAATCAGTCTGGTTACCACAACCTGATCTAGAAAAAATAATTAGCGAAGAGCGAAAACTGTTTCCAAATTTCAGTGAACAACAAATCATGGATTGGTCCAAACAGTTATTTGAAATCAGAAACAATGAAGCAAAAGATCTTGGACGAAGAATAATCGGTAAATTCACCCAAGGTGGCAAATACGACAATACGAGATATTCTTCACGATTGATTATAGACAATGCTGAATACGATTTTGTAATCACGGATTTAACGAATAGGGGCCTATATGTCAATCGTAAGGACGCATTTATGTCCGATGGAACCAAATTGGGTACAATTGTTACTTACACTGATGGATACAATCCGCAGTACACACATTTGAGAGCTTCTATGCTTGGTTATGCTTCTATTAATTTATTTTCAATGATCAATACATTTCCTAACACCGCAGTTAGAGTTGCCACTGACTCATTTTACATAAATAGCAAAATGGCTGATTTTAAGGCTACTGGCAATGAGAATTGGGGGTCATGGAGAATTAAGAAAGAAATGCTTCATGATTATATTCAATCAGCAGATGTTACCATTGAAAATAATTATTTAGAAAGCAATCAGTGTTCAGAATTTTCTAATGCACCACCGATTTCTGATCCAATCTGTAGATATAAAACAGTTTATTTAAACGGCTGTGGTGGGTCAGGAAAAACAACCCGGGCAATTGAGTTATTTCGTGGGAAATCAAACATGATTGTGCTAACACCGACTCACAGACTTGCAAGAGAGATGATACAGAGAGGGGTAAATGCCTGTACCTATCATAGTTTCTTTAGATGGAAAGGAGATAAATGGACTCCTGAGCGCATGGGAGAGAAATTTATTCCTGAAATCATGATTTGGGATGAAATAGACACAGTGTCAGAAGATGTATTAAAAATATTTCTTGAGTGGTTGTTATTAAAAAATACAAAAGTCGTCATGTGCGGTGATCACGGCCAACCACCACCATTTGTCGGTGGTTCCCCACATGAATGGCTAAAGGGTTTTGTAGACTATTATGAAGAAATTGATACCGATCATAGATCACTTGATAATGAATTAAAAGAATTTAAGAAATTAATTAGATTACAACCGGATAGAATCCAATGTGAAATAGCCCGTGAAATAATTTCGGAAACTCCAATGAATGATTTCTGGGAAGCATGGAGACCAAATGATTTGATCATTGCAAGTAGAAAAATAGTCAGAGACACACTTCAGATGAAATTATTTGAATTGCATAAACAAAAATTTGCAACACTTCCAGTGCCCCTCTGTTATAGGCCATCGGATACACGAAAACAGAACATTGAAGTTGATATTCCAGGCCCAAAATCCGAAGGATTTCAAAAACAGAATTTAGTATTAAATGATATTGTGCTGGTTGATATCAATGTCGTTGAAGATGCATTGCGTGCTAATAAATCCCCGTGGACGCTAGGTTATGCAGCAACAATACACTCTTCACAGGGATTGACTATATCCGATACAATCGTTTGGATGGTAGATAATCGCATCGAATGGTCAAATTTAGTCTATCTCGCAGTGTCTAGAGTACGAAAAATAAATCAACTTCGAAGAATTGTCCTCGATGATGAAATCATTGGCGATGATAATGACACCACAATAGATGATATTGATGTTAAAATTATTGATAAAAAACTCTCCGGTTACAAACAACAAAACAAAAAAAAACAACGAGAATTTGATATTGATGCTGAATTAATAATCACTTTGAAGCAAAAACAGAATAATCACTGCGCAAGTTGCAATTGTATAATGCGTTGGCAGTATTCGGATAAAGATCCTCGCCAATTTACCGTTGACAGAAAAAATAATAGTCTCGGTCATGTCAGAAACAATGTGATGTTGACTTGTCTTGAGTGCAATAGACGCAACGGTGCTAGTTAAGCCCATGCGGTGGTAATTGAGTATCCTCAGGTATCACTTGTAATTGTTGTCTAGTAAATCCTCGTTGAGGGGCAGTTGAATACAGTTTATAGATTGGAAGTCTACCCGTAGATCGTGTTATACTAGATATCTTATGTGCAGTTATACTCCAAATGGATCAGTAGCTCTTTTTCTGCCCCCTTCAAGCTCTCCTGGTTCGTATAAATACCTCACAATGACATTACTACCAAGAATTGGTTCTTTGAAATCTTTTTGAATTTCCATTTCAGGTATTGACTTCTTTTTAATCGCATTGATAGGTTTCAAATTAATTGTTCTAGTAATCTCGTTATTCAGTGCAGTAATCACAGCTGGTAACCTTTTAACCCATTCACGGGATCTTTTTTCTTGGATGAATTCTTTTGCGTATTGATATCCAAATAACCGCTCAGCAAGGGTTTTATTAAACCGTTCTACAATTGCCTGATCACGATGTAGCGCAGTATGTCCTCGTCTGATAGTGACATTGTGATATTTCATTGTAGATAACACTGCACCCTGAAATTCCTTGCCCGGATCAACTTGTAACAGATTTGGCCAGTGCAGAGGGCTCCTTCGATAAATCCTTTCAAATGCAGAAGCCACTTCAGTGGCCGATTTTGTTTTTAACGGTTCTGATTCTTTGTATCGACTTGCAATATCAACTACAGTTAACGCATATTTGTAACCGTGGTCATGAGGTAAAAATAATATATCAGCCTGATGAACTTCATTAGGAACAGTCACATCAAAATGCGAGAAATTAATTTGTTTAGGCGGTGGTAGATAAATTTGCCATAGTGCCTGTTTGGATAACCAATGAGCCGCAGTGGTTTTTTTTCACTTTTGCAGCGCTAGCGAGTTTATGGATTGCTGCCTTGCCTCTCCAGTATCCTCGTGGGGAATAATAAATAGATTCCATGTTGTTATTAATTACCAGCACCTAACATCAATTTACTTTTCATAGCCGATTTTATCAAAAAGGAAGCCAATTTTTCTTTGAAAGATTTATCAGGAATAGCATTTAACGCATGAATTAATTTCACATCTGCTAGATGCCTGTGCTGCAGATTATTGCTTTTATAAGCAACATCATGAAGGTGACAGGCCTTATCAATGGCGTTTATTGGTTCTTCACCGGGTCGGGGCTGATTTTGATCATTGAGTCTGATATCAAGTCTTGTTCCCGGTCCACAGTAGCTATATCCTGGAAGGTGCTTTTCTCCAGGGTATTTTGCCCATGGGGTTCCAGGGAGTTTAGTTAGCTTGGCTGCGATATCACCTACTCGTTTTTTTTTAAAGGTTCCTTGGGTTCCTTGGGTTTAGAAACAAATCTAAATTTCTTTGTACTACATTGTACGCATTTACCAGAAAGCGCTGATCGGTTATTTTTAGTTGTAATCGTCGTCAAGTCATCTGTTCCAGTACGTTTTTTACACTTCACACAATATAGATCCATAATTTATATATAACGGCATGAATATAATTGATTATTCAGCTACCCGACGACGGGAACCTATTAAACACCATGAAATGTTGCCGAATTCAATTAGAATGATTATAATCGGACCATCTGGAAGCGGAAAGACACAACTGCTACTTAATTTGATAACGAGATGGATGAAATGGAACAAATTGTATTTAATAGCCCCGAGTGTAGACGATCAGCGATGCTATGAAGTGCTGAAGGATTTTAACGAGAAAGCAAAAGAATTTCAAATCGATGATGATATTATTGAATTTATTACTGATATAGAGGAAGCCCCTTCCGTGGAAGACATCGATGGAAGTATTAACAATTTAGTGGTATACGATGATATCATGTTAGATAATCAAAAAAATCACGCTAGAATATTTTCCCGAGGCAGGCATAAAAACACTGATGTGATATATGTCACTCAACGGTACACACAAATACCAAAAGTGATCAGAGATAATTGCAATCTGCTATGTGTATTTAACGGCGTTGATACTCATACGCTACGAAATATTCATCAGACCTGGTGCAGCGGTGATATGAATCATAATCAATTTAGAAATTTCTTTAGTCACGCTCAATCAAAACCACACGGATTTGTGACAAAAAATTTAGCAGACCCGAGGACACGATATCGTATAGGACTTGATAAAATATTCGGTTGAAAGTAGCAGCAGAGAGGGGTAAATCGGACGGTTTTCACCGTAAACCTTTTTTTCAGCATGACTTTTGATGAAAAACGGACTTTTGGGTTTTTCATGTTATGGATCAGTTGGGCTTAGTTAAAAGCGGTTAAACCCCTTTTCCCCGCTTGGACTTTTTTAATACTTGGTTTATTCGCTGCGCACCATTGGATAGTACGTCACCATACTTTAAAACCGGTTCCCACCCTTTTTTTCAGCATGATTTTTGATGAAAAACGGACTTTTGGGTTTTTCATGTTATGGATCAGTTGGGCTTAGTTAAAAGCGGTTAAACCCCTTTTCCCCGCTTGGACTTTTTTAATACTTGGTTTATTCGCTGCGCACCATTGGATAGTACGTCACCATACTTTAAAACCGGTTCCCACCCTTTTTTTCAGCATGACTTTTGATGAAAAACGGACTTTTGGGTTTTTCATGTTATGGATCAGTTGGGCTTAGTTAAAAGCGGTTAAACCCCTTTTCCCCGCTTGGAATTTTTTAATACTTGGTTTATTGGCTGCGCACCATTGGATAGTACGTCACCATACTTTAAAACCGGTTCCCACCCTTTTTTTCAGCATGACTTTTGATGAAAAACGGACTTTTGGGTTTTTCATGTTATGGATCAGTTGGGCTTAGTTAAAAGCGGTTAAACCCCTTTTCCCCGCTTGGACTTTTTTAATACTTAGTTTATTCGCTGCGCACCATTGGATAGTACGTCACCATACTTTAAAACCTGTTCCCACCCTTTTTTTCAGCATGACTTTTGATGAAAAACGGACTTTTGGGTTTTTCATGTTATGGATCAGTTGGGCTTAGTTAAAAGCGGTTAAACCCCTTTTCCCCGCTTGGACTTTTTTAATACTTGGTTTATTCGCTGCGCACCATTGGATAGTACGTCACCATACTTTAAAACCGGTTCCCACCCTTTTTTTCAGCATGACTTTTGATGAAAAACGGACTTTTGGGTTTTTCATGTTATGGATCAGTTGGGCTTAGTTAAAAGCGGTTAAACCCCTTTTCCCCGCTTGGACTTTTTTAATACTTGGTTTATTCGCTGCGCACCATTGGATAGTACGTCACCATACTTTAAAACCGGTTCCCACCCTTTTTTTCAGCATGACTTTTGATGAAAAACGGACTTTTGGGTTTTTCATGTTATGGATCAGTTGAGCTTAGTTAAAAGCGGTTAAACCCCTTTTCCCCGCTTGGACTTTTTTAATACTTAGTTTATTCGCTGCGCACCATTGGATAGTACGTCACCATACTTTAAAACCGGTTCCCACCCTTTTTTTCAGCATGACTTTTGATGAAAAACGGACTTTTGGGTTTTTCATGTTATGGATCAGTTGGTCTTAGTTAAAAGCGGTTAAACCCCTTTTCCCCGCTTGGACTTTTTTAATACTTGGTTTATTCGCTGCGCACCATTGGATAGTACGTCACCATACTTTAAAACCGGTTCCCACCCTTTTTTTCAGCATGACTTTTGATGAAAAACGGACTTTTGGGTTTTTCATGTCATGGATCAGTTGGGCTTAGTTAAAAGCGGTTAAACCCCTTTTCCCCGCTTGGACTTTTTTAATACTTGGTTTATTCGCTGCGCACCATTGGATAGTACGTCACCATACTTTAAAACCGGTTCCCACCCTTTTTTTCAGCATGACTTTTGATGAAAAACGGACTTTTGGGTTTTTCATGTTATGGATCAGTTGGGCTTAGTTAAAAGCGGTTAAACCCCTTTTCCCCGCTTGGACTTTTTTAATACTTGGTTTATTCGCTGCGCACCATTGGATAGTACGTCACCATACTTTAAAACCGGTTCCCACCCTTTTTTTCAGCATGACTTTTGATGAAAAACGGACTTTTGGGTTTTCATATTATGGATCAGTTGGGCTTAGTTAAAAGCGGTTTAACCCCTTTTCCCCGCTTGGACTTTTTTAATACTTGGTTTATTCGCTGCGCACCATTGGATAGTACGTCACCATACTTTAAAACCGGTTCCCACCCTTTTTTTCAGCATGACTTTTGATGAAAAACGGACTTTTGGGTTTTTCATGTTATGGATCAGTTGGGCTTAGTTAAAAGCGGTTAAACCCCAAAAAGTCCGTTTTTCATCAAAAGTCATGCTGAAAAAAATGGTGGGAACCGGTTTTAAAGTATGGTGACGTACTATCCAATGGTGCGCATCCAATAAACCAAGTATTAACCAAATCCAAGCAGGGTAAAGGGTTTCAAAAAGCTTTTATCTAAGCCCAACTGATCCATAACATGAAAAACCAAAAAGTCCGTTTTTCATCAAAAGTCATGCTGAAAAAAATGGTGGGAACCGGTTTTAAAGTATGGTGACGTACTATCCAATGGTGCGCATCCAATAAACCAAGTATTAACCAAATCCAAGCGGGGTAAAGGGTTTCAAAAAGCTTTTATCTAAGCCCAACTGATCCATAACATGAAAAACCAAAAAGTCCGTTTTTCATCAAAAGTCATGCTGAAAAAAATGGTGGGAACCGGTTTTAAAGTATGGTGACGTACTATCCAATGGTGCGCATCCAATAAACCAAGTATTAACCAAATCCAAGCGGGGTAAAGGGTTTCAAAAAGGTTTTATCTAAGCCCAACTGATCCATAACATGAAAAACCAAAAAGTCCGTTTTTCATCAAAAGTCATGCTGAAAAAAATGGTGGGAACCGGTTTTAAAGTATGGTGACGTACTATCCAATGGTGCGCATCCAATAAACCAAGTATTAACCAAATCCAAGCGGGGTAAAGGGTTTCAAAAAGCTTTTATCTAAGCCCAACTGATCCATAACATGAAAAACCAAAAAGTCCGTTTTTCATCAAAAGTCATGCTGAAAAAAATGGTGGGAACCGGTTTTAAAGTATGGTGACGTACTATCCAATGGTGCGCATCCAATAAACCAAGTATTAACCAAATCCAAGCGGGGTAAAGGGTTTCAAAAAGGTTTTATCTAAGCCCAACTGATCCATAACATGAAAAACCAAAAAGTCCGTTTTTCATCAAAAGTCATGCTGAAAAAAATGGTGGGAACCGGTTTTAAAGTATGGTGACGTACTATCCAATGGTGCGCATCCAATAAACCAAGTATTAACCAAATCCAAGCGGGGTAAAGGGTTTCAAAAAGCTTTTATCTAAGCCCAACTGATCCATAACATGAAAAACCAAAAAGTCCGTTTTTCATCAAAAGTCATGCTGAAAAAAATGGTGGGAACCGGTTTTAAAGTATGGTGACGTACTATCCAATGGTGCGCATCCAATAAACCAAGTATTAACCAAATCCAAGCGGGGTAAAGGGTTTCAAAAAGCTTTTATCTAAGCCCAACTGATCCATAACATGAAAAACCAAAAAGTCCGTTTTTCATCAAAAGTCATGCTGAAAAAAATGGTGGGAACCGGTTTTAAAGTATGGTGACGTACTATCCAATGGTGCGCATCCAATAAACCAAGTATTAACCAAATCCAAGCGGGGTAAAGGGTTTCAAAAAGCTTTTATCTAAGCCCAACTGATCCATAACATGAAAAACCAAAAAGTCCGTTTTTCATCAAAAGTCATGCTGAAAAAAATGGTGGGAACCGGTTTTAAAGTATGGTGACGTACTATCCAATGGTGCGCATCCAATAAACCAAGTATTAACCAAATCCAAGCGGGGTAAAGGGTTTCAAAAAGCTTTTATCTAAGCCCAACTGATCCATAACATGAAAAACCAAAAAGTCCGTTTTTCATCAAAAGTCATGCTGAAAAAAATGGTGGGAACCGGTTTTAAAGTATGGTGACGTACTATCCAATGGTGCGCATCCAATAAACCAAGTATTAACCAAATCCAAGCGGGGTAAAGGGTTTCAAAAAGCTTTTATCTAAGCCCAACTGATCCATAACATGAAAAACCAAAAAGTCCGTTTTTCATCAAAAGTCATGCTGAAAAAAATGGTGGGAACCGGTTTTAAAGTATGGTGACGTACTATCCAATGGTGCGCATCCAATAAACCAAGTATTAACCAAATCCAAGCGGGGTAAAGGGTTTCAAAAAGCTTTTATCTAAGCCCAACTGATCCATAACATGAAAAACCAAAAAGTCCGTTTTTCATCAAAAGTCATGCTGAAAAAAATGGTGGGAACCGGTTTTAAAGTATGGTGACGTACTATCCAATGGTGCGCATCCAATAAACCAAGTATTAACCAAATCCAAGCGGGGTAAAGGGTTTCAAAAAGCTTTTATCTAAGCCCAACTGATCCATAACATGAAAAACCAAAAAGTCCGTTTTTCATCAAAAGTCATGCTGAAAAAAATGGTGGGAACCGGTTTTAAAGTATGGTGACGTACTATCCAATGGTGCGCATCCAATAAACCAAGTATTAACCAAATCCAAGCGGGGTAAAGGGTTTCAAAAAGCTTTTATCTAAGCCCAACTGATCCATAACATGAAAAACCAAAAAGTCCGTTTTTCATCAAAAGTCATGCTGAAAAAAATGGTGGGAACCGGTTTTAAAGTATGGTGACGTACTATCCAATGGTGCGCATCCAATAAACCAAGTATTAACCAAATCCAAGCGGGGTAAAGGGTTTCAAAAAGCTTTTATCTAAGCCCAACTGATCCATAACATGAAAAACCAAAAAGTCCGTTTTTCATCAAAAGTCATGCTGAAAAAAATGGTGGGAACCGGTTTTAAAGTATGGTGACGTACTATCCAATGGTGCGCATCCAATAAACCAAGTATTAACCAAATCCAAGCGGGGTAAAGGGTTTCAAAAAGCTTTTATCTAAGCCCAACTGATCCATAACATGAAAAACCAAAAAGTCCGTTTTTCATCAAAAGTCATGCTGAAAAAAATGGTGGGAACCGGTTTTAAAGTATGGTGACGTACTATCCAATGGTGCGCATCCAATAAACCAAGTATTAACCAAATCCAAGCGGGGTAAAGGGTTTCAAAAAGCTTTTATCTAAGCCCAACTGATCCATAACATGAAAAACCAAAAAGTCCGTTTTTCATCAAAAGTCATGCTGAAAAAAATGGTGGGAACCGGTTTTAAAGTATGGTGACGTACTATCCAATGGTGCGCATCCAATAAACCAAGTATTAACCAAATCCAAGCGGGGTAAAGGGTTTCAAAAAGCTTTTATCTAAGCCCAACTGATCCATAACATGAAAAACCAAAAAGTCCGTTTTTCATCAAAAGTCATGCTGAAAAAAATGGTGGGAACCGGTTTTAAAGTATGGTGACGTACTATCCAATGGTGCGCATCCAATAAACCAAGTATTAACCAAATCCAAGCGGGGTAAAGGGTTTCAAAAAGCTTTTATCTAAGCCCAACTGATCCATAACATGAAAAACCAAAAAGTCCGTTTTTCATCAAAAGTCATGCTGAAAAAAATGGTGGGAACCGGTTTTAAAGTATGGTGACGTACTATCCAATGGTGCGCATCCAATAAACCAAGTATTAACCAAATCCAAGCGGGGTAAAGGGTTTCAAAAAGCTTTTATCTAAGCCCAACTGATCCATAACATGAAAAACCAAAAAGTCCGTTTTTCATCAAAAGTCATGCTGAAAAAAATGGTGGGAACCGGTTTTAAAGTATGGTGACGTACTATCCAATGGTGCGCATCCAATAAACCAAGTATTAACCAAATCCAAGCGGGGTAAAGGGTTTCAAAAAGCTTTTATCTAAGCCCAACTGATCCATAACATGAAAAACCAAAAAGTCCGTTTTTCATCAAAAGTCATGCTGAAAAAAATGGTGGGAACCGGTTTTAAAGTATGGTGACGTACTATCCAATGGTGCGCATCCAATAAACCAAGTATTAACCAAATCCAAGCGGGGTAAAGGGTTTCAAAAAGCTTTTATCTAAGCCCAACTGATCCATAACATGAAAAACCAAAAAGTCCGTTTTTCATCAAAAGTCATGCTGAAAAAAATGGTGGGAACCGGTTTTAAAGTATGGTGACGTACTATCCAATGGTGCGCATCCAATAAACCAAGTATTAACCAAATCCAAGCGGGGTAAAGGGTTTCAAAAAGCTTTTATCTAAGCCCAACTGATCCATAACATGAAAAACCAAAAAGTCCGTTTTTCATCAAAAGTCATGCTGAAAAAAATGGTGGGAACCGGTTTTAAAGTATGGTGACGTACTATCCAATGGAGCGCATCCAATAAACCAAGTATTAACCAAATCCAAGCGGGGTAAAGGGTTTCAAAAAGCTTTTATCTAAGCCCAACTGATCCATAACATGAAAAACCAAAAAGTCCGTTTTTCATCAAAAGTCATGCTGAAAAAAATGGTGGGAACCGGTTTTAAAGTATGGTGACGTACTATCCAATGGTGCGCATCCAATAAACCAAGTATTAACCAAATCCAAGCGGGGTAAAGGGTTTCAAAAAGCTTTTATCTAAGCCCAACTGATCCATAACATGAAAAACCAAAAAGTCCGTTTTTCATCAAAAGTCATGCTGAAAAAAATGGTGGGAACCGGTTTTAAAGTATGGTGACGTACTATCCAATGGTGCGCATCCAATAAACCAAGTATTAACCAAATCCAAGCGGGGTAAAGGGTTTCAAAAAGCTTTTATCTAAGCCCAACTGATCCATAACATGAAAAACCAAAAAGTCCGTTTTTCATCAAAAGTCATGCTGAAAAAAATGGTGGGAACCGGTTTTAAAGTATGGTGACGTACTATCCAATGGTGCGCATCCAATAAACCAAGTATTAACCAAATCCAAGCGGGGTAAAGGGTTTCAAAAAGCTTTTATCTAAGCCCAACTGATCCATAACATGAAAAACCAAAAAGTCCGTTTTTCATCAAAAGTCATGCTGAAAAAAATGGTGGGAACCGGTTTTAAAGTATGGTGACGTACTATCCAATGGTGCGCATCCAATAAACCAAGTATTAACCAAATCCAAGCGGGGTAAAGGGTTTCAAAAAGCTTTTATCTAAGCCCAACTGATCCATAACATGAAAAACCAAAAAGTCCGTTTTTCATCAAAAGTCATGCTGAAAAAAATGGTGGGAACCGGTTTTAAAGTATGGTGACGTACTATCCAATGGTGCGCATCCAATAAACCAAGTATTAACCAAATCCAAGCGGGGTAAAGGGTTTCAAAAAGCTTTTATCTAAGCCCAACTGATCCATAACATGAAAAACCAAAAAGTCCGTTTTTCATCAAAAGTCATGCTGAAAAAAATGGTGGGAACCGGTTTTAAAGTATGGTGACGTACTATCCAATGGTGCGCATCCAATAAACCAAGTATTAACCAAATCCAAGCGGGGTAAAGGGTTTCAAAAAGCTTTTATCTAAGCCCAACTGATCCATAACATGAAAAACCAAAAAGTCCGTTTTTCATCAAAAGTCATGCTGAAAAAAATGGTGGGAACCGGTTTTAAAGTATGGTGACGTACTATCCAATGGTGCGCATCCAATAAACCAAGTATTAACCAAATCCAAGCGGGGTAAAGGGTTTCAAAAAGCTTTTATCTAAGCCCAACTGATCCATAACATGAAAAACCAAAAAGTCCGTTTTTCATCAAAAGTCATGCTGAAAAAAATGGTGGGAACCGGTTTTAAAGTATGGTGACGTACTATCCAATGGTGCGCATCCAATAAACCAAGTATTAACCAAATCCAAGCGGGGTAAAGGGTTTCAAAAAGCTTTTATCTAAGCCCAACTGATCCATAACATGAAAAACCAAAAAGTCCGTTTTTCATCAAAAGTCATGCTGAAAAAAATGGTGGGAACCGGTTTTAAAGTATGGTGACGTACTATCCAATGGTGCGCATCCAATAAACCAAGTATTAACCAAATCCAAGCGGGGTAAAGGGTTTCAAAAAGCTTTTATCTAAGCCCAACTGATCCATAACATGAAAAACCAAAAAGTCCGTTTTTCATCAAAAGTCATGCTGAAAAAAATGGTGGGAACCGGTTTTAAAGTATGGTGACGTACTATCCAATGGTGCGCATCCAATAAACCAAGTATTAACCAAATCCAAGCGGGGTAAAGGGTTTCAAAAAGCTTTTATCTAAGCCCAACTGATCCATAACATGAAAAACCAAAAAGTCCGTTTTTCATCAAAAGTCATGCTGAAAAAAATGGTGGGAACCGGTTTTAAAGTATGGTGACGTACTATCCAATGGTGCGCATCCAATAAACCAAGTATTAACCAAATCCAAGCGGGGTAAAGGGTTTCAAAAAGCTTTTATCTAAGCCCAACTGATCCATAACATGAAAAACCAAAAAGTCCGTTTTTCATCAAAAGTCATGCTGAAAAAAATGGTGGGAACCGGTTTTAAAGTATGGTGACGTACTATCCAATGGTGCGCATCCAATAAACCAAGTATTAACCAAATCCAAGCGGGGTAAAGGGTTTCAAAAAGCTTTTATCTAAGCCCAACTGATCCATAACATGAAAAACCAAAAAGTCCGTTTTTCATCAAAAGTCATGCTGAAAAAAATGGTGGGAACCGGTTTTAAAGTATGGTGACGTACTATCCAATGGTGCGCATCCAATAAACCAAGTATTAACCAAATCCAAGCGGGGTAAAGGGTTTCAAAAAGCTTTTATCTAAGCCCAACTGATCCATAACATGAAAAACCAAAAAGTCCGTTTTTCATCAAAAGTCATGCTGAAAAAAATGGTGGGAACCGGTTTTAAAGTATGGTGACGTACTATCCAATGGTGCGCATCCAATAAACCAAGTATTAACCAAATCCAAGCGGGGTAAAGGGTTTCAAAAAGCTTTTATCTAAGCCCAACTGATCCATAACATGAAAAACCAAAAAGTCCGTTTTTCATCAAAAGTCATGCTGAAAAAAATGGTGGGAACCGGTTTTAAAGTATGGTGACGTACTATCCAATGGTGCGCATCCAATAAACCAAGTATTAACCAAATCCAAGCGGGGTAAAGGGTTTCAAAAAGCTTTTATCTAAGCCCAACTGATCCATAACATGAAAAACCAAAAAGTCCGTTTTTCATCAAAAGTCATGCTGAAAAAAATGGTGGGAACCGGTTTTAAAGTATGGTGACGTACTATCCAATGGTGCGCATCCAATAAACCAAGTATTAACCAAATCCAAGCGGGGTAAAGGGTTTCAAAAAGCTTTTATCTAAGCCCAACTGATCCATAACATGAAAAACCAAAAAGTCCGTTTTTCATCAAAAGTCATGCTGAAAAAAATGGTGGGAACCGGTTTTAAAGTATGGTGACGTACTATCCAATGGTGCGCATCCAATAAACCAAGTATTAACCAAATCCAAGCGGGGTAAAGGGTTTCAAAAAGCTTTTATCTAAGCCCAACTGATCCATAACATGAAAAACCAAAAAGTCCGTTTTTCATCAAAAGTCATGCTGAAAAAAATGGTGGGAACCGGTTTTAAAGTATGGTGACGTACTATCCAATGGTGCGCATCCAATAAACCAAGTATTAACCAAATCCAAGCGGGGTAAAGGGTTTCAAAAAGCTTTTATCTAAGCCCAACTGATCCATAACATGAAAAACCAAAAAGTCCGTTTTTCATCAAAAGTCATGCTGAAAAAAATGGTGGGAACCGGTTTTAAAGTATGGTGACGTACTATCCAATGGTGCGCATCCAATAAACCAAGTATTAACCAAATCCAAGCGGGGTAAAGGGTTTCAAAAAGCTTTTATCTAAGCCCAACTGATCCATAACATGAAAAACCAAAAAGTCCGTTTTTCATCAAAAGTCATGCTGAAAAAAATGGTGGGAACCGGTTTTAAAGTATGGTGACGTACTATCCAATGGTGCGCATCCAATAAACCAAGTATTAACCAAATCCAAGCGGGGTAAAGGGTTTCAAAAAGCTTTTATCTAAGCCCAACTGATCCATAACATGAAAAACCAAAAAGTCCGTTTTTCATCAAAAGTCATGCTGAAAAAAATGGTGGGAACCGGTTTTAAAGTATGGTGACGTACTATCCAATGGTGCGCATCCAATAAACCAAGTATTAACCAAATCCAAGCGGGGTAAAGGGTTTCAAAAAGCTTTTATCTAAGCCCAACTGATCCATAACATGAAAAACCAAAAAGTCCGTTTTTCATCAAAAGTCATGCTGAAAAAAATGGTGGGAACCGGTTTTAAAGTATGGTGACGTACTATCCAATGGTGCGCATCCAATAAACCAAGTATTAACCAAATCCAAGCGGGGTAAAGGGTTTCAAAAAGCTTTTATCTAAGCCCAACTGATCCATAACATGAAAAACCAAAAAGTCCGTTTTTCATCAAAAGTCATGCTGAAAAAAATGGTGGGAACCGGTTTTAAAGTATGGTGACGTACTATCCAATGGTGCGCATCCAATAAACCAAGTATTAACCAAATCCAAGCGGGGTAAAGGGTTTCAAAAAGCTTTTATCTAAGCCCAACTGATCCATAACATGAAAAACCAAAAAGTCCGTTTTTCATCAAAAGTCATGCTGAAAAAAATGGTGGGAACCGGTTTTAAAGTATGGTGACGTACTATCCAATGGTGCGCATCCAATAAACCAAGTATTAACCAAATCCAAGCGGGGTAAAGGGTTTCAAAAAGCTTTTATCTAAGCCCAACTGATCCATAACATGAAAAACCAAAAAGTCCGTTTTTCATCAAAAGTCATGCTGAAAAAAATGGTGGGAACCGGTTTTAAAGTATGGTGACGTACTATCCAATGGTGCGCATCCAATAAACCAAGTATTAACCAAATCCAAGCGGGGTAAAGGGTTTCAAAAAGCTTTTATCTAAGCCCAACTGATCCATAACATGAAAAACCAAAAAGTCCGTTTTTCATCAAAAGTCATGCTGAAAAAAATGGTGGGAACCGGTTTTAAAGTATGGTGACGTACTATCCAATGGTGCGCATCCAATAAACCAAGTATTAACCAAATCCAAGCGGGGTAAAGGGTTTCAAAAAGCTTTTATCTAAGCCCAACTGATCCATAACATGAAAAACCAAAAAGTCCGTTTTTCATCAAAAGTCATGCTGAAAAAAATGGTGGGAACCGGTTTTAAAGTATGGTGACGTACTATCCAATGGTGCGCATCCAATAAACCAAGTATTAACCAAATCCAAGCGGGGTAAAGGGTTTCAAAAAGCTTTTATCTAAGCCCAACTGATCCATAACATGAAAAACCAAAAAGTCCGTTTTTCATCAAAAGTCATGCTGAAAAAAATGGTGGGAACCGGTTTTAAAGTATGGTGACGTACTATCCAATGGTGCGCATCCAATAAACCAAGTATTAACCAAATCCAAGCGGGGTAAAGGGTTTCAAAAAGCTTTTATCTAAGCCCAACTGATCCATAACATGAAAAACCAAAAAGTCCGTTTTTCATCAAAAGTCATGCTGAAAAAAATGGTGGGAACCGGTTTTAAAGTATGGTGACGTACTATCCAATGGTGCGCATCCAATAAACCAAGTATTAACCAAATCCAAGCGGGGTAAAGGGTTTCAAAAAGCTTTTATCTAAGCCCAACTGATCCATAACATGAAAAACCAAAAAGTCCGTTTTTCATCAAAAGTCATGCTGAAAAAAATGGTGGGAACCGGTTTTAAAGTATGGTGACGTACTATCCAATGGTGCGCATCCAATAAACCAAGTATTAACCAAATCCAAGCGGGGTAAAGGGTTTCAAAAAGCTTTTATCTAAGCCCAACTGATCCATAACATGAAAAACCAAAAAGTCCGTTTTTCATCAAAAGTCATGCTGAAAAAAATGGTGGGAACCGGTTTTAAAGTATGGTGACGTACTATCCAATGGTGCGCATCCAATAAACCAAGTATTAACCAAATCCAAGCGGGGTAAAGGGTTTCAAAAAGCTTTTATCTAAGCCCAACTGATCCATAACATGAAAAACCAAAAAGTCCGTTTTTCATCAAAAGTCATGCTGAAAAAAATGGTGGGAACCGGTTTTAAAGTATGGTGACGTACTATCCAATGGTGCGCATCCAATAAACCAAGTATTAACCAAATCCAAGCGGGGTAAAGGGTTTCAAAAAGCTTTTATCTAAGCCCAACTGATCCATAACATGAAAAACCAAAAAGTCCGTTTTTCATCAAAAGTCATGCTGAAAAAAATGGTGGGAACCGGTTTTAAAGTATGGTGACGTACTATCCAATGGTGCGCATCCAATAAACCAAGTATTAACCAAATCCAAGCGGGGTAAAGGGTTTCAAAAAGCTTTTATCTAAGCCCAACTGATCCATAACATGAAAAACCAAAAAGTCCGTTTTTCATCAAAAGTCATGCTGAAAAAAATGGTGGGAACCGGTTTTAAAGTATGGTGACGTACTATCCAATGGTGCGCATCCAATAAACCAAGTATTAACCAAATCCAAGCGGGGTAAAGGGTTTCAAAAAGCTTTTATCTAAGCCCAACTGATCCATAACATGAAAAACCAAAAAGTCCGTTTTTCATCAAAAGTCATGCTGAAAAAAATGGTGGGAACCGGTTTTAAAGTATGGTGACGTACTATCCAATGGTGCGCATCCAATAAACCAAGTATTAACCAAATCCAAGCGGGGTAAAGGGTTTCAAAAAGCTTTTATCTAAGCCCAACTGATCCATAACATGAAAAACCAAAAAGTCCGTTTTTCATCAAAAGTCATGCTGAAAAAAATGGTGGGAACCGGTTTTAAAGTATGGTGACGTACTATCCAATGGTGCGCATCCAATAAACCAAGTATTAACCAAATCCAAGCGGGGTAAAGGGTTTCAAAAAGCTTTTATCTAAGCCCAACTGATCCATAACATGAAAAACCAAAAAGTCCGTTTTTCATCAAAAGTCATGCTGAAAAAAATGGTGGGAACCGGTTTTAAAGTATGGTGACGTACTATCCAATGGTGCGCATCCAATAAACCAAGTATTAACCAAATCCAAGCGGGGTAAAGGGTTTCAAAAAGCTTTTATCTAAGCCCAACTGATCCATAACATGAAAAACCAAAAAGTCCGTTTTTCATCAAAAGTCATGCTGAAAAAAATGGTGGGAACCGGTTTTAAAGTATGGTGACGTACTATCCAATGGTGCGCATCCAATAAACCAAGTATTAACCAAATCCAAGCGGGGTAAAGGGTTTCAAAAAGCTTTTATCTAAGCCCAACTGATCCATAACATGAAAAACCAAAAAGTCCGTTTTTCATCAAAAGTCATGCTGAAAAAAATGGTGGGAACCGGTTTTAAAGTATGGTGACGTACTATCCAATGGTGCGCATCCAATAAACCAAGTATTAACCAAATCCAAGCGGGGTAAAGGGTTTCAAAAAGCTTTTATCTAAGCCCAACTGATCCATAACATGAAAAACCAAAAAGTCCGTTTTTCATCAAAAGTCATGCTGAAAAAAATGGTGGGAACCGGTTTTAAAGTATGGTGACGTACTATCCAATGGTGCGCATCCAATAAACCAAGTATTAACCAAATCCAAGCGGGGTAAAGGGTTTCAAAAAGCTTTTATCTAAGCCCAACTGATCCATAACATGAAAAACCAAAAAGTCCGTTTTTCATCAAAAGTCATGCTGAAAAAAATGGTGGGAACCGGTTTTAAAGTATGGTGACGTACTATCCAATGGTGCGCATCCAATAAACCAAGTATTAACCAAATCCAAGCGGGGTAAAGGGTTTCAAAAAGCTTTTATCTAAGCCCAACTGATCCATAACATGAAAAACCAAAAAGTCCGTTTTTCATCAAAAGTCATGCTGAAAAAAATGGTGGGAACCGGTTTTAAAGTATGGTGACGTACTATCCAATGGTGCGCATCCAATAAACCAAGTATTAACCAAATCCAAGCGGGGTAAAGGGTTTCAAAAAGCTTTTATCTAAGCCCAACTGATCCATAACATGAAAAACCAAAAAGTCCGTTTTTCATCAAAAGTCATGCTGAAAAAAATGGTGGGAACCGGTTTTAAAGTATGGTGACGTACTATCCAATGGTGCGCATCCAATAAACCAAGTATTAACCAAATCCAAGCGGGGTAAAGGGTTTCAAAAAGCTTTTATCTAAGCCCAACTGATCCATAACATGAAAAACCAAAAAGTCCGTTTTTCATCAAAAGTCATGCTGAAAAAAATGGTGGGAACCGGTTTTAAAGTATGGTGACGTACTATCCAATGGTGCGCATCCAATAAACCAAGTATTAACCAAATCCAAGCGGGGTAAAGGGTTTCAAAAAGCTTTTATCTAAGCCCAACTGATCCATAACATGAAAAACCAAAAAGTCCGTTTTTCATCAAAAGTCATGCTGAAAAAAATGGTGGGAACCGGTTTTAAAGTATGGTGACGTACTATCCAATGGTGCGCATCCAATAAACCAAGTATTAACCAAATCCAAGCGGGGTAAAGGGTTTCAAAAAGCTTTTATCTAAGCCCAACTGATCCATAACATGAAAAACCAAAAAGTCCGTTTTTCATCAAAAGTCATGCTGAAAAAAATGGTGGGAACCGGTTTTAAAGTATGGTGACGTACTATCCAATGGTGCGCATCCAATAAACCAAGTATTAACCAAATCCAAGCGGGGTAAAGGGTTTCAAAAAGCTTTTATCTAAGCCCAACTGATCCATAACATGAAAAACCAAAAAGTCCGTTTTTCATCAAAAGTCATGCTGAAAAAAATGGTGGGAACCGGTTTTAAAGTATGGTGACGTACTATCCAATGGTGCGCATCCAATAAACCAAGTATTAACCAAATCCAAGCGGGGTAAAGGGTTTCAAAAAGCTTTTATCTAAGCCCAACTGATCCATAACATGAAAAACCAAAAAGTCCGTTTTTCATCAAAAGTCATGCTGAAAAAAATGGTGGGAACCGGTTTTAAAGTATGGTGACGTACTATCCAATGGTGCGCATCCAATAAACCAAGTATTAACCAAATCCAAGCGGGGTAAAGGGTTTCAAAAAGCTTTTATCTAAGCCCAACTGATCCATAACATGAAAAACCAAAAAGTCCGTTTTTCATCAAAAGTCATGCTGAAAAAAATGGTGGGAACCGGTTTTAAAGTATGGTGACGTACTATCCAATGGTGCGCATCCAATAAACCAAGTATTAACCAAATCCAAGCGGGGTAAAGGGTTTCAAAAAGCTTTTATCTAAGCCCAACTGATCCATAACATGAAAAACCAAAAAGTCCGTTTTTCATCAAAAGTCATGCTGAAAAAAATGGTGGGAACCGGTTTTAAAGTATGGTGACGTACTATCCAATGGTGCGCATCCAATAAACCAAGTATTAACCAAATCCAAGCGGGGTAAAGGGTTTCAAAAAGCTTTTATCTAAGCCCAACTGATCCATAACATGAAAAACCAAAAAGTCCGTTTTTCATCAAAAGTCATGCTGAAAAAAATGGTGGGAACCGGTTTTAAAGTATGGTGACGTACTATCCAATGGTGCGCATCCAATAAACCAAGTATTAACCAAATCCAAGCGGGGTAAAGGGTTTCAAAAAGCTTTTATCTAAGCCCAACTGATCCATAACATGAAAAACCAAAAAGTCCGTTTTTCATCAAAAGTCATGCTGAAAAAAATGGTGGGAACCGGTTTTAAAGTATGGTGACGTACTATCCAATGGTGCGCATCCAATAAACCAAGTATTAACCAAATCCAAGCGGGGTAAAGGGTTTCAAAAAGCTTTTATCTAAGCCCAACTGATCCATAACATGAAAAACCAAAAAGTCCGTTTTTCATCAAAAGTCATGCTGAAAAAAATGGTGGGAACCGGTTTTAAAGTATGGTGACGTACTATCCAATGGTGCGCATCCAATAAACCAAGTATTAACCAAATCCAAGCGGGGTAAAGGGTTTCAAAAAGCTTTTATCTAAGCCCAACTGATCCATAACATGAAAAACCAAAAAGTCCGTTTTTCATCAAAAGTCATGCTGAAAAAAATGGTGGGAACCGGTTTTAAAGTATGGTGACGTACTATCCAATGGTGCGCATCCAATAAACCAAGTATTAACCAAATCCAAGCGGGGTAAAGGGTTTCAAAAAGCTTTTATCTAAGCCCAACTGATCCATAACATGAAAAACCAAAAAGTCCGTTTTTCATCAAAAGTCATGCTGAAAAAAATGGTGGGAACCGGTTTTAAAGTATGGTGACGTACTATCCAATGGTGCGCATCCAATAAACCAAGTATTAACCAAATCCAAGCGGGGTAAAGGGTTTCAAAAAGCTTTTATCTAAGCCCAACTGATCCATAACATGAAAAACCAAAAAGTCCGTTTTTCATCAAAAGTCATGCTGAAAAAAATGGTGGGAACCGGTTTTAAAGTATGGTGACGTACTATCCAATGGTGCGCATCCAATAAACCAAGTATTAACCAAATCCAAGCGGGGTAAAGGGTTTCAAAAAGCTTTTATCTAAGCCCAACTGATCCATAACATGAAAAACCAAAAAGTCCGTTTTTCATCAAAAGTCATGCTGAAAAAAATGGTGGGAACCGGTTTTAAAGTATGGTGACGTACTATCCAATGGTGCGCATCCAATAAACCAAGTATTAACCAAATCCAAGCGGGGTAAAGGGTTTCAAAAAGCTTTTATCTAAGCCCAACTGATCCATAACATGAAAAACCAAAAAGTCCGTTTTTCATCAAAAGTCATGCTGAAAAAAATGGTGGGAACCGGTTTTAAAGTATGGTGACGTACTATCCAATGGTGCGCATCCAATAAACCAAGTATTAACCAAATCCAAGCGGGGTAAAGGGTTTCAAAAAGCTTTTATCTAAGCCCAACTGATCCATAACATGAAAAACCAAAAAGTCCGTTTTTCATCAAAAGTCATGCTGAAAAAAATGGTGGGAACCGGTTTTAAAGTATGGTGACGTACTATCCAATGGTGCGCATCCAATAAACCAAGTATTAACCAAATCCAAGCGGGGTAAAGGGTTTCAAAAAGCTTTTATCTAAGCCCAACTGATCCATAACATGAAAAACCAAAAAGTCCGTTTTTCATCAAAAGTCATGCTGAAAAAAATGGTGGGAACCGGTTTTAAAGTATGGTGACGTACTATCCAATGGTGCGCATCCAATAAACCAAGTATTAACCAAATCCAAGCGGGGTAAAGGGTTTCAAAAAGCTTTTATCTAAGCCCAACTGATCCATAACATGAAAAACCAAAAAGTCCGTTTTTCATCAAAAGTCATGCTGAAAAAAATGGTGGGAACCGGTTTTAAAGTATGGTGACGTACTATCCAATGGTGCGCATCCAATAAACCAAGTATTAACCAAATCCAAGCGGGGTAAAGGGTTTCAAAAAGCTTTTATCTAAGCCCAACTGATCCATAACATGAAAAACCAAAAAGTCCGTTTTTCATCAAAAGTCATGCTGAAAAAAATGGTGGGAACCGGTTTTAAAGTATGGTGACGTACTATCCAATGGTGCGCATCCAATAAACCAAGTATTAACCAAATCCAAGCGGGGTAAAGGGTTTCAAAAAGCTTTTATCTAAGCCCAACTGATCCATAACATGAAAAACCAAAAAGTCCGTTTTTCATCAAAAGTCATGCTGAAAAAAATGGTGGGAACCGGTTTTAAAGTATGGTGACGTACTATCCAATGGTGCGCATCCAATAAACCAAGTATTAACCAAATCCAAGCGGGGTAAAGGGTTTCAAAAAGCTTTTATCTAAGCCCAACTGATCCATAACATGAAAAACCAAAAAGTCCGTTTTTCATCAAAAGTCATGCTGAAAAAAATGGTGGGAACCGGTTTTAAAGTATGGTGACGTACTATCCAATGGTGCGCATCCAATAAACCAAGTATTAACCAAATCCAAGCGGGGTAAAGGGTTTCAAAAAGCTTTTATCTAAGCCCAACTGATCCATAACATGAAAAACCAAAAAGTCCGTTTTTCATCAAAAGTCATGCTGAAAAAAATGGTGGGAACCGGTTTTAAAGTATGGTGACGTACTATCCAATGGTGCGCATCCAATAAACCAAGTATTAACCAAATCCAAGCGGGGTAAAGGGTTTCAAAAAGCTTTTATCTAAGCCCAACTGATCCATAACATGAAAAACCAAAAAGTCCGTTTTTCATCAAAAGTCATGCTGAAAAAAATGGTGGGAACCGGTTTTAAAGTATGGTGACGTACTATCCAATGGTGCGCATCCAATAAACCAAGTATTAACCAAATCCAAGCGGGGTAAAGGGTTTCAAAAAGCTTTTATCTAAGCCCAACTGATCCATAACATGAAAAACCAAAAAGTCCGTTTTTCATCAAAAGTCATGCTGAAAAAAATGGTGGGAACCGGTTTTAAAGTATGGTGACGTACTATCCAATGGTGCGCATCCAATAAACCAAGTATTAACCAAATCCAAGCGGGGTAAAGGGTTTCAAAAAGCTTTTATCTAAGCCCAACTGATCCATAACATGAAAAACCAAAAAGTCCGTTTTTCATCAAAAGTCATGCTGAAAAAAATGGTGGGAACCGGTTTTAAAGTATGGTGACGTACTATCCAATGGTGCGCATCCAATAAACCAAGTATTAACCAAATCCAAGCGGGGTAAAGGGTTTCAAAAAGCTTTTATCTAAGCCCAACTGATCCATAACATGAAAAACCAAAAAGTCCGTTTTTCATCAAAAGTCATGCTGAAAAAAATGGTGGGAACCGGTTTTAAAGTATGGTGACGTACTATCCAATGGTGCGCATCCAATAAACCAAGTATTAACCAAATCCAAGCGGGGTAAAGGGTTTCAAAAAGCTTTTATCTAAGCCCAACTGATCCATAACATGAAAAACCAAAAAGTCCGTTTTTCATCAAAAGTCATGCTGAAAAAAATGGTGGGAACCGGTTTTAAAGTATGGTGACGTACTATCCAATGGTGCGCATCCAATAAACCAAGTATTAACCAAATCCAAGCGGGGTAAAGGGTTTCAAAAAGCTTTTATCTAAGCCCAACTGATCCATAACATGAAAAACCAAAAAGTCCGTTTTTCATCAAAAGTCATGCTGAAAAAAATGGTGGGAACCGGTTTTAAAGTATGGTGACGTACTATCCAATGGTGCGCATCCAATAAACCAAGTATTAACCAAATCCAAGCGGGGTAAAGGGTTTCAAAAAGCTTTTATCTAAGCCCAACTGATCCATAACATGAAAAACCAAAAAGTCCGTTTTTCATCAAAAGTCATGCTGAAAAAAATGGTGGGAACCGGTTTTAAAGTATGGTGACGTACTATCCAATGGTGCGCATCCAATAAACCAAGTATTAACCAAATCCAAGCGGGGTAAAGGGTTTCAAAAAGCTTTTATCTAAGCCCAACTGATCCATAACATGAAAAACCAAAAAGTCCGTTTTTCATCAAAAGTCATGCTGAAAAAAATGGTGGGAACCGGTTTTAAAGTATGGTGACGTACTATCCAATGGTGCGCATCCAATAAACCAAGTATTAACCAAATCCAAGCGGGGTAAAGGGTTTCAAAAAGCTTTTATCTAAGCCCAACTGATCCATAACATGAAAAACCAAAAAGTCCGTTTTTCATCAAAAGTCATGCTGAAAAAAATGGTGGGAACCGGTTTTAAAGTATGGTGACGTACTATCCAATGGTGCGCATCCAATAAACCAAGTATTAACCAAATCCAAGCGGGGTAAAGGGTTTCAAAAAGCTTTTATCTAAGCCCAACTGATCCATAACATGAAAAACCAAAAAGTCCGTTTTTCATCAAAAGTCATGCTGAAAAAAATGGTGGGAACCGGTTTTAAAGTATGGTGACGTACTATCCAATGGTGCGCATCCAATAAACCAAGTATTAACCAAATCCAAGCGGGGTAAAGGGTTTCAAAAAGCTTTTATCTAAGCCCAACTGATCCATAACATGAAAAACCAAAAAGTCCGTTTTTCATCAAAAGTCATGCTGAAAAAAATGGTGGGAACCGGTTTTAAAGTATGGTGACGTACTATCCAATGGTGCGCATCCAATAAACCAAGTATTAACCAAATCCAAGCGGGGTAAAGGGTTTCAAAAAGCTTTTATCTAAGCCCAACTGATCCATAACATGAAAAACCAAAAAGTCCGTTTTTCATCAAAAGTCATGCTGAAAAAAATGGTGGGAACCGGTTTTAAAGTATGGTGACGTACTATCCAATGGTGCGCATCCAATAAACCAAGTATTAACCAAATCCAAGCGGGGTAAAGGGTTTCAAAAAGCTTTTATCTAAGCCCAACTGATCCATAACATGAAAAACCAAAAAGTCCGTTTTTCATCAAAAGTCATGCTGAAAAAAATGGTGGGAACCGGTTTTAAAGTATGGTGACGTACTATCCAATGGTGCGCATCCAATAAACCAAGTATTAACCAAATCCAAGCGGGGTAAAGGGTTTCAAAAAGCTTTTATCTAAGCCCAACTGATCCATAACATGAAAAACCAAAAAGTCCGTTTTTCATCAAAAGTCATGCTGAAAAAAATGGTGGGAACCGGTTTTAAAGTATGGTGACGTACTATCCAATGGTGCGCATCCAATAAACCAAGTATTAACCAAATCCAAGCGGGGTAAAGGGTTTCAAAAAGCTTTTATCTAAGCCCAACTGATCCATAACATGAAAAACCAAAAAGTCCGTTTTTCATCAAAAGTCATGCTGAAAAAAATGGTGGGAACCGGTTTTAAAGTATGGTGACGTACTATCCAATGGTGCGCATCCAATAAACCAAGTATTAACCAAATCCAAGCGGGGTAAAGGGTTTCAAAAAGCTTTTATCTAAGCCCAACTGATCCATAACATGAAAAACCAAAAAGTCCGTTTTTCATCAAAAGTCATGCTGAAAAAAATGGTGGGAACCGGTTTTAAAGTATGGTGACGTACTATCCAATGGTGCGCATCCAATAAACCAAGTATTAACCAAATCCAAGCGGGGTAAAGGGTTTCAAAAAGCTTTTATCTAAGCCCAACTGATCCATAACATGAAAAACCAAAAAGTCCGTTTTTCATCAAAAGTCATGCTGAAAAAAATGGTGGGAACCGGTTTTAAAGTATGGTGACGTACTATCCAATGGTGCGCATCCAATAAACCAAGTATTAACCAAATCCAAGCGGGGTAAAGGGTTTCAAAAAGCTTTTATCTAAGCCCAACTGATCCATAACATGAAAAACCAAAAAGTCCGTTTTTCATCAAAAGTCATGCTGAAAAAAATGGTGGGAACCGGTTTTAAAGTATGGTGACGTACTATCCAATGGTGCGCATCCAATAAACCAAGTATTAACCAAATCCAAGCGGGGTAAAGGGTTTCAAAAAGCTTTTATCTAAGCCCAACTGATCCATAACATGAAAAACCAAAAAGTCCGTTTTTCATCAAAAGTCATGCTGAAAAAAATGGTGGGAACCGGTTTTAAAGTATGGTGACGTACTATCCAATGGTGCGCATCCAATAAACCAAGTATTAACCAAATCCAAGCGGGGTAAAGGGTTTCAAAAAGCTTTTATCTAAGCCCAACTGATCCATAACATGAAAAACCAAAAAGTCCGTTTTTCATCAAAAGTCATGCTGAAAAAAATGGTGGGAACCGGTTTTAAAGTATGGTGACGTACTATCCAATGGTGCGCATCCAATAAACCAAGTATTAACCAAATCCAAGCGGGGTAAAGGGTTTCAAAAAGCTTTTATCTAAGCCCAACTGATCCATAACATGAAAAACCAAAAAGTCCGTTTTTCATCAAAAGTCATGCTGAAAAAAATGGTGGGAACCGGTTTTAAAGTATGGTGACGTACTATCCAATGGTGCGCATCCAATAAACCAAGTATTAACCAAATCCAAGCGGGGTAAAGGGTTTCAAAAAGCTTTTATCTAAGCCCAACTGATCCATAACATGAAAAACCAAAAAGTCCGTTTTTCATCAAAAGTCATGCTGAAAAAAATGGTGGGAACCGGTTTTAAAGTATGGTGACGTACTATCCAATGGTGCGCATCCAATAAACCAAGTATTAACCAAATCCAAGCGGGGTAAAGGGTTTCAAAAAGCTTTTATCTAAGCCCAACTGATCCATAACATGAAAAACCAAAAAGTCCGTTTTTCATCAAAAGTCATGCTGAAAAAAATGGTGGGAACCGGTTTTAAAGTATGGTGACGTACTATCCAATGGTGCGCATCCAATAAACCAAGTATTAACCAAATCCAAGCGGGGTAAAGGGTTTCAAAAAGCTTTTATCTAAGCCCAACTGATCCATAACATGAAAAACCAAAAAGTCCGTTTTTCATCAAAAGTCATGCTGAAAAAAATGGTGGGAACCGGTTTTAAAGTATGGTGACGTACTATCCAATGGTGCGCATCCAATAAACCAAGTATTAACCAAATCCAAGCGGGGTAAAGGGTTTCAAAAAGCTTTTATCTAAGCCCAACTGATCCATAACATGAAAAACCAAAAAGTCCGTTTTTCATCAAAAGTCATGCTGAAAAAAATGGTGGGAACCGGTTTTAAAGTATGGTGACGTACTATCCAATGGTGCGCATCCAATAAACCAAGTATTAACCAAATCCAAGCGGGGTAAAGGGTTTCAAAAAGCTTTTATCTAAGCCCAACTGATCCATAACATGAAAAACCAAAAAGTCCGTTTTTCATCAAAAGTCATGCTGAAAAAAATGGTGGGAACCGGTTTTAAAGTATGGTGACGTACTATCCAATGGTGCGCATCCAATAAACCAAGTATTAACCAAATCCAAGCGGGGTAAAGGGTTTCAAAAAGCTTTTATCTAAGCCCAACTGATCCATAACATGAAAAACCAAAAAGTCCGTTTTTCATCAAAAGTCATGCTGAAAAAAATGGTGGGAACCGGTTTTAAAGTATGGTGACGTACTATCCAATGGTGCGCATCCAATAAACCAAGTATTAACCAAATCCAAGCGGGGTAAAGGGTTTCAAAAAGCTTTTATCTAAGCCCAACTGATCCATAACATGAAAAACCAAAAAGTCCGTTTTTCATCAAAAGTCATGCTGAAAAAAATGGTGGGAACCGGTTTTAAAGTATGGTGACGTACTATCCAATGGTGCGCATCCAATAAACCAAGTATTAACCAAATCCAAGCGGGGTAAAGGGTTTCAAAAAGCTTTTATCTAAGCCCAACTGATCCATAACATGAAAAACCAAAAAGTCCGTTTTTCATCAAAAGTCATGCTGAAAAAAATGGTGGGAACCGGTTTTAAAGTATGGTGACGTACTATCCAATGGTGCGCATCCAATAAACCAAGTATTAACCAAATCCAAGCGGGGTAAAGGGTTTCAAAAAGCTTTTATCTAAGCCCAACTGATCCATAACATGAAAAACCAAAAAGTCCGTTTTTCATCAAAAGTCATGCTGAAAAAAATGGTGGGAACCGGTTTTAAAGTATGGTGACGTACTATCCAATGGTGCGCATCCAATAAACCAAGTATTAACCAAATCCAAGCGGGGTAAAGGGTTTCAAAAAGCTTTTATCTAAGCCCAACTGATCCATAACATGAAAAACCAAAAAGTCCGTTTTTCATCAAAAGTCATGCTGAAAAAAATGGTGGGAACCGGTTTTAAAGTATGGTGACGTACTATCCAATGGTGCGCATCCAATAAACCAAGTATTAACCAAATCCAAGCGGGGTAAAGGGTTTCAAAAAGCTTTTATCTAAGCCCAACTGATCCATAACATGAAAAACCAAAAAGTCCGTTTTTCATCAAAAGTCATGCTGAAAAAAATGGTGGGAACCGGTTTTAAAGTATGGTGACGTACTATCCAATGGTGCGCATCCAATAAACCAAGTATTAACCAAATCCAAGCGGGGTAAAGGGTTTCAAAAAGCTTTTATCTAAGCCCAACTGATCCATAACATGAAAAACCAAAAAGTCCGTTTTTCATCAAAAGTCATGCTGAAAAAAATGGTGGGAACCGGTTTTAAAGTATGGTGACGTACTATCCAATGGTGCGCATCCAATAAACCAAGTATTAACCAAATCCAAGCGGGGTAAAGGGTTTCAAAAAGCTTTTATCTAAGCCCAACTGATCCATAACATGAAAAACCAAAAAGTCCGTTTTTCATCAAAAGTCATGCTGAAAAAAATGGTGGGAACCGGTTTTAAAGTATGGTGACGTACTATCCAATGGTGCGCATCCAATAAACCAAGTATTAACCAAATCCAAGCGGGGTAAAGGGTTTCAAAAAGCTTTTATCTAAGCCCAACTGATCCATAACATGAAAAACCAAAAAGTCCGTTTTTCATCAAAAGTCATGCTGAAAAAAATGGTGGGAACCGGTTTTAAAGTATGGTGACGTACTATCCAATGGTGCGCATCCAATAAACCAAGTATTAACCAAATCCAAGCGGGGTAAAGGGTTTCAAAAAGCTTTTATCTAAGCCCAACTGATCCATAACATGAAAAACCAAAAAGTCCGTTTTTCATCAAAAGTCATGCTGAAAAAAATGGTGGGAACCGGTTTTAAAGTATGGTGACGTACTATCCAATGGTGCGCATCCAATAAACCAAGTATTAACCAAATCCAAGCGGGGTAAAGGGTTTCAAAAAGCTTTTATCTAAGCCCAACTGATCCATAACATGAAAAACCAAAAAGTCCGTTTTTCATCAAAAGTCATGCTGAAAAAAATGGTGGGAACCGGTTTTAAAGTATGGTGACGTACTATCCAATGGTGCGCATCCAATAAACCAAGTATTAACCAAATCCAAGCGGGGTAAAGGGTTTCAAAAAGCTTTTATCTAAGCCCAACTGATCCATAACATGAAAAACCAAAAAGTCCGTTTTTCATCAAAAGTCATGCTGAAAAAAATGGTGGGAACCGGTTTTAAAGTATGGTGACGTACTATCCAATGGTGCGCATCCAATAAACCAAGTATTAACCAAATCCAAGCGGGGTAAAGGGTTTCAAAAAGCTTTTATCTAAGCCCAACTGATCCATAACATGAAAAACCAAAAAGTCCGTTTTTCATCAAAAGTCATGCTGAAAAAAATGGTGGGAACCGGTTTTAAAGTATGGTGACGTACTATCCAATGGTGCGCATCCAATAAACCAAGTATTAACCAAATCCAAGCGGGGTAAAGGGTTTCAAAAAGCTTTTATCTAAGCCCAACTGATCCATAACATGAAAAACCAAAAAGTCCGTTTTTCATCAAAAGTCATGCTGAAAAAAATGGTGGGAACCGGTTTTAAAGTATGGTGACGTACTATCCAATGGTGCGCATCCAATAAACCAAGTATTAACCAAATCCAAGCGGGGTAAAGGGTTTCAAAAAGCTTTTATCTAAGCCCAACTGATCCATAACATGAAAAACCAAAAAGTCCGTTTTTCATCAAAAGTCATGCTGAAAAAAATGGTGGGAACCGGTTTTAAAGTATGGTGACGTACTATCCAATGGTGCGCATCCAATAAACCAAGTATTAACCAAATCCAAGCGGGGTAAAGGGTTTCAAAAAGCTTTTATCTAAGCCCAACTGATCCATAACATGAAAAACCAAAAAGTCCGTTTTTCATCAAAAGTCATGCTGAAAAAAATGGTGGGAACCGGTTTTAAAGTATGGTGACGTACTATCCAATGGTGCGCATCCAATAAACCAAGTATTAACCAAATCCAAGCGGGGTAAAGGGTTTCAAAAAGCTTTTATCTAAGCCCAACTGATCCATAACATGAAAAACCAAAAAGTCCGTTTTTCATCAAAAGTCATGCTGAAAAAAATGGTGGGAACCGGTTTTAAAGTATGGTGACGTACTATCCAATGGTGCGCATCCAATAAACCAAGTATTAACCAAATCCAAGCGGGGTAAAGGGTTTCAAAAAGCTTTTATCTAAGCCCAACTGATCCATAACATGAAAAACCAAAAAGTCCGTTTTTCATCAAAAGTCATGCTGAAAAAAATGGTGGGAACCGGTTTTAAAGTATGGTGACGTACTATCCAATGGTGCGCATCCAATAAACCAAGTATTAACCAAATCCAAGCGGGGTAAAGGGTTTCAAAAAGCTTTTATCTAAGCCCAACTGATCCATAACATGAAAAACCAAAAAGTCCGTTTTTCATCAAAAGTCATGCTGAAAAAAATGGTGGGAACCGGTTTTAAAGTATGGTGACGTACTATCCAATGGTGCGCATCCAATAAACCAAGTATTAACCAAATCCAAGCGGGGTAAAGGGTTTCAAAAAGCTTTTATCTAAGCCCAACTGATCCATAACATGAAAAACCAAAAAGTCCGTTTTTCATCAAAAGTCATGCTGAAAAAAATGGTGGGAACCGGTTTTAAAGTATGGTGACGTACTATCCAATGGTGCGCATCCAATAAACCAAGTATTAACCAAATCCAAGCGGGGTAAAGGGTTTCAAAAAGCTTTTATCTAAGCCCAACTGATCCATAACATGAAAAACCAAAAAGTCCGTTTTTCATCAAAAGTCATGCTGAAAAAAATGGTGGGAACCGGTTTTAAAGTATGGTGACGTACTATCCAATGGTGCGCATCCAATAAACCAAGTATTAACCAAATCCAAGCGGGGTAAAGGGTTTCAAAAAGCTTTTATCTAAGCCCAACTGATCCATAACATGAAAAACCAAAAAGTCCGTTTTTCATCAAAAGTCATGCTGAAAAAAATGGTGGGAACCGGTTTTAAAGTATGGTGACGTACTATCCAATGGTGCGCATCCAATAAACCAAGTATTAACCAAATCCAAGCGGGGTAAAGGGTTTCAAAAAGCTTTTATCTAAGCCCAACTGATCCATAACATGAAAAACCAAAAAGTCCGTTTTTCATCAAAAGTCATGCTGAAAAAAATGGTGGGAACCGGTTTTAAAGTATGGTGACGTACTATCCAATGGTGCGCATCCAATAAACCAAGTATTAACCAAATCCAAGCGGGGTAAAGGGTTTCAAAAAGCTTTTATCTAAGCCCAACTGATCCATAACATGAAAAACCAAAAAGTCCGTTTTTCATCAAAAGTCATGCTGAAAAAAATGGTGGGAACCGGTTTTAAAGTATGGTGACGTACTATCCAATGGTGCGCATCCAATAAACCAAGTATTAACCAAATCCAAGCGGGGTAAAGGGTTTCAAAAAGCTTTTATCTAAGCCCAACTGATCCATAACATGAAAAACCAAAAAGTCCGTTTTTCATCAAAAGTCATGCTGAAAAAAATGGTGGGAACCGGTTTTAAAGTATGGTGACGTACTATCCAATGGTGCGCATCCAATAAACCAAGTATTAACCAAATCCAAGCGGGGTAAAGGGTTTCAAAAAGCTTTTATCTAAGCCCAACTGATCCATAACATGAAAAACCAAAAAGTCCGTTTTTCATCAAAAGTCATGCTGAAAAAAATGGTGGGAACCGGTTTTAAAGTATGGTGACGTACTATCCAATGGTGCGCATCCAATAAACCAAGTATTAACCAAATCCAAGCGGGGTAAAGGGTTTCAAAAAGCTTTTATCTAAGCCCAACTGATCCATAACATGAAAAACCAAAAAGTCCGTTTTTCATCAAAAGTCATGCTGAAAAAAATGGTGGGAACCGGTTTTAAAGTATGGTGACGTACTATCCAATGGTGCGCATCCAATAAACCAAGTATTAACCAAATCCAAGCGGGGTAAAGGGTTTCAAAAAGCTTTTATCTAAGCCCAACTGATCCATAACATGAAAAACCAAAAAGTCCGTTTTTCATCAAAAGTCATGCTGAAAAAAATGGTGGGAACCGGTTTTAAAGTATGGTGACGTACTATCCAATGGTGCGCATCCAATAAACCAAGTATTAACCAAATCCAAGCGGGGTAAAGGGTTTCAAAAAGCGTTTATCTAAGCCCAACTGATCCATAACATGAAAAACCAAAAAGTCCGTTTTTCATCAAAAGTCATGCTGAAAAAAATGGTGGGAACCGGTTTTAAAGTATGGTGACGTACTATCCAATGGTGCGCATCCAATAAACCAAGTATTAACCAAATCCAAGCGGGGTAAAGGGTTTCAAAAAGCTTTTATCTAAGCCCAACTGATCCATAACATGAAAAACCAAAAAGTCCGTTTTTCATCAAAAGTCATGCTGAAAAAAATGGTGGGAACCGGTTTTAAAGTATGGTGACGTACTATCCAATGGTGCGCATCCAATAAACCAAGTATTAACCAAATCCAAGCGGGGTAAAGGGTTTCAAAAAGCTTTTATCTAAGCCCAACTGATCCATAACATGAAAAACCAAAAAGTCCGTTTTTCATCAAAAGTCATGCTGAAAAAAATGGTGGGAACCGGTTTTAAAGTATGGTGACGTACTATCCAATGGTGCGCATCCAATAAACCAAGTATTAACCAAATCCAAGCGGGGTAAAGGGTTTCAAAAAGCTTTTATCTAAGCCCAACTGATCCATAACATGAAAAACCAAAAAGTCCGTTTTTCATCAAAAGTCATGCTGAAAAAAATGGTGGGAACCGGTTTTAAAGTATGGTGACGTACTATCCAATGGTGCGCATCCAATAAACCAAGTATTAACCAAATCCAAGCGGGGTAAAGGGTTTCAAAAAGCTTTTATCTAAGCCCAACTGATCCATAACATGAAAAACCAAAAAGTCCGTTTTTCATCAAAAGTCATGCTGAAAAAAATGGTGGGAACCGGTTTTAAAGTATGGTGACGTACTATCCAATGGTGCGCATCCAATAAACCAAGTATTAACCAAATCCAAGCGGGGTAAAGGGTTTCAAAAAGCTTTTATCTAAGCCCAACTGATCCATAACATGAAAAACCAAAAAGTCCGTTTTTCATCAAAAGTCATGCTGAAAAAAATGGTGGGAACCGGTTTTAAAGTATGGTGACGTACTATCCAATGGTGCGCATCCAATAAACCAAGTATTAACCAAATCCAAGCGGGGTAAAGGGTTTCAAAAAGCTTTTATCTAAGCCCAACTGATCCATAACATGAAAAACCAAAAAGTCCGTTTTTCATCAAAAGTCATGCTGAAAAAAATGGTGGGAACCGGTTTTAAAGTATGGTGACGTACTATCCAATGGTGCGCATCCAATAAACCAAGTATTAACCAAATCCAAGCGGGGTAAAGGGTTTCAAAAAGCTTTTATCTAAGCCCAACTGATCCATAACATGAAAAACCAAAAAGTCCGTTTTTCATCAAAAGTCATGCTGAAAAAAATGGTGGGAACCGGTTTTAAAGTATGGTGACGTACTATCCAATGGTGCGCATCCAATAAACCAAGTATTAACCAAATCCAAGCGGGGTAAAGGGTTTCAAAAAGCTTTTATCTAAGCCCAACTGATCCATAACATGAAAAACCAAAAAGTCCGTTTTTCATCAAAAGTCATGCTGAAAAAAATGGAGGGAACCGGTTTTAAAGTATGGTGACGTACTATCCAATGGTGCGCATCCAATAAACCAAGTATTAACCAAATCCAAGCGGGGTAAAGGGTTTCAAAAAGCTTTTATCTAAGCCCAACTGATCCATAACATGAAAAACCAAAAAGTCCGTTTTTCATCAAAAGTCATGCTGAAAAAAATGGTGGGAACCGGTTTTAAAGTATGGTGACGTACTATCCAATGGTGCGCATCCAATAAACCAAGTATTAACCAAATCCAAGCGGGGTAAAGGGTTTCAAAAAGCTTTTATCTAAGCCCAACTGATCCATAACATGAAAAACCAAAAAGTCCGTTTTTCATCAAAAGTCATGCTGAAAAAAATGGTGGGAACCGGTTTTAAAGTATGGTGACGTACTATCCAATGGTGCGCATCCAATAAACCAAGTATTAACCAAATCCAAGCGGGGTAAAGGGTTTCAAAAAGCTTTTATCTAAGCCCAACTGATCCATAACATGAAAAACCAAAAAGTCCGTTTTTCATCAAAAGTCATGCTGAAAAAAATGGTGGGAACCGGTTTTAAAGTATGGTGACGTACTATCCAATGGTGCGCATCCAATAAACCAAGTATTAACCAAATCCAAGCGGGGTAAAGGGTTTCAAAAAGCTTTTATCTAAGCCCAACTGATCCATAACATGAAAAACCAAAAAGTCCGTTTTTCATCAAAAGTCATGCTGAAAAAAATGGTGGGAACCGGTTTTAAAGTATGGTGACGTACTATCCAATGGTGCGCATCCAATAAACCAAGTATTAACCAAATCCAAGCGGGGTAAAGGGTTTCAAAAAGCTTTTATCTAAGCCCAACTGATCCATAACATGAAAAACCAAAAAGTCCGTTTTTCATCAAAAGTCATGCTGAAAAAAATGGTGGGAACCGGTTTTAAAGTATGGTGACGTACTATCCAATGGTGCGCATCCAATAAACCAAGTATTAACCAAATCCAAGCGGGGTAAAGGGTTTCAAAAAGCTTTTATCTAAGCCCAACTGATCCATAACATGAAAAACCAAAAAGTCCGTTTTTCATCAAAAGTCATGCTGAAAAAAATGGTGGGAACCGGTTTTAAAGTATGGTGACGTACTATCCAATGGTGCGCATCCAATAAACCAAGTATTAACCAAATCCAAGCGGGGTAAAGGGTTTCAAAAAGCTTTTATCTAAGCCCAACTGATCCATAACATGAAAAACCAAAAAGTCCGTTTTTCATCAAAAGTCATGCTGAAAAAAATGGTGGGAACCGGTTTTAAAGTATGGTGACGTACTATCCAATGGTGCGCATCCAATAAACCAAGTATTAACCAAATCCAAGCGGGGTAAAGGGTTTCAAAAAGCTTTTATCTAAGCCCAACTGATCCATAACATGAAAAACCAAAAAGTCCGTTTTTCATCAAAAGTCATGCTGAAAAAAATGGTGGGAACCGGTTTTAAAGTATGGTGACGTACTATCCAATGGTGCGCATCCAATAAACCAAGTATTAACCAAATCCAAGCGGGGTAAAGGGTTTCAAAAAGCTTTTATCTAAGCCCAACTGATCCATAACATGAAAAACCAAAAAGTCCGTTTTTCATCAAAAGTCATGCTGAAAAAAATGGTGGGAACCGGTTTTAAAGTATGGTGACGTACTATCCAATGGTGCGCATCCAATAAACCAAGTATTAACCAAATCCAAGCGGGGTAAAGGGTTTCAAAAAGCTTTTATCTAAGCCCAACTGATCCATAACATGAAAAACCAAAAAGTCCGTTTTTCATCAAAAGTCATGCTGAAAAAAATGGTGGGAACCGGTTTTAAAGTATGGTGACGTACTATCCAATGGTGCGCATCCAATAAACCAAGTATTAACCAAATCCAAGCGGGGTAAAGGGTTTCAAAAAGCTTTTATCTAAGCCCAACTGATCCATAACATGAAAAACCAAAAAGTCCGTTTTTCATCAAAAGTCATGCTGAAAAAAATGGTGGGAACCGGTTTTAAAGTATGGTGACGTACTATCCAATGGTGCGCATCCAATAAACCAAGTATTAACCAAATCCAAGCGGGGTAAAGGGTTTCAAAAAGCTTTATCTAAGCCCAACTGATCCATAACATGAAAAACCAAAAAGTCCGTTTTTCATCAAAAGTCATGCTGAAAAAAATGGTGGGAACCGGTTTTAAAGTATGGTGACGTACTATCCAATGGTGCGCATCCAATAAACCAAGTATTAACCAAATCCAAGCGGGGTAAAGGGTTTCAAAAAGCTTTTATCTAAGCCCAACTGATCCATAACATGAAAAACCAAAAAGTCCGTTTTTCATCAAAAGTCATGCTGAAAAAAATGGTGGGAACCGGTTTTAAAGTATGGTGACGTACTATCCAATGGTGCGCATCCAATAAACCAAGTATTAACCAAATCCAAGCGGGGTAAAGGGTTTCAAAAAGCTTTTATCTAAGCCCAACTGATCCATAACATGAAAAACCAAAAAGTCCGTTTTTCATCAAAAGTCATGCTGAAAAAAATGGTGGGAACCGGTTTTAAAGTATGGTGACGTACTATCCAATGGTGCGCATCCAATAAACCAAGTATTAACCAAATCCAAGCGGGGTAAAGGGTTTCAAAAAGCTTTTATCTAAGCCCAACTGATCCATAACATGAAAAACCAAAAAGTCCGTTTTTCATCAAAAGTCATGCTGAAAAAAATGGTGGGAACCGGTTTTAAAGTATGGTGACGTACTATCCAATGGTGCGCATCCAATAAACCAAGTATTAACCAAATCCAAGCGGGGTAAAGGGTTTCAAAAAGCTTTTATCTAAGCCCAACTGATCCATAACATGAAAAACCAAAAAGTCCGTTTTTCATCAAAAGTCATGCTGAAAAAAATGGTGGGAACCGGTTTTAAAGTATGGTGACGTACTATCCAATGGTGCGCATCCAATAAACCAAGTATTAACCAAATCCAAGCGGGGTAAAGGGTTTCAAAAAGCTTTTATCTAAGCCCAACTGATCCATAACATGAAAAACCAAAAAGTCCGTTTTTCATCAAAAGTCATGCTGAAAAAAATGGTGGGAACCGGTTTTAAAGTATGGTGACGTACTATCCAATGGTGCGCATCCAATAAACCAAGTATTAACCAAATCCAAGCGGGGTAAAGGGTTTCAAAAAGCTTTTATCTAAGCCCAACTGATCCATAACATGAAAAACCAAAAAGTCCGTTTTTCATCAAAAGTCATGCTGAAAAAAATGGTGGGAACCGGTTTTAAAGTATGGTGACGTACTATCCAATGGTGCGCATCCAATAAACCAAGTATTAACCAAATCCAAGCGGGGTAAAGGGTTTCAAAAAGCTTTTATCTAAGCCCAACTGATCCATAACATGAAAAACCAAAAAGTCCGTTTTTCATCAAAAGTCATGCTGAAAAAAATGGTGGGAACCGGTTTTAAAGTATGGTGACGTACTATCCAATGGTGCGCATCCAATAAACCAAGTATTAACCAAATCCAAGCGGGGTAAAGGGTTTCAAAAAGCTTTTATCTAAGCCCAACTGATCCATAACATGAAAAACCAAAAAGTCCGTTTTTCATCAAAAGTCATGCTGAAAAAAATGGTGGGAACCGGTTTTAAAGTATGGTGACGTACTATCCAATGGTGCGCATCCAATAAACCAAGTATTAACCAAATCCAAGCGGGGTAAAGGGTTTCAAAAAGCTTTTATCTAAGCCCAACTGATCCATAACATGAAAAACCAAAAAGTCCGTTTTTCATCAAAAGTCATGCTGAAAAAAATGGTGGGAACCGGTTTTAAAGTATGGTGACGTACTATCCAATGGTGCGCATCCAATAAACCAAGTATTAACCAAATCCAAGCGGGGTAAAGGGTTTCAAAAAGCTTTTATCTAAGCCCAACTGATCCATAACATGAAAAACCAAAAAGTCCGTTTTTCATCAAAAGTCATGCTGAAAAAAATGGTGGGAACCGGTTTTAAAGTATGGTGACGTACTATCCAATGGTGCGCATCCAATAAACCAAGTATTAACCAAATCCAAGCGGGGTAAAGGGTTTCAAAAAGCTTTTATCTAAGCCCAACTGATCCATAACATGAAAAACCAAAAAGTCCGTTTTTCATCAAAAGTCATGCTGAAAAAAATGGTGGGAACCGGTTTTAAAGTATGGTGACGTACTATCCAATGGTGCGCATCCAATAAACCAAGTATTAACCAAATCCAAGCGGGGTAAAGGGTTTCAAAAAGCTTTTATCTAAGCCCAACTGATCCATAACATGAAAAACCAAAAAGTCCGTTTTTCATCAAAAGTCATGCTGAAAAAAATGGTGGGAACCGGTTTTAAAGTATGGTGACGTACTATCCAATGGTGCGCATCCAATAAACCAAGTATTAACCAAATCCAAGCGGGGTAAAGGGTTTCAAAAAGCTTTTATCTAAGCCCAACTGATCCATAACATGAAAAACCAAAAAGTCCGTTTTTCATCAAAAGTCATGCTGAAAAAAATGGTGGGAACCGGTTTTAAAGTATGGTGACGTACTATCCAATGGTGCGCATCCAATAAACCAAGTATTAACCAAATCCAAGCGGGGTAAAGGGTTTCAAAAAGCTTTTATCTAAGCCCAACTGATCCATAACATGAAAAACCAAAAAGTCCGTTTTTCATCAAAAGTCATGCTGAAAAAAATGGTGGGAACCGGTTTTAAAGTATGGTGACGTACTATCCAATGGTGCGCATCCAATAAACCAAGTATTAACCAAATCCAAGCGGGGTAAAGGGTTTCAAAAAGCTTTTATCTAAGCCCAACTGATCCATAACATGAAAAACCAAAAAGTCCGTTTTTCATCAAAAGTCATGCTGAAAAAAATGGTGGGAACCGGTTTTAAAGTATGGTGACGTACTATCCAATGGTGCGCATCCAATAAACCAAGTATTAACCAAATCCAAGCGGGGTAAAGGGTTTCAAAAAGCTTTTATCTAAGCCCAACTGATCCATAACATGAAAAACCAAAAAGTCCGTTTTTCATCAAAAGTCATGCTGAAAAAAATGGTGGGAACCGGTTTTAAAGTATGGTGACGTACTATCCAATGGTGCGCATCCAATAAACCAAGTATTAACCAAATCCAAGCGGGGTAAAGGGTTTCAAAAAGCTTTTATCTAAGCCCAACTGATCCATAACATGAAAAACCAAAAAGTCCGTTTTTCATCAAAAGTCATGCTGAAAAAAATGGTGGGAACCGGTTTTAAAGTATGGTGACGTACTATCCAATGGTGCGCATCCAATAAACCAAGTATTAACCAAATCCAAGCGGGGTAAAGGGTTTCAAAAAGCTTTTATCTAAGCCCAACTGATCCATAACATGAAAAACCAAAAAGTCCGTTTTTCATCAAAAGTCATGCTGAAAAAAATGGTGGGAACCGGTTTTAAAGTATGGTGACGTACTATCCAATGGTGCGCATCCAATAAACCAAGTATTAACCAAATCCAAGCGGGGTAAAGGGTTTCAAAAAGCTTTTATCTAAGCCCAACTGATCCATAACATGAAAAACCAAAAAGTCCGTTTTTCATCAAAAGTCATGCTGAAAAAAATGGTGGGAACCGGTTTTAAAGTATGGTGACGTACTATCCAATGGTGCGCATCCAATAAACCAAGTATTAACCAAATCCAAGCGGGGTAAAGGGTTTCAAAAAGCTTTTATCTAAGCCCAACTGATCCATAACATGAAAAACCAAAAAGTCCGTTTTTCATCAAAAGTCATGCTGAAAAAAATGGTGGGAACCGGTTTTAAAGTATGGTGACGTACTATCCAATGGTGCGCATCCAATAAACCAAGTATTAACCAAATCCAAGCGGGGTAAAGGGTTTCAAAAAGCTTTTATCTAAGCCCAACTGATCCATAACATGAAAAACCAAAAAGTCCGTTTTTCATCAAAAGTCATGCTGAAAAAAATGGTGGGAACCGGTTTTAAAGTATGGTGACGTACTATCCAATGGTGCGCATCCAATAAACCAAGTATTAACCAAATCCAAGCGGGGTAAAGGGTTTCAAAAAGCTTTTATCTAAGCCCAACTGATCCATAACATGAAAAACCAAAAAGTCCGTTTTTCATCAAAAGTCATGCTGAAAAAAATGGTGGGAACCGGTTTTAAAGTATGGTGACGTACTATCCAATGGTGCGCATCCAATAAACCAAGTATTAACCAAATCCAAGCGGGGTAAAGGGTTTCAAAAAGCTTTTATCTAAGCCCAACTGATCCATAACATGAAAAACCAAAAAGTCCGTTTTTCATCAAAAGTCATGCTGAAAAAAATGGTGGGAACCGGTTTTAAAGTATGGTGACGTACTATCCAATGGTGCGCATCCAATAAACCAAGTATTAACCAAATCCAAGCGGGGTAAAGGGTTTCAAAAAGCTTTTATCTAAGCCCAACTGATCCATAACATGAAAAACCAAAAAGTCCGTTTTTCATCAAAAGTCATGCTGAAAAAAATGGTGGGAACCGGTTTTAAAGTATGGTGACGTACTATCCAATGGTGCGCATCCAATAAACCAAGTATTAACCAAATCCAAGCGGGGTAAAGGGTTTCAAAAAGCTTTTATCTAAGCCCAACTGATCCATAACATGAAAAACCAAAAAGTCCGTTTTTCATCAAAAGTCATGCTGAAAAAAATGGTGGGAACCGGTTTTAAAGTATGGTGACGTACTATCCAATGGTGCGCATCCAATAAACCAAGTATTAACCAAATCCAAGCGGGGTAAAGGGTTTCAAAAAGCTTTTATCTAAGCCCAACTGATCCATAACATGAAAAACCAAAAAGTCCGTTTTTCATCAAAAGTCATGCTGAAAAAAATGGTGGGAACCGGTTTTAAAGTATGGTGACGTACTATCCAATGGTGCGCATCCAATAAACCAAGTATTAACCAAATCCAAGCGGGGTAAAGGGTTTCAAAAAGCTTTTATCTAAGCCCAACTGATCCATAACATGAAAAACCAAAAAGTCCGTTTTTCATCAAAAGTCATGCTGAAAAAAATGGTGGGAACCGGTTTTAAAGTATGGTGACGTACTATCCAATGGTGCGCATCCAATAAACCAAGTATTAACCAAATCCAAGCGGGGTAAAGGGTTTCAAAAAGCTTTTATCTAAGCCCAACTGATCCATAACATGAAAAACCAAAAAGTCCGTTTTTCATCAAAAGTCATGCTGAAAAAAATGGTGGGAACCGGTTTTAAAGTATGGTGACGTACTATCCAATGGTGCGCATCCAATAAACCAAGTATTAACCAAATCCAAGCGGGGTAAAGGGTTTCAAAAAGCTTTTATCTAAGCCCAACTGATCCATAACATGAAAAACCAAAAAGTCCGTTTTTCATCAAAAGTCATGCTGAAAAAAATGGTGGGAACCGGTTTTAAAGTATGGTGACGTACTATCCAATGGTGCGCATCCAATAAACCAAGTATTAACCAAATCCAAGCGGGGTAAAGGGTTTCAAAAAGCTTTTATCTAAGCCCAACTGATCCATAACATGAAAAACCAAAAAGTCCGTTTTTCATCAAAAGTCATGCTGAAAAAAATGGTGGGAACCGGTTTTAAAGTATGGTGACGTACTATCCAATGGTGCGCATCCAATAAACCAAGTATTAACCAAATCCAAGCGGGGTAAAGGGTTTCAAAAAGCTTTTATCTAAGCCCAACTGATCCATAACATGAAAAACCAAAAAGTCCGTTTTTCATCAAAAGTCATGCTGAAAAAAATGGTGGGAACCGGTTTTAAAGTATGGTGACGTACTATCCAATGGTGCGCATCCAATAAACCAAGTATTAACCAAATCCAAGCGGGGTAAAGGGTTTCAAAAAGCTTTTATCTAAGCCCAACTGATCCATAACATGAAAAACCAAAAAGTCCGTTTTTCATCAAAAGTCATGCTGAAAAAAATGGTGGGAACCGGTTTTAAAGTATGGTGACGTACTATCCAATGGTGCGCATCCAATAAACCAAGTATTAACCAAATCCAAGCGGGGTAAAGGGTTTCAAAAAGCTTTTATCTAAGCCCAACTGATCCATAACATGAAAAACCAAAAAGTCCGTTTTTCATCAAAAGTCATGCTGAAAAAAATGGTGGGAACCGGTTTTAAAGTATGGTGACGTACTATCCAATGGTGCGCATCCAATAAACCAAGTATTAACCAAATCCAAGCGGGGTAAAGGGTTTCAAAAAGCTTTTATCTAAGCCCAACTGATCCATAACATGAAAAACCAAAAAGTCCGTTTTTCATCAAAAGTCATGCTGAAAAAAATGGTGGGAACCGGTTTTAAAGTATGGTGACGTACTATCCAATGGTGCGCATCCAATAAACCAAGTATTAACCAAATCCAAGCGGGGTAAAGGGTTTCAAAAAGCTTTTATCTAAGCCCAACTGATCCATAACATGAAAAACCAAAAAGTCCGTTTTTCATCAAAAGTCATGCTGAAAAAAATGGTGGGAACCGGTTTTAAAGTATGGTGACGTACTATCCAATGGTGCGCATCCAATAAACCAAGTATTAACCAAATCCAAGCGGGGTAAAGGGTTTCAAAAAGCTTTTATCTAAGCCCAACTGATCCATAACATGAAAAACCAAAAAGTCCGTTTTTCATCAAAAGTCATGCTGAAAAAAATGGTGGGAACCGGTTTTAAAGTATGGTGACGTACTATCCAATGGTGCGCATCCAATAAACCAAGTATTAACCAAATCCAAGCGGGGTAAAGGGTTTCAAAAAGCTTTTATCTAAGCCCAACTGATCCATAACATGAAAAACCAAAAAGTCCGTTTTTCATCAAAAGTCATGCTGAAAAAAATGGTGGGAACCGGTTTTAAAGTATGGTGACGTACTATCCAATGGTGCGCATCCAATAAACCAAGTATTAACCAAATCCAAGCGGGGTAAAGGGTTTCAAAAAGCTTTTATCTAAGCCCAACTGATCCATAACATGAAAAACCAAAAAGTCCGTTTTTCATCAAAAGTCATGCTGAAAAAAATGGTGGGAACCGGTTTTAAAGTATGGTGACGTACTATCCAATGGTGCGCATCCAATAAACCAAGTATTAACCAAATCCAAGCGGGGTAAAGGGTTTCAAAAAGCTTTTATCTAAGCCCAACTGATCCATAACATGAAAAACCAAAAAGTCCGTTTTTCATCAAAAGTCATGCTGAAAAAAATGGTGGGAACCGGTTTTAAAGTATGGTGACGTACTATCCAATGGTGCGCATCCAATAAACCAAGTATTAACCAAATCCAAGCGGGGTAAAGGGTTTCAAAAAGCTTTTATCTAAGCCCAACTGATCCATAACATGAAAAACCAAAAAGTCCGTTTTTCATCAAAAGTCATGCTGAAAAAAATGGTGGGAACCGGTTTTAAAGTATGGTGACGTACTATCCAATGGTGCGCATCCAATAAACCAAGTATTAACCAAATCCAAGCGGGGTAAAGGGTTTCAAAAAGCTTTTATCTAAGCCCAACTGATCCATAACATGAAAAACCAAAAAGTCCGTTTTTCATCAAAAGTCATGCTGAAAAAAATGGTGGGAACCGGTTTTAAAGTATGGTGACGTACTATCCAATGGTGCGCATCCAATAAACCAAGTATTAACCAAATCCAAGCGGGGTAAAGGGTTTCAAAAAGCTTTTATCTAAGCCCAACTGATCCATAACATGAAAAACCAAAAAGTCCGTTTTTCATCAAAAAGTCATGCTGAAAAAAATGGTGGGAACCGGTTTTAAAGTATGGTGACGTACTATCCAATGGTGCGCATCCAATAAACCAAGTATTAACCAAATCCAAGCGGGGTAAAGGGTTTCAAAAAGCTTTTATCTAAGCCCAACTGATCCATAACATGAAAAACCAAAAAGTCCGTTTTTCATCAAAAGTCATGCTGAAAAAAATGGTGGGAACCGGTTTTAAAGTATGGTGACGTACTATCCAATGGTGCGCATCCAATAAACCAAGTATTAACCAAATCCAAGCGGGGTAAAGGGTTTCAAAAAGCTTTTATCTAAGCCCAACTGATCCATAACATGAAAAACCAAAAAGTCCGTTTTTCATCAAAAGTCATGCTGAAAAAAATGGTGGGAACCGGTTTTAAAGTATGGTGACGTACTATCCAATGGTGCGCATCCAATAAACCAAGTATTAACCAAATCCAAGCGGGGTAAAGGGTTTCAAAAAGCTTTTATCTAAGCCCAACTGATCCATAACATGAAAAACCAAAAAGTCCGTTTTTCATCAAAAGTCATGCTGAAAAAAATGGTGGGAACCGGTTTTAAAGTATGGTGACGTACTATCCAATGGTGCGCATCCAATAAACCAAGTATTAACCAAATCCAAGCGGGGTAAAGGGTTTCAAAAAGCTTTTATCTAAGCCCAACTGATCCATAACATGAAAAACCAAAAAGTCCGTTTTTCATCAAAAGTCATGCTGAAAAAAATGGTGGGAACCGGTTTTAAAGTATGGTGACGTACTATCCAATGGTGCGCATCCAATAAACCAAGTATTAACCAAATCCAAGCGGGGTAAAGGGTTTCAAAAAGCTTTTATCTAAGCCCAACTGATCCATAACATGAAAAACCAAAAAGTCCGTTTTTCATCAAAAGTCATGCTGAAAAAAATGGTGGGAACCGGTTTTAAAGTATGGTGACGTACTATCCAATGGTGCGCATCCAATAAACCAAGTATTAACCAAATCCAAGCGGGGTAAAGGGTTTCAAAAAGCTTTTATCTAAGCCCAACTGATCCATAACATGAAAAACCAAAAAGTCCGTTTTTCATCAAAAGTCATGCTGAAAAAAATGGTGGGAACCGGTTTTAAAGTATGGTGACGTACTATCCAATGGTGCGCATCCAATAAACCAAGTATTAACCAAATCCAAGCGGGGTAAAGGGTTTCAAAAAGCTTTTATCTAAGCCCAACTGATCCATAACATGAAAAACCAAAAAGTCCGTTTTTCATCAAAAGTCATGCTGAAAAAAATGGTGGGAACCGGTTTTAAAGTATGGTGACGTACTATCCAATGGTGCGCATCCAATAAACCAAGTATTAACCAAATCCAAGCGGGGTAAAGGGTTTCAAAAAGCTTTTATCTAAGCCCAACTGATCCATAACATGAAAAACCAAAAAGTCCGTTTTTCATCAAAAGTCATGCTGAAAAAAATGGTGGGAACCGGTTTTAAAGTATGGTGACGTACTATCCAATGGTGCGCATCCAATAAACCAAGTATTAACCAAATCCAAGCGGGGTAAAGGGTTTCAAAAAGCTTTTATCTAAGCCCAACTGATCCATAACATGAAAAACCAAAAAGTCCGTTTTTCATCAAAAGTCATGCTGAAAAAAATGGTGGGAACCGGTTTTAAAGTATGGTGACGTACTATCCAATGGTGCGCATCCAATAAACCAAGTATTAACCAAATCCAAGCGGGGTAAAGGGTTTCAAAAAGCTTTTATCTAAGCCCAACTGATCCATAACATGAAAAACCAAAAAGTCCGTTTTTCATCAAAAGTCATGCTGAAAAAAATGGTGGGAACCGGTTTTAAAGTATGGTGACGTACTATCCAATGGTGCGCATCCAATAAACCAAGTATTAACCAAATCCAAGCGGGGTAAAGGGTTTCAAAAAGCTTTTATCTAAGCCCAACTGATCCATAACATGAAAAACCAAAAAGTCCGTTTTTCATCAAAAGTCATGCTGAAAAAAATGGTGGGAACCGGTTTTAAAGTATGGTGACGTACTATCCAATGGTGCGCATCCAATAAACCAAGTATTAACCAAATCCAAGCGGGGTAAAGGGTTTCAAAAAGCTTTTATCTAAGCCCAACTGATCCATAACATGAAAAACCAAAAAGTCCGTTTTTCATCAAAAGTCATGCTGAAAAAAATGGTGGGAACCGGTTTTAAAGTATGGTGACGTACTATCCAATGGTGCGCATCCAATAAACCAAGTATTAACCAAATCCAAGCGGGGTAAAGGGTTTCAAAAAGCTTTTATCTAAGCCCAACTGATCCATAACATGAAAAACCAAAAAGTCCGTTTTTCATCAAAAGTCATGCTGAAAAAAATGGTGGGAACCGGTTTTAAAGTATGGTGACGTACTATCCAATGGTGCGCATCCAATAAACCAAGTATTAACCAAATCCAAGCGGGGTAAAGGGTTTCAAAAAGCTTTTATCTAAGCCCAACTGATCCATAACATGAAAAACCAAAAAGTCCGTTTTTCATCAAAAGTCATGCTGAAAAAAATGGTGGGAACCGGTTTTAAAGTATGGTGACGTACTATCCAATGGTGCGCATCCAATAAACCAAGTATTAACCAAATCCAAGCGGGGTAAAGGGTTTCAAAAAGCTTTTATCTAAGCCCAACTGATCCATAACATGAAAAACCAAAAAGTCCGTTTTTCATCAAAAGTCATGCTGAAAAAAATGGTGGGAACCGGTTTTAAAGTATGGTGACGTACTATCCAATGGTGCGCATCCAATAAACCAAGTATTAACCAAATCCAAGCGGGGTAAAGGGTTTCAAAAAGCTTTTATCTAAGCCCAACTGATCCATAACATGAAAAACCAAAAAGTCCGTTTTTCATCAAAAGTCATGCTGAAAAAAATGGTGGGAACCGGTTTTAAAGTATGGTGACGTACTATCCAATGGTGCGCATCCAATAAACCAAGTATTAACCAAATCCAAGCGGGGTAAAGGGTTTCAAAAAGCTTTTATCTAAGCCCAACTGATCCATAACATGAAAAACCAAAAAGTCCGTTTTTCATCAAAAGTCATGCTGAAAAAAATGGTGGGAACCGGTTTTAAAGTATGGTGACGTACTATCCAATGGTGCGCATCCAATAAACCAAGTATTAACCAAATCCAAGCGGGGTAAAGGGTTTCAAAAAGCTTTTATCTAAGCCCAACTGATCCATAACATGAAAAACCAAAAAGTCCGTTTTTCATCAAAAGTCATGCTGAAAAAAATGGTGGGAACCGGTTTTAAAGTATGGTGACGTACTATCCAATGGTGCGCATCCAATAAACCAAGTATTAACCAAATCCAAGCGGGGTAAAGGGTTTCAAAAAGCTTTTATCTAAGCCCAACTGATCCATAACATGAAAAACCAAAAAGTCCGTTTTTCATCAAAAGTCATGCTGAAAAAAATGGTGGGAACCGGTTTTAAAGTATGGTGACGTACTATCCAATGGTGCGCATCCAATAAACCAAGTATTAACCAAATCCAAGCGGGGTAAAGGGTTTCAAAAAGCTTTTATCTAAGCCCAACTGATCCATAACATGAAAAACCAAAAAGTCCGTTTTTCATCAAAAGTCATGCTGAAAAAAATGGTGGGAACCGGTTTTAAAGTATGGTGACGTACTATCCAATGGTGCGCATCCAATAAACCAAGTATTAACCAAATCCAAGCGGGGTAAAGGGTTTCATAAAGCTTTTATCTAAGACCAACTGATCCATAACATGAAAAACCAAAAGTCCGTTTTAAATCAAAAGTCATGCTGAAAAAAATGGTGGGAACCGGTTTTAAAGTATGGTGACGTACTATCCAATGGTGCGCATCCAATAAACCAAGTATTAACCAAATCCAAGCGGGGTAAAGGGTTTCAAAAAGCTTTTATCTAAGCCCAACTGATCCATAACATGAAAAACCAAAAAGTCCGTTTTTCATCAAAAGTCATGCTGAAAAAAATGGTGGGAACCGGTTTTAAAGTATGGTGACGTACTATCCAATGGTGCGCATCCAATAAACCAAGTATTAACCAAATCCAAGCGGGGTAAAGGGTTTCAAAAAGCTTTTATCTAAGCCCAACTGATCCATAACATGAAAAACCAAAAAGTCCGTTTTTCATCAAAAGTCATGCTGAAAAAAATGGTGGGAACCGGTTTTAAAGTATGGTGACGTACTATCCAATGGTGCGCATCCAATAAACCAAGTATTAACCAAATCCAAGCGGGGTAAAGGGTTTCAAAAAGCTTTTATCTAAGCCCAACTGATCCATAACATGAAAAACCAAAAAGTCCGTTTTTCATCAAAAGTCATGCTGAAAAAAATGGTGGGAACCGGTTTTAAAGTATGGTGACGTACTATCCAATGGTGCGCATCCAATAAACCAAGTATTAACCAAATCCAAGCGGGGTAAAGGGTTTCAAAAAGCTTTTATCTAAGCCCAACTGATCCATAACATGAAAAACCAAAAAGTCCGTTTTTCATCAAAAGTCATGCTGAAAAAAATGGTGGGAACCGGTTTTAAAGTATGGTGACGTACTATCCAATGGTGCGCATCCAATAAACCAAGTATTAACCAAATCCAAGCGGGGTAAAGGGTTTCAAAAAGCTTTTATCTAAGCCCAACTGATCCATAACATGAAAAACCAAAAAGTCCGTTTTTCATCAAAAGTCATGCTGAAAAAAATGGTGGGAACCGGTTTTAAAGTATGGTGACGTACTATCCAATGGTGCGCATCCAATAAACCAAGTATTAACCAAATCCAAGCGGGGTAAAGGGTTTCAAAAAGCTTTTATCTAAGCCCAACTGATCCATAACATGAAAAACCAAAAAGTCCGTTTTTCATCAAAAGTCATGCTGAAAAAAATGGTGGGAACCGGTTTTAAAGTATGGTGACGTACTATCCAATGGTGCGCATCCAATAAACCAAGTATTAACCAAATCCAAGCGGGGTAAAGGGTTTCAAAAAGCTTTTATCTAAGCCCAACTGATCCATAACATGAAAAACCAAAAAGTCCGTTTTTCATCAAAAGTCATGCTGAAAAAAATGGTGGGAACCGGTTTTAAAGTATGGTGACGTACTATCCAATGGTGCGCATCCAATAAACCAAGTATTAACCAAATCCAAGCGGGGTAAAGGGTTTCAAAAAGCTTTTATCTAAGCCCAACTGATCCATAACATGAAAAACCAAAAAGTCCGTTTTTCATCAAAAGTCATGCTGAAAAAAATGGTGGGAACCGGTTTTAAAGTATGGTGACGTACTATCCAATGGTGCGCATCCAATAAACCAAGTATTAACCAAATCCAAGCGGGGTAAAGGGTTTCAAAAAGCTTTTATCTAAGCCCAACTGATCCATAACATGAAAAACCAAAAAGTCCGTTTTTCATCAAAAGTCATGCTGAAAAAAATGGTGGGAACCGGTTTTAAAGTATGGTGACGTACTATCCAATGGTGCGCATCCAATAAACCAAGTATTAACCAAATCCAAGCGGGGTAAAGGGTTTCAAAAAGCTTTTATCTAAGCCCAACTGATCCATAACATGAAAAACCAAAAAGTCCGTTTTTCATCAAAAGTCATGCTGAAAAAAATGGTGGGAACCGGTTTTAAAGTATGGTGACGTACTATCCAATGGTGCGCATCCAATAAACCAAGTATTAACCAAATCCAAGCGGGGTAAAGGGTTTCAAAAAGCTTTTATCTAAGCCCAACTGATCCATAACATGAAAAACCAAAAAGTCCGTTTTTCATCAAAAGTCATGCTGAAAAAAATGGTGGGAACCGGTTTTAAAGTATGGTGACGTACTATCCAATGGTGCGCATCCAATAAACCAAGTATTAACCAAATCCAAGCGGGGTAAAGGGTTTCAAAAAGCTTTTATCTAAGCCCAACTGATCCATAACATGAAAAACCAAAAAGTCCGTTTTTCATCAAAAGTCATGCTGAAAAAAATGGTGGGAACCGGTTTTAAAGTATGGTGACGTACTATCCAATGGTGCGCATCCAATAAACCAAGTATTAACCAAATCCAAGCGGGGTAAAGGGTTTCAAAAAGCTTTTATCTAAGCCCAACTGATCCATAACATGAAAAACCAAAAAGTCCGTTTTTCATCAAAAGTCATGCTGAAAAAAATGGTGGGAACCGGTTTTAAAGTATGGTGACGTACTATCCAATGGTGCGCATCCAATAAACCAAGTATTAACCAAATCCAAGCGGGGTAAAGGGTTTCAAAAAGCTTTTATCTAAGCCCAACTGATCCATAACATGAAAAACCAAAAAGTCCGTTTTTCATCAAAAGTCATGCTGAAAAAAATGGTGGGAACCGGTTTTAAAGTATGGTGACGTACTATCCAATGGTGCGCATCCAATAAACCAAGTATTAACCAAATCCAAGCGGGGTAAAGGGTTTCAAAAAGCTTTTATCTAAGCCCAACTGATCCATAACATGAAAAACCAAAAAGTCCGTTTTTCATCAAAAGTCATGCTGAAAAAAATGGTGGGAACCGGTTTTAAAGTATGGTGACGTACTATCCAATGGTGCGCATCCAATAAACCAAGTATTAACCAAATCCAAGCGGGGTAAAGGGTTTCAAAAAGCTTTTATCTAAGCCCAACTGATCCATAACATGAAAAACCAAAAAGTCCGTTTTTCATCAAAAGTCATGCTGAAAAAAATGGTGGGAACCGGTTTTAAAGTATGGTGACGTACTATCCAATGGTGCGCATCCAATAAACCAAGTATTAACCAAATCCAAGCGGGGTAAAGGGTTTCAAAAAGCTTTTATCTAAGCCCAACTGATCCATAACATGAAAAACCAAAAAGTCCGTTTTTCATCAAAAGTCATGCTGAAAAAAATGGTGGGAACCGGTTTTAAAGTATGGTGACGTACTATCCAATGGTGCGCATCCAATAAACCAAGTATTAACCAAATCCAAGCGGGGTAAAGGGTTTCAAAAAGCTTTTATCTAAGCCCAACTGATCCATAACATGAAAAACCAAAAAGTCCGTTTTTCATCAAAAGTCATGCTGAAAAAAATGGTGGGAACCGGTTTTAAAGTATGGTGACGTACTATCCAATGGTGCGCATCCAATAAACCAAGTATTAACCAAATCCAAGCGGGGTAAAGGGTTTCAAAAAGCTTTTATCTAAGCCCAACTGATCCATAACATGAAAAACCAAAAAGTCCGTTTTTCATCAAAAGTCATGCTGAAAAAAATGGTGGGAACCGGTTTTAAAGTATGGTGACGTACTATCCAATGGTGCGCATCCAATAAACCAAGTATTAACCAAATCCAAGCGGGGTAAAGGGTTTCAAAAAGCTTTTATCTAAGCCCAACTGATCCATAACATGAAAAACCAAAAAGTCCGTTTTTCATCAAAAGTCATGCTGAAAAAAATGGTGGGAACCGGTTTTAAAGTATGGTGACGTACTATCCAATGGTGCGCATCCAATAAACCAAGTATTAACCAAATCCAAGCGGGGTAAAGGGTTTCAAAAAGCTTTTATCTAAGCCCAACTGATCCATAACATGAAAAACCAAAAAGTCCGTTTTTCATCAAAAGTCATGCTGAAAAAAATGGTGGGAACCGGTTTTAAAGTATGGTGACGTACTATCCAATGGTGCGCATCCAATAAACCAAGTATTAACCAAATCCAAGCGGGGTAAAGGGTTTCAAAAAGCTTTTATCTAAGCCCAACTGATCCATAACATGAAAAACCAAAAAGTCCGTTTTTCATCAAAAGTCATGCTGAAAAAAATGGTGGGAACCGGTTTTAAAGTATGGTGACGTACTATCCAATGGTGCGCATCCAATAAACCAAGTATTAACCAAATCCAAGCGGGGTAAAGGGTTTCAAAAAGCTTTTATCTAAGCCCAACTGATCCATAACATGAAAAACCAAAAAGTCCGTTTTTCATCAAAAGTCATGCTGAAAAAAATGGTGGGAACCGGTTTTAAAGTATGGTGACGTACTATCCAATGGTGCGCATCCAATAAACCAAGTATTAACCAAATCCAAGCGGGGTAAAGGGTTTCAAAAAGCTTTTATCTAAGCCCAACTGATCCATAACATGAAAAACCAAAAAGTCCGTTTTTCATCAAAAGTCATGCTGAAAAAAATGGTGGGAACCGGTTTTAAAGTATGGTGACGTACTATCCAATGGTGCGCATCCAATAAACCAAGTATTAACCAAATCCAAGCGGGGTAAAGGGTTTCAAAAAGCTTTTATCTAAGCCCAACTGATCCATAACATGAAAAACCAAAAAGTCCGTTTTTCATCAAAAGTCATGCTGAAAAAAATGGTGGGAACCGGTTTTAAAGTATGGTGACGTACTATCCAATGGTGCGCATCCAATAAACCAAGTATTAACCAAATCCAAGCGGGGTAAAGGGTTTCAAAAAGCTTTTATCTAAGCCCAACTGATCCATAACATGAAAAACCAAAAAGTCCGTTTTTCATCAAAAGTCATGCTGAAAAAAATGGTGGGAACCGGTTTTAAAGTATGGTGACGTACTATCCAATGGTGCGCATCCAATAAACCAAGTATTAACCAAATCCAAGCGGGGTAAAGGGTTTCAAAAAGCTTTTATCTAAGCCCAACTGATCCATAACATGAAAAACCAAAAAGTCCGTTTTTCATCAAAAGTCATGCTGAAAAAAATGGTGGGAACCGGTTTTAAAGTATGGTGACGTACTATCCAATGGTGCGCATCCAATAAACCAAGTATTAACCAAATCCAAGCGGGGTAAAGGGTTTCAAAAAGCTTTTATCTAAGCCCAACTGATCCATAACATGAAAAACCAAAAAGTCCGTTTTTCATCAAAAGTCATGCTGAAAAAAATGGTGGGAACCGGTTTTAAAGTATGGTGACGTACTATCCAATGGTGCGCATCCAATAAACCAAGTATTAACCAAATCCAAGCGGGGTAAAGGGTTTCAAAAAGCTTTTATCTAAGCCCAACTGATCCATAACATGAAAAACCAAAAAGTCCGTTTTTCATCAAAAGTCATGCTGAAAAAAATGGTGGGAACCGGTTTTAAAGTATGGTGACGTACTATCCAATGGTGCGCATCCAATAAACCAAGTATTAACCAAATCCAAGCGGGGTAAAGGGTTTCAAAAAGCTTTTATCTAAGCCCAACTGATCCATAACATGAAAAACCAAAAAGTCCGTTTTTCATCAAAAGTCATGCTGAAAAAAATGGTGGGAACCGGTTTTAAAGTATGGTGACGTACTATCCAATGGTGCGCATCCAATAAACCAAGTATTAACCAAATCCAAGCGGGGTAAAGGGTTTCAAAAAGCTTTTATCTAAGCCCAACTGATCCATAACATGAAAAACCAAAAAGTCCGTTTTTCATCAAAAGTCATGCTGAAAAAAATGGTGGGAACCGGTTTTAAAGTATGGTGACGTACTATCCAATGGTGCGCATCCAATAAACCAAGTATTAACCAAATCCAAGCGGGGTAAAGGGTTTCAAAAAGCTTTTATCTAAGCCCAACTGATCCATAACATGAAAAACCAAAAAGTCCGTTTTTCATCAAAAGTCATGCTGAAAAAAATGGTGGGAACCGGTTTTAAAGTATGGTGACGTACTATCCAATGGTGCGCATCCAATAAACCAAGTATTAACCAAATCCAAGCGGGGTAAAGGGTTTCAAAAAGCTTTTATCTAAGCCCAACTGATCCATAACATGAAAAACCAAAAAGTCCGTTTTTCATCAAAAGTCATGCTGAAAAAAATGGTGGGAACCGGTTTTAAAGTATGGTGACGTACTATCCAATGGTGCGCATCCAATAAACCAAGTATTAACCAAATCCAAGCGGGGTAAAGGGTTTCAAAAAGCTTTTATCTAAGCCCAACTGATCCATAACATGAAAAACCAAAAAGTCCGTTTTTCATCAAAAGTCATGCTGAAAAAAATGGTGGGAACCGGTTTTAAAGTATGGTGACGTACTATCCAATGGTGCGCATCCAATAAACCAAGTATTAACCAAATCCAAGCGGGGTAAAGGGTTTCAAAAAGCTTTTATCTAAGCCCAACTGATCCATAACATGAAAAACCAAAAAGTCCGTTTTTCATCAAAAGTCATGCTGAAAAAAATGGTGGGAACCGGTTTTAAAGTATGGTGACGTACTATCCAATGGTGCGCATCCAATAAACCAAGTATTAACCAAATCCAAGCGGGGTAAAGGGTTTCAAAAAGCTTTTATCTAAGCCCAACTGATCCATAACATGAAAAACCAAAAAGTCCGTTTTTCATCAAAAGTCATGCTGAAAAAAATGGTGGGAACCGGTTTTAAAGTATGGTGACGTACTATCCAATGGTGCGCATCCAATAAACCAAGTATTAACCAAATCCAAGCGGGGTAAAGGGTTTCAAAAAGCTTTTATCTAAGCCCAACTGATCCATAACATGAAAAACCAAAAAGTCCGTTTTTCATCAAAAGTCATGCTGAAAAAAATGGTGGGAACCGGTTTTAAAGTATGGTGACGTACTATCCAATGGTGCGCATCCAATAAACCAAGTATTAACCAAATCCAAGCGGGGTAAAGGGTTTCAAAAAGCTTTTATCTAAGCCCAACTGATCCATAACATGAAAAACCAAAAAGTCCGTTTTTCATCAAAAGTCATGCTGAAAAAAATGGTGGGAACCGGTTTTAAAGTATGGTGACGTACTATCCAATGGTGCGCATCCAATAAACCAAGTATTAACCAAATCCAAGCGGGGTAAAGGGTTTCAAAAAGCTTTTATCTAAGCCCAACTGATCCATAACATGAAAAACCAAAAAGTCCGTTTTTCATCAAAAGTCATGCTGAAAAAAATGGTGGGAACCGGTTTTAAAGTATGGTGACGTACTATCCAATGGTGCGCATCCAATAAACCAAGTATTAACCAAATCCAAGCGGGGTAAAGGGTTTCAAAAAGCTTTTATCTAAGCCCAACTGATCCATAACATGAAAAACCAAAAAGTCCGTTTTTCATCAAAAGTCATGCTGAAAAAAATGGTGGGAACCGGTTTTAAAGTATGGTGACGTACTATCCAATGGTGCGCATCCAATAAACCAAGTATTAACCAAATCCAAGCGGGGTAAAGGGTTTCAAAAAGCTTTTATCTAAGCCCAACTGATCCATAACATGAAAAACCAAAAAGTCCGTTTTTCATCAAAAGTCATGCTGAAAAAAATGGTGGGAACCGGTTTTAAAGTATGGTGACGTACTATCCAATGGTGCGCATCCAATAAACCAAGTATTAACCAAATCCAAGCGGGGTAAAGGGTTTCAAAAAGCTTTTATCTAAGCCCAACTGATCCATAACATGAAAAACCAAAAAGTCCGTTTTTCATCAAAAGTCATGCTGAAAAAAATGGTGGGAACCGGTTTTAAAGTATGGTGACGTACTATCCAATGGTGCGCATCCAATAAACCAAGTATTAACCAAATCCAAGCGGGGTAAAGGGTTTCAAAAAGCTTTTATCTAAGCCCAACTGATCCATAACATGAAAAACCAAAAAGTCCGTTTTTCATCAAAAGTCATGCTGAAAAAAATGGTGGGAACCGGTTTTAAAGTATGGTGACGTACTATCCAATGGTGCGCATCCAATAAACCAAGTATTAACCAAATCCAAGCGGGGTAAAGGGTTTCAAAAAGCTTTTATCTAAGCCCAACTGATCCATAACATGAAAAACCAAAAAGTCCGTTTTTCATCAAAAGTCATGCTGAAAAAAATGGTGGGAACCGGTTTTAAAGTATGGTGACGTACTATCCAATGGTGCGCATCCAATAAACCAAGTATTAACCAAATCCAAGCGGGGTAAAGGGTTTCAAAAAGCTTTTATCTAAGCCCAACTGATCCATAACATGAAAAACCAAAAAGTCCGTTTTTCATCAAAAGTCATGCTGAAAAAAATGGTGGGAACCGGTTTTAAAGTATGGTGACGTACTATCCAATGGTGCGCATCCAATAAACCAAGTATTAACCAAATCCAAGCGGGGTAAAGGGTTTCAAAAAGCTTTTATCTAAGCCCAACTGATCCATAACATGAAAAACCAAAAAGTCCGTTTTTCATCAAAAGTCATGCTGAAAAAAATGGTGGGAACCGGTTTTAAACGTATGGTGACGTACTATCCAATGGTGCGCATCCAATAAACCAAGTATTAACCAAATCCAAGCGGGGTAAAGGGTTTCAAAAAGCTTTTATCTAAGCCCAACTGATCCATAACATGAAAAACCAAAAAGTCCGTTTTTCATCAAAAGTCATGCTGAAAAAAATGGTGGGAACCGGTTTTAAAGTATGGTGACGTACTATCCAATGGTGCGCATCCAATAAACCAAGTATTAACCAAATCCAAGCGGGGTAAAGGGTTTCAAAAAGCTTTTATCTAAGCCCAACTGATCCATAACATGAAAAACCAAAAAGTCCGTTTTTCATCAAAAGTCATGCTGAAAAAAATGGTGGGAACCGGTTTTAAAGTATGGTGACGTACTATCCAATGGTGCGCATCCAATAAACCAAGTATTAACCAAATCCAAGCGGGGTAAAGGGTTTCAAAAAGCTTTTATCTAAGCCCAACTGATCCATAACATGAAAAACCAAAAAGTCCGTTTTTCATCAAAAGTCATGCTGAAAAAAATGGTGGGAACCGGTTTTAAAGTATGGTGACGTACTATCCAATGGTGCGCATCCAATAAACCAAGTATTAACCAAATCCAAGCGGGGTAAAGGGTTTCAAAAAGCTTTTATCTAAGCCCAACTGATCCATAACATGAAAAACCAAAAAGTCCGTTTTTCATCAAAAGTCATGCTGAAAAAAATGGTGGGAACCGGTTTTAAAGTATGGTGACGTACTATCCAATGGTGCGCATCCAATAAACCAAGTATTAACCAAATCCAAGCGGGGTAAAGGGTTTCAAAAAGCTTTTATCTAAGCCCAACTGATCCATAACATGAAAAACCAAAAAGTCCGTTTTTCATCAAAAGTCATGCTGAAAAAAATGGTGGGAACCGGTTTTAAAGTATGGTGACGTACTATCCAATGGTGCGCATCCAATAAACCAAGTATTAACCAAATCCAAGCGGGGTAAAGGGTTTCAAAAAGCTTTTATCTAAGCCCAACTGATCCATAACATGAAAAACCAAAAAGTCCGTTTTTCATCAAAAGTCATGCTGAAAAAAATGGTGGGAACCGGTTTTAAAGTATGGTGACGTACTATCCAATGGTGCGCATCCAATAAACCAAGTATTAACCAAATCCAAGCGGGGTAAAGGGTTTCAAAAAGCTTTTATCTAAGCCCAACTGATCCATAACATGAAAAACCAAAAAGTCCGTTTTTCATCAAAAGTCATGCTGAAAAAAATGGTGGGAACCGGTTTTAAAGTATGGTGACGTACTATCCAATGGTGCGCATCCAATAAACCAAGTATTAACCAAATCCAAGCGGGGTAAAGGGTTTCAAAAAGCTTTTATCTAAGCCCAACTGATCCATAACATGAAAAACCAAAAAGTCCGTTTTTCATCAAAAGTCATGCTGAAAAAAATGGTGGGAACCGGTTTTAAAGTATGGTGACGTACTATCCAATGGTGCGCATCCAATAAACCAAGTATTAACCAAATCCAAGCGGGGTAAAGGGTTTCAAAAAGCTTTTATCTAAGCCCAACTGATCCATAACATGAAAAACCAAAAAGTCCGTTTTTCATCAAAAGTCATGCTGAAAAAAATGGTGGGAACCGGTTTTAAAGTATGGTGACGTACTATCCAATGGTGCGCATCCAATAAACCAAGTATTAACCAAATCCAAGCGGGGTAAAGGGTTTCAAAAAGCTTTTATCTAAGCCCAACTGATCCATAACATGAAAAACCAAAAAGTCCGTTTTTCATCAAAAGTCATGCTGAAAAAAATGGTGGGAACCGGTTTTAAAGTATGGTGACGTACTATCCAATGGTGCGCATCCAATAAACCAAGTATTAACCAAATCCAAGCGGGGTAAAGGGTTTCAAAAAGCTTTTATCTAAGCCCAACTGATCCATAACATGAAAAACCAAAAAGTCCGTTTTTCATCAAAAGTCATGCTGAAAAAAATGGTGGGAACCGGTTTTAAAGTATGGTGACGTACTATCCAATGGTGCGCATCCAATAAACCAAGTATTAACCAAATCCAAGCGGGGTAAAGGGTTTCAAAAAGCTTTTATCTAAGCCCAACTGATCCATAACATGAAAAACCAAAAAGTCCGTTTTTCATCAAAAGTCATGCTGAAAAAAATGGTGGGAACCGGTTTTAAAGTATGGTGACGTACTATCCAATGGTGCGCATCCAATAAACCAAGTATTAACCAAATCCAAGCGGGGTAAAGGGTTTCAAAAAGCTTTTATCTAAGCCCAACTGATCCATAACATGAAAAACCAAAAAGTCCGTTTTTCATCAAAAGTCATGCTGAAAAAAATGGTGGGAACCGGTTTTAAAGTATGGTGACGTACTATCCAATGGTGCGCATCCAATAAACCAAGTATTAACCAAATCCAAGCGGGGTAAAGGGTTTCAAAAAGCTTTTATCTAAGCCCAACTGATCCATAACATGAAAAACCAAAAAGTCCGTTTTTCATCAAAAGTCATGCTGAAAAAAATGGTGGGAACCGGTTTTAAAGTATGGTGACGTACTATCCAATGGTGCGCATCCAATAAACCAAGTATTAACCAAATCCAAGCGGGGTAAAGGGTTTCAAAAAGCTTTTATCTAAGCCCAACTGATCCATAACATGAAAAACCAAAAAGTCCGTTTTTCATCAAAAGTCATGCTGAAAAAAATGGTGGGAACCGGTTTTAAAGTATGGTGACGTACTATCCAATGGTGCGCATCCAATAAACCAAGTATTAACCAAATCCAAGCGGGGTAAAGGGTTTCAAAAAGCTTTTATCTAAGCCCAACTGATCCATAACATGAAAAACCAAAAAGTCCGTTTTTCATCAAAAGTCATGCTGAAAAAAATGGTGGGAACCGGTTTTAAAGTATGGTGACGTACTATCCAATGGTGCGCATCCAATAAACCAAGTATTAACCAAATCCAAGCGGGGTAAAGGGTTTCAAAAAGCTTTTATCTAAGCCCAACTGATCCATAACATGAAAAACCAAAAAGTCCGTTTTTCATCAAAAGTCATGCTGAAAAAAATGGTGGGAACCGGTTTTAAAGTATGGTGACGTACTATCCAATGGTGCGCATCCAATAAACCAAGTATTAACCAAATCCAAGCGGGGTAAAGGGTTTCAAAAAGCTTTTATCTAAGCCCAACTGATCCATAACATGAAAAACCAAAAAGTCCGTTTTTCATCAAAAGTCATGCTGAAAAAAATGGTGGGAACCGGTTTTAAAGTATGGTGACGTACTATCCAATGGTGCGCATCCAATAAACCAAGTATTAACCAAATCCAAGCGGGGTAAAGGGTTTCAAAAAGCTTTTATCTAAGCCCAACTGATCCATAACATGAAAAACCAAAAAGTCCGTTTTTCATCAAAAGTCATGCTGAAAAAAATGGTGGGAACCGGTTTTAAAGTATGGTGACGTACTATCCAATGGTGCGCATCCAATAAACCAAGTATTAACCAAATCCAAGCGGGGTAAAGGGTTTCAAAAAGCTTTTATCTAAGCCCAACTGATCCATAACATGAAAAACCAAAAAGTCCGTTTTTCATCAAAAGTCATGCTGAAAAAAATGGTGGGAACCGGTTTTAAAGTATGGTGACGTACTATCCAATGGTGCGCATCCAATAAACCAAGTATTAACCAAATCCAAGCGGGGTAAAGGGTTTCAAAAAGCTTTTATCTAAGCCCAACTGATCCATAACATGAAAAACCAAAAAGTCCGTTTTTCATCAAAAGTCATGCTGAAAAAAATGGTGGGAACCGGTTTTAAAGTATGGTGACGTACTATCCAATGGTGCGCATCCAATAAACCAAGTATTAACCAAATCCAAGCGGGGTAAAGGGTTTCAAAAAGCTTTTATCTAAGCCCAACTGATCCATAACATGAAAAACCAAAAAGTCCGTTTTTCATCAAAAGTCATGCTGAAAAAAATGGTGGGAACCGGTTTTAAAGTATGGTGACGTACTATCCAATGGTGCGCATCCAATAAACCAAGTATTAACCAAATCCAAGCGGGGTAAAGGGTTTCAAAAAGCTTTTATCTAAGCCCAACTGATCCATAACATGAAAAACCAAAAAGTCCGTTTTTCATCAAAAGTCATGCTGAAAAAAATGGTGGGAACCGGTTTTAAAGTATGGTGACGTACTATCCAATGGTGCGCATCCAATAAACCAAGTATTAACCAAATCCAAGCGGGGTAAAGGGTTTCAAAAAGCTTTTATCTAAGCCCAACTGATCCATAACATGAAAAACCAAAAAGTCCGTTTTTCATCAAAAGTCATGCTGAAAAAAATGGTGGGAACCGGTTTTAAAGTATGGTGACGTACTATCCAATGGTGCGCATCCAATAAACCAAGTATTAACCAAATCCAAGCGGGGTAAAGGGTTTCAAAAAGCTTTTATCTAAGCCCAACTGATCCATAACATGAAAAACCAAAAAGTCCGTTTTTCATCAAAAGTCATGCTGAAAAAAATGGTGGGAACCGGTTTTAAAGTATGGTGACGTACTATCCAATGGTGCGCATCCAATAAACCAAGTATTAACCAAATCCAAGCGGGGTAAAGGGTTTCAAAAAGCTTTTATCTAAGCCCAACTGATCCATAACATGAAAAACCAAAAAGTCCGTTTTTCATCAAAAGTCATGCTGAAAAAAATGGTGGGAACCGGTTTTAAAGTATGGTGACGTACTATCCAATGGTGCGCATCCAATAAACCAAGTATTAACCAAATCCAAGCGGGGTAAAGGGTTTCAAAAAGCTTTTATCTAAGCCCAACTGATCCATAACATGAAAAACCAAAAAGTCCGTTTTTCATCAAAAGTCATGCTGAAAAAAATGGTGGGAACCGGTTTTAAAGTATGGTGACGTACTATCCAATGGTGCGCATCCAATAAACCAAGTATTAACCAAATCCAAGCGGGGTAAAGGGTTTCAAAAAGCTTTTATCTAAGCCCAACTGATCCATAACATGAAAAACCAAAAAGTCCGTTTTTCATCAAAAGTCATGCTGAAAAAAATGGTGGGAACCGGTTTTAAAGTATGGTGACGTACTATCCAATGGTGCGCATCCAATAAACCAAGTATTAACCAAATCCAAGCGGGGTAAAGGGTTTCAAAAAGCTTTTATCTAAGCCCAACTGATCCATAACATGAAAAACCAAAAAGTCCGTTTTTCATCAAAAGTCATGCTGAAAAAAATGGTGGGAACCGGTTTTAAAGTATGGTGACGTACTATCCAATGGTGCGCATCCAATAAACCAAGTATTAACCAAATCCAAGCGGGGTAAAGGGTTTCAAAAAGCTTTTATCTAAGCCCAACTGATCCATAACATGAAAAACCAAAAAGTCCGTTTTTCATCAAAAGTCATGCTGAAAAAAATGGTGGGAACCGGTTTTAAAGTATGGTGACGTACTATCCAATGGTGCGCATCCAATAAACCAAGTATTAACCAAATCCAAGCGGGGTAAAGGGTTTCAAAAAGCTTTTATCTAAGCCCAACTGATCCATAACATGAAAAACCAAAAAGTCCGTTTTTCATCAAAAGTCATGCTGAAAAAAATGGTGGGAACCGGTTTTAAAGTATGGTGACGTACTATCCAATGGTGCGCATCCAATAAACCAAGTATTAACCAAATCCAAGCGGGGTAAAGGGTTTCAAAAAGCTTTTATCTAAGCCCAACTGATCCATAACATGAAAAACCAAAAAGTCCGTTTTTCATCAAAAGTCATGCTGAAAAAAATGGTGGGAACCGGTTTTAAAGTATGGTGACGTACTATCCAATGGTGCGCATCCAATAAACCAAGTATTAACCAAATCCAAGCGGGGTAAAGGGTTTCAAAAAGCTTTTATCTAAGCCCAACTGATCCATAACATGAAAAACCAAAAAGTCCGTTTTTCATCAAAAGTCATGCTGAAAAAAATGGTGGGAACCGGTTTTAAAGTATGGTGACGTACTATCCAATGGTGCGCATCCAATAAACCAAGTATTAACCAAATCCAAGCGGGGTAAAGGGTTTCAAAAAGCTTTTATCTAAGCCCAACTGATCCATAACATGAAAAACCAAAAAGTCCGTTTTTCATCAAAAGTCATGCTGAAAAAAATGGTGGGAACCGGTTTTAAAGTATGGTGACGTACTATCCAATGGTGCGCATCCAATAAACCAAGTATTAACCAAATCCAAGCGGGGTAAAGGGTTTCAAAAAGCTTTTATCTAAGCCCAACTGATCCATAACATGAAAAACCAAAAAGTCCGTTTTTCATCAAAAGTCATGCTGAAAAAAATGGTGGGAACCGGTTTTAAAGTATGGTGACGTACTATCCAATGGTGCGCATCCAATAAACCAAGTATTAACCAAATCCAAGCGGGGTAAAGGGTTTCAAAAAGCTTTTATCTAAGCCCAACTGATCCATAACATGAAAAACCAAAAAGTCCGTTTTTCATCAAAAGTCATGCTGAAAAAAATGGTGGGAACCGGTTTTAAAGTATGGTGACGTACTATCCAATGGTGCGCATCCAATAAACCAAGTATTAACCAAATCCAAGCGGGGTAACACTGTATGAAAAGTTGCCTTTACAAATATTTAAGTTATACTTAAATACAAGTAAAGATGTAAAATGTATCAGTATCATCTTTACAATATCTTTACATAACAAAAAGATGAAAGTTCAACTTTTGTCAATGTAAAGACTATAAAAGCAGTTGAGTTGTCTTTACAAAAATGAAAGGCATTGAAAGTCTGACTTTACAGATATTAAATCCAAACTAAACTGCAAGCTTTCTGCCACATGCTTACATACTTTAATTAGTTTGTCCACTTTGTTTCATTTAACTTAAGGACAGATGGTATAGTTAGGTCAACCAGAGAGATTTGTTTAATGGGACTGTTCCATCAAAGATACAAGAAATCCAGATAAAAGTGACAATGATAACAATTACAAATGACCAATAGTTAAATAAATGTATTGCAATCATTACATCAAAATGTACAGTTAACATCAGAATCAAACAGTATCTTAATTGATATATTTTTATACATGATAATGGCCAATATTTATAAAAGAACAACAGAGGGGTTAAATAGCTATTAAAGGAAAGCAATTATTTGTGAAATACATTTTATTAATATCTGTATTGCCAAAAATATCTAACAACTAGTCAATGCCACATTTACAAAAATGAAAGGCATTGAAAGTCTGACTTTACAGATATTAAATCCAAACTAAACTGCAAGCTTTCTGCTTACATACTTTAAATAGTTTGTCCACTTTGTTTCATTTAACTTAAGGACAGATGGTATAGTTAGGTCAACCAGAGAGATTTGTTTAATGGGACTGTTCCATCAAAGATACAAGAAATCCAGATAAAAGTGACAATGATAACAATTACAAATGACCAATAGTTAAATAAATGTATTGCAATCATTACATCAAAATGTACAGTTAACATCAGAATCAAACAGTATCTTAATTGATATATTTTTATACATGATAATGGCCAATATTTATAAAAGAACAACAGAGGGGTTAAATAGCTATTAAAGGAAAGCAATTATTTGTGAAATACATTTTATTAATATCTGTATTGCCAAAAATATCTAACAACTAGTCAATGCCACATTAATCAGTTCCATCTCTTGAAATCAATGAATTATTCTTTGTAAATCCTGAATGAGTCATTTGCTTGGTGAAGAGAATATTTATGTGATTCTTGGTCCCTATATACCTCGTATACGTATCAGCCCTTTAGGCTACATATACATGTACAGGTGTCGGACATCCTTCACAACCCTCTAACTCCCACAGGTTTCTGAGGCATTCCTTTTCAACAAGAAAAAATTCAGAGCTGGGTTGGTGCAATGTTCTGTGACAGGACTTGCCCCCGTTATGCCAAAGATTATTTTATATGTACAATAAAAGTGTATTTTAACCTATGTATTGTGTGTATTATTTAAATTGTAATTTAATTGGTTTGATATAGTTTGAATAACGCACAATGCATCCTTACCGGACCCCTTGTTTGGGCCCCTCTTTGTCTGTGGTGGTTCTGCCAAACACGAGGTCAGTTACAAATTTTAGCTATGTTCATGTTGAACCAATCAGATGACGGAATTAGAACACGTGATCTAACATTCGTCAGCTGGTTTGAGGCAGTGATACATTGGCTTGGATGCAACAAAGACGTGCCTTTCAGTGCTAGCGTTACACTAAATTATTAACCAAGGTTACAGTAGTGAACAGACATCTTCATCGACATGAAGTTTTCCTGATTTGTAAATTCTTCATGCAAAAGATTACTGTCCTTTTTGTGCACTTGATAACTGGTATACATAGGGATATGGTGGTATTGCATTGGTTGCAATGGAGATTATAAAATCTAGAAGAAACCATCAAACTTGAATCACCATTCACCACTGCTGGGATGGAGTATTAAAACCAGACTCACTGGTAAAAAGTGTTGAATGTGTAATGTAATGCCTTGCTGCAGGTATTTACACACAATATATACTCTGATGCAAATCAAAGTTATTATCACATTTGCAGTAGAAAATCCTTATTTTGTTGCCAGTAATGACTAATAAAAGATAACACTTTCTACAACTTTAATTTTTGTAAAGGTAAATTGCAGTATATACTAATTAACGTAAAGACATGTAATGTTAAACTTTAATGAGATTTTACGACTTAAATTTGGTCTTTTTGTCACCTTTTAAGAAATGGAATTATTTCCTTTAATTACTTAATGGAACAATTTACAACATCATTACAAACTAAAAGTTATTCTTTCATGCACCTTTTGTTCATTGGAAAAGTGGGCCATTTATTTGCATTTTAGGACCCTAAAATTGCTTGTAAATATCATCTTTAATACCTTTAACTTTTTCCAAAAATTTGTATTAAAGTTAAGTAAAGGTCAAGCAAAGTTTGTCTTTCTTTATCTTTTAAGTGCTAGTAAAGACATCTTTTCAAGCAGTGTAAAGGGTTTCAAAAAGCTTTTATCTAAGCCCAACTGATCCATAACATGAAAAACCAAAAAGTCCGTTTTTCATCAAAAGTCATGCTGAAAAAAATGGTGGGAACCGGTTTTAAAGTATGGTGACGTACTATCCAATGGTGCGCATCCAATAAACCAAGTATTAACCAAATCCAAGCGGGGTAAAGGGTTTCAAAAAGCTTTTATCTAAGCCCAACTGATCCATAACATGAAAAACCAAAAAGTCCGTTTTTCATCAAAAGTCATGCTGAAAAAATGGTGGGAACCGGTTTTAAAGTATGGTGACGTACTATCCAATGGTGCGCATCCAATAAACCAAGTATTAACCAAATCCAAGCGGGGTAAAGGGTTTCAAAAAGCTTTTATCTAAGCCCAACTGATCCATAACATGAAAAACCAAAAAGTCCGTTTTTCATCAAAAGTCATGCTGAAAAAAATGGTGGGAACCGGTTTTAAAGTATGGTGACGTACTATCCAATGGTGCGCATCCAATAAACCAAGTATTAACCAAATCCAAGCGGGGTAAAGGGTTTCAAAAAGCTTTTATCTAAGCCCAACTGATCCATAACATGAAAAACCAAAAAGTCCGTTTTTCATCAAAAGTCATGCTGAAAAAAATGGTGGGAACCGGTTTTAAAGTATGGTGACGTACTATCCAATGGTGCGCATCCAATAAACCAAGTATTAACCAAATCCAAGCGGGGTAAAGGGTTTCAAAAAGCTTTTATCTAAGCCCAACTGATCCATAACATGAAAAACCAAAAAGTCCGTTTTTCATCAAAAGTCATGCTGAAAAAAATGGTGGGAACCGGTTTTAAAGTATGGTGACGTACTATCCAATGGTGCGCATCCAATAAACCAAGTATTAACCAAATCCAAGCGGGGTAAAGGGTTTCAAAAAGCTTTTATCTAAGCCCAACTGATCCATAACATGAAAAACCAAAAAGTCCGTTTTTCATCAAAAGTCATGCTGAAAAAAATGGTGGGAACCGGTTTTAAAGTATGGTGACGTACTATCCAATGGTGCGCATCCAATAAACCAAGTATTAACCAAATCCAAGCGGGGTAAAGGGTTTCAAAAAGCTTTTATCTAAGCCCAACTGATCCATAACATGAAAAACCAAAAAGTCCGTTTTTCATCAAAAGTCATGCTGAAAAAAATGGTGGGAACCGGTTTTAAAGTATGGTGACGTACTATCCAATGGTGCGCATCCAATAAACCAAGTATTAACCAAATCTAAGCGGGGTAAAGGGTTTCAAAAAGCTTTTATCTAAGCCCAACTGATCCATAACATGAAAAACCAAAAAGTCCGTTTTTCATCAAAAGTCATGCTGAAAAAAATGGTGGGAACCGGTTTTAAAGTATGGTGACGTACTATCCAATGGTGCGCATCCAATAAACCAAGTATTAACCAAATCCAAGCGGGGTAAAGGGTTTCAAAAAGCTTTTATCTAAGCCCAACTGATCCATAACATGAAAAACCAAAAAGTCCGTTTTTCATCAAAAGTCATGCTGAAAAAAATGGTGGGAACCGGTTTTAAAGTATGGTGACGTACTATCCAATGGTGCGCATCCAATAAACCAAGTATTAACCAAATCCAAGCGGGGTAAAGGGTTTCAAAAAGCTTTTATCTAAGCCCAACTGATCCATAACATGAAAAACCAAAAAGTCCGTTTTTCATCAAAAGTCATGCTGAAAAAAATGGTGGGAACCGGTTTTAAAGTATGGTGACGTACTATCCAATGGTGCGCATCCAATAAACCAAGTATTAACCAAATCCAAGCGGGGTAAAGGGTTTCAAAAAGCTTTTATCTAAGCCCAACTGATCCATAACATGAAAAACCAAAAAGTCCGTTTTTCATCAAAAGTCATGCTGAAAAAAATGGTGGGAACCGGTTTTAAAGTATGGTGACGTACTATCCAATGGTGCGCATCCAATAAACCAAGTATTAACCAAATCCAAGCGGGGTAAAGGGTTTCAAAAAGCTTTTATCTAAGCCCAACTGATCCATAACATGAAAAACCAAAAAGTCCGTTTTTCATCAAAAGTCATGCTGAAAAAAATGGTGGGAACCGGTTTTAAAGTATGGTGACGTACTATCCAATGGTGCGCATCCAATAAACCAAGTATTAACCAAATCCAAGCGGGGTAAAGGGTTTCAAAAAGCTTTTATCTAAGCCCAACTGATCCATAACATGAAAAACCAAAAAGTCCGTTTTTCATCAAAAGTCATGCTGAAAAAAATGGTGGGAACCGGTTTTAAAGTATGGTGACGTACTATCCAATGGTGCGCATCCAATAAACCAAGTATTAACCAAATCCAAGCGGGGTAAAGGGTTTCAAAAAGCTTTTATCTAAGCCCAACTGATCCATAACATGAAAAACCAAAAAGTCCGTTTTTCATCAAAAGTCATGCTGAAAAAAATGGTGGGAACCGGTTTTAAAGTATGGTGACGTACTATCCAATGGTGCGCATCCAATAAACCAAGTATTAACCAAATCCAAGCGGGGTAAAGGGTTTCAAAAAGCTTTTATCTAAGCCCAACTGATCCATAACATGAAAAACCAAAAAGTCCGTTTTTCATCAAAAGTCATGCTGAAAAAAATGGTGGGAACCGGTTTTAAAGTATGGTGACGTACTATCCAATGGTGCGCATCCAATAAACCAAGTATTAACCAAATCCAAGCGGGGTAAAGGGTTTCAAAAAGCTTTTATCTAAGCCCAACTGATCCATAACATGAAAAACCAAAAAGTCCGTTTTTCATCAAAAGTCATGCTGAAAAAAATGGTGGGAACCGGTTTTAAAGTATGGTGACGTACTATCCAATGGTGCGCATCCAATAAACCAAGTATTAACCAAATCCAAGCGGGGTAAAGGGTTTCAAAAAGCTTTTATCTAAGCCCAACTGATCCATAACATGAAAAACCAAAAAGTCCGTTTTTCATCAAAAGTCATGCTGAAAAAAATGGTGGGAACCGGTTTTAAAGTATGGTGACGTACTATCCAATGGTGCGCATCCAATAAACCAAGTATTAACCAAATCCAAGCGGGGTAAAGGGTTTCAAAAAGCTTTTATCTAAGCCCAACTGATCCATAACATGAAAAACCAAAAAGTCCGTTTTTCATCAAAAGTCATGCTGAAAAAAATGGTGGGAACCGGTTTTAAAGTATGGTGACGTACTATCCAATGGTGCGCATCCAATAAACCAAGTATTAACCAAATCCAAGCGGGGTAAAGGGTTTCAAAAAGCTTTTATCTAAGCCCAACTGATCCATAACATGAAAAACCAAAAAGTCCGTTTTTCATCAAAAGTCATGCTGAAAAAAATGGTGGGAACCGGTTTTAAAGTATGGTGACGTACTATCCAATGGTGCGCATCCAATAAACCAAGTATTAACCAAATCCAAGCGGGGTAAAGGGTTTCAAAAAGCTTTTATCTAAGCCCAACTGATCCATAACATGAAAAACCAAAAAGTCCGTTTTTCATCAAAAGTCATGCTGAAAAAAATGGTGGGAACCGGTTTTAAAGTATGGTGACGTACTATCCAATGGTGCGCATCCAATAAACCAAGTATTAACCAAATCCAAGCGGGGTAAAGGGTTTCAAAAAGCTTTTATCTAAGCCCAACTGATCCATAACATGAAAAACCAAAAAGTCCGTTTTTCATCAAAAGTCATGCTGAAAAAAATGGTGGGAACCGGTTTTAAAGTATGGTGACGTACTATCCAATGGTGCGCATCCAATAAACCAAGTATTAACCAAATCCAAGCGGGGTAAAGGGTTTCAAAAAGCTTTTATCTAAGCCCAACTGATCCATAACATGAAAAACCAAAAAGTCCGTTTTTCATCAAAAGTCATGCTGAAAAAAATGGTGGGAACCGGTTTTAAAGTATGGTGACGTACTATCCAATGGTGCGCATCCAATAAACCAAGTATTAACCAAATCCAAGCGGGGTAAAGGGTTTCAAAAAGCTTTTATCTAAGCCCAACTGATCCATAACATGAAAAACCAAAAAGTCCGTTTTTCATCAAAAGTCATGCTGAAAAAAATGGTGGGAACCGGTTTTAAAGTATGGTGACGTACTATCCAATGGTGCGCATCCAATAAACCAAGTATTAACCAAATCCAAGCGGGGTAAAGGGTTTCAAAAAGCTTTTATCTAAGCCCAACTGATCCATAACATGAAAAACCAAAAAGTCCGTTTTTCATCAAAAGTCATGCTGAAAAAAATGGTGGGAACCGGTTTTAAAGTATGGTGACGTACTATCCAATGGTGCGCATCCAATAAACCAAGTATTAACCAAATCCAAGCGGGGTAAAGGGTTTCAAAAAGCTTTTATCTAAGCCCAACTGATCCATAACATGAAAAACCAAAAAGTCCGTTTTTCATCAAAAGTCATGCTGAAAAAAATGGTGGGAACCGGTTTTAAAGTATGGTGACGTACTATCCAATGGTGCGCATCCAATAAACCAAGTATTAACCAAATCCAAGCGGGGTAAAGGGTTTCAAAAAGCTTTTATCTAAGCCCAACTGATCCATAACATGAAAAACCAAAAAGTCCGTTTTTCATCAAAAGTCATGCTGAAAAAAATGGTGGGAACCGGTTTTAAAGTATGGTGACGTACTATCCAATGGTGCGCATCCAATAAACCAAGTATTAACCAAATCCAAGCGGGGTAAAGGGTTTCAAAAAGCTTTTATCTAAGCCCAACTGATCCATAACATGAAAAACCAAAAAGTCCGTTTTTCATCAAAAGTCATGCTGAAAAAAATGGTGGGAACCGGTTTTAAAGTATGGTGACGTACTATCCAATGGTGCGCATCCAATAAACCAAGTATTAACCAAATCCAAGCGGGGTAAAGGGTTTCAAAAAGCTTTTATCTAAGCCCAACTGATCCATAACATGAAAAACCAAAAAGTCCGTTTTTCATCAAAAGTCATGCTGAAAAAAATGGTGGGAACCGGTTTTAAAGTATGGTGACGTACTATCCAATGGTGCGCATCCAATAAACCAAGTATTAACCAAATCCAAGCGGGGTAAAGGGTTTCAAAAAGCTTTTATCTAAGCCCAACTGATCCATAACATGAAAAACCAAAAAGTCCGTTTTTCATCAAAAGTCATGCTGAAAAAAATGGTGGGAACCGGTTTTAAAGTATGGTGACGTACTATCCAATGGTGCGCATCCAATAAACCAAGTATTAACCAAATCCAAGCGGGGTAAAGGGTTTCAAAAAGCTTTTATCTAAGCCCAACTGATCCATAACATGAAAAACCAAAAAGTCCGTTTTTCATCAAAAGTCATGCTGAAAAAAATGGTGGGAACCGGTTTTAAAGTATGGTGACGTACTATCCAATGGTGCGCATCCAATAAACCAAGTATTAACCAAATCCAAGCGGGGTAAAGGGTTTCAAAAAGCTTTTATCTAAGCCCAACTGATCCATAACATGAAAAACCAAAAAGTCCGTTTTTCATCAAAAGTCATGCTGAAAAAAATGGTGGGAACCGGTTTTAAAGTATGGTGACGTACTATCCAATGGTGCGCATCCAATAAACCAAGTATTAACCAAATCCAAGCGGGGTAAAGGGTTTCAAAAAGCTTTTATCTAAGCCCAACTGATCCATAACATGAAAAACCAAAAAGTCCGTTTTTCATCAAAAGTCATGCTGAAAAAAATGGTGGGAACCGGTTTTAAAGTATGGTGACGTACTATCCAATGGTGCGCATCCAATAAACCAAGTATTAACCAAATCCAAGCGGGGTAAAGGGTTTCAAAAAGCTTTTATCTAAGCCCAACTGATCCATAACATGAAAAACCAAAAAGTCCGTTTTTCATCAAAAGTCATGCTGAAAAAAATGGTGGGAACCGGTTTTAAAGTATGGTGACGTACTATCCAATGGTGCGCATCCAATAAACCAAGTATTAACCAAATCCAAGCGGGGTAAAGGGTTTCAAAAAGCTTTTATCTAAGCCCAACTGATCCATAACATGAAAAACCAAAAAGTCCGTTTTTCATCAAAAGTCATGCTGAAAAAAATGGTGGGAACCGGTTTTAAAGTATGGTGACGTACTATCCAATGGTGCGCATCCAATAAACCAAGTATTAACCAAATCCAAGCGGGGTAAAGGGTTTCAAAAAGCTTTTATCTAAGCCCAACTGATCCATAACATGAAAAACCAAAAAGTCCGTTTTTCATCAAAAGTCATGCTGAAAAAAATGGTGGGAACCGGTTTTAAAGTATGGTGACGTACTATCCAATGGTGCGCATCCAATAAACCAAGTATTAACCAAATCCAAGCGGGGTAAAGGGTTTCAAAAAGCTTTTATCTAAGCCCAACTGATCCATAACATGAAAAACCAAAAAGTCCGTTTTTCATCAAAAGTCATGCTGAAAAAAATGGTGGGAACCGGTTTTAAAGTATGGTGACGTACTATCCAATGGTGCGCATCCAATAAACCAAGTATTAACCAAATCCAAGCGGGGTAAAGGGTTTCAAAAAGCTTTTATCTAAGCCCAACTGATCCATAACATGAAAAACCAAAAAGTCCGTTTTTCATCAAAAGTCATGCTGAAAAAAATGGTGGGAACCGGTTTTAAAGTATGGTGACGTACTATCCAATGGTGCGCATCCAATAAACCAAGTATTAACCAAATCCAAGCGGGGTAAAGGGTTTCAAAAAGCTTTTATCTAAGCCCAACTGATCCATAACATGAAAAACCAAAAAGTCCGTTTTTCATCAAAAGTCATGCTGAAAAAAATGGTGGGAACCGGTTTTAAAGTATGGTGACGTACTATCCAATGGTGCGCATCCAATAAACCAAGTATTAACCAAATCCAAGCGGGGTAAAGGGTTTCAAAAAGCTTTTATCTAAGCCCAACTGATCCATAACATGAAAAACCAAAAAGTCCGTTTTTCATCAAAAGTCATGCTGAAAAAAATGGTGGGAACCGGTTTTAAAGTATGGTGACGTACTATCCAATGGTGCGCATCCAATAAACCAAGTATTAACCAAATCCAAGCGGGGTAAAGGGTTTCAAAAAGCTTTTATCTAAGCCCAACTGATCCATAACATGAAAAACCAAAAAGTCCGTTTTTCATCAAAAGTCATGCTGAAAAAAATGGTGGGAACCGGTTTTAAAGTATGGTGACGTACTATCCAATGGTGCGCATCCAATAAACCAAGTATTAACCAAATCCAAGCGGGGTAAAGGGTTTCAAAAAGCTTTTATCTAAGCCCAACTGATCCATAACATGAAAAACCAAAAAGTCCGTTTTTCATCAAAAGTCATGCTGAAAAAAATGGTGGGAACCGGTTTTAAAGTATGGTGACGTACTATCCAATGGTGCGCATCCAATAAACCAAGTATTAACCAAATCCAAGCGGGGTAAAGGGTTTCAAAAAGCTTTTATCTAAGCCCAACTGATCCATAACATGAAAAACCAAAAAGTCCGTTTTTCATCAAAAGTCATGCTGAAAAAAATGGTGGGAACCGGTTTTAAAGTATGGTGACGTACTATCCAATGGTGCGCATCCAATAAACCAAGTATTAACCAAATCCAAGCGGGGTAAAGGGTTTCAAAAAGCTTTTATCTAAGCCCAACTGATCCATAACATGAAAAACCAAAAAGTCCGTTTTTCATCAAAAGTCATGCTGAAAAAAATGGTGGGAACCGGTTTTAAAGTATGGTGACGTACTATCCAATGGTGCGCATCCAATAAACCAAGTATTAACCAAATCCAAGCGGGGTAAAGGGTTTCAAAAAGCTTTTATCTAAGCCCAACTGATCCATAACATGAAAAACCAAAAAGTCCGTTTTTCATCAAAAGTCATGCTGAAAAAAATGGTGGGAACCGGTTTTAAAGTATGGTGACGTACTATCCAATGGTGCGCATCCAATAAACCAAGTATTAACCAAATCCAAGCGGGGTAAAGGGTTTCAAAAAGCTTTTATCTAAGCCCAACTGATCCATAACATGAAAAACCAAAAAGTCCGTTTTTCATCAAAAGTCATGCTGAAAAAAATGGTGGGAACCGGTTTTAAAGTATGGTGACGTACTATCCAATGGTGCGCATCCAATAAACCAAGTATTAACCAAATCCAAGCGGGGTAAAGGGTTTCAAAAAGCTTTTATCTAAGCCCAACTGATCCATAACATGAAAAACCAAAAAGTCCGTTTTTCATCAAAAGTCATGCTGAAAAAAATGGTGGGAACCGGTTTTAAAGTATGGTGACGTACTATCCAATGGTGCGCATCCAATAAACCAAGTATTAACCAAATCCAAGCGGGGTAAAGGGTTTCAAAAAGCTTTTATCTAAGCCCAACTGATCCATAACATGAAAAACCAAAAAGTCCGTTTTTCATCAAAAGTCATGCTGAAAAAAATGGTGGGAACCGGTTTTAAAGTATGGTGACGTACTATCCAATGGTGCGCATCCAATAAACCAAGTATTAACCAAATCCAAGCGGGGTAAAGGGTTTCAAAAAGCTTTTATCTAAGCCCAACTGATCCATAACATGAAAAACCAAAAAGTCCGTTTTTCATCAAAAGTCATGCTGAAAAAAATGGTGGGAACCGGTTTTAAAGTATGGTGACGTACTATCCAATGGTGCGCATCCAATAAACCAAGTATTAACCAAATCCAAGCGGGGTAAAGGGTTTCAAAAAGCTTTTATCTAAGCCCAACTGATCCATAACATGAAAAACCAAAAAGTCCGTTTTTCATCAAAAGTCATGCTGAAAAAAATGGTGGGAACCGGTTTTAAAGTATGGTGACGTACTATCCAATGGTGCGCATCCAATAAACCAAGTATTAACCAAATCCAAGCGGGGTAAAGGGTTTCAAAAAGCTTTTATCTAAGCCCAACTGATCCATAACATGAAAAACCAAAAAGTCCGTTTTTCATCAAAAGTCATGCTGAAAAAAATGGTGGGAACCGGTTTTAAAGTATGGTGACGTACTATCCAATGGTGCGCATCCAATAAACCAAGTATTAACCAAATCCAAGCGGGGTAAAGGGTTTCAAAAAGCTTTTATCTAAGCCCAACTGATCCATAACATGAAAAACCAAAAAGTCCGTTTTTCATCAAAAGTCATGCTGAAAAAAATGGTGGGAACCGGTTTTAAAGTATGGTGACGTACTATCCAATGGTGCGCATCCAATAAACCAAGTATTAACCAAATCCAAGCGGGGTAAAGGGTTTCAAAAAGCTTTTATCTAAGCCCAACTGATCCATAACATGAAAAACCAAAAAGTCCGTTTTTCATCAAAAGTCATGCTGAAAAAAATGGTGGGAACCGGTTTTAAAGTATGGTGACGTACTATCCAATGGTGCGCATCCAATAAACCAAGTATTAACCAAATCCAAGCGGGGTAAAGGGTTTCAAAAAGCTTTTATCTAAGCCCAACTGATCCATAACATGAAAAACCAAAAAGTCCGTTTTTCATCAAAAGTCATGCTGAAAAAAATGGTGGGAACCGGTTTTAAAGTATGGTGACGTACTATCCAATGGTGCGCATCCAATAAACCAAGTATTAACCAAATCCAAGCGGGGTAAAGGGTTTCAAAAAGCTTTTATCTAAGCCCAACTGATCCATAACATGAAAAACCAAAAAGTCCGTTTTTCATCAAAAGTCATGCTGAAAAAAATGGTGGGAACCGGTTTTAAAGTATGGTGACGTACTATCCAATGGTGCGCATCCAATAAACCAAGTATTAACCAAATCCAAGCGGGGTAAAGGGTTTCAAAAAGCTTTTATCTAAGCCCAACTGATCCATAACATGAAAAACCAAAAAGTCCGTTTTTCATCAAAAGTCATGCTGAAAAAAATGGTGGGAACCGGTTTTAAAGTATGGTGACGTACTATCCAATGGTGCGCATCCAATAAACCAAGTATTAACCAAATCCAAGCGGGGTAAAGGGTTTCAAAAAGCTTTTATCTAAGCCCAACTGATCCATAACATGAAAAACCAAAAAGTCCGTTTTTCATCAAAAGTCATGCTGAAAAAAATGGTGGGAACCGGTTTTAAAGTATGGTGACGTACTATCCAATGGTGCGCATCCAATAAACCAAGTATTAACCAAATCCAAGCGGGGTAAAGGGTTTCAAAAAGCTTTTATCTAAGCCCAACTGATCCATAACATGAAAAACCAAAAAGTCCGTTTTTCATCAAAAGTCATGCTGAAAAAAATGGTGGGAACCGGTTTTAAAGTATGGTGACGTACTATCCAATGGTGCGCATCCAATAAACCAAGTATTAACCAAATCCAAGCGGGGTAAAGGGTTTCAAAAAGCTTTTATCTAAGCCCAACTGATCCATAACATGAAAAACCAAAAAGTCCGTTTTTCATCAAAAGTCATGCTGAAAAAAATGGTGGGAACCGGTTTTAAAGTATGGTGACGTACTATCCAATGGTGCGCATCCAATAAACCAAGTATTAACCAAATCCAAGCGGGGTAAAGGGTTTCAAAAAGCTTTTATCTAAGCCCAACTGATCCATAACATGAAAAACCAAAAAGTCCGTTTTTCATCAAAAGTCATGCTGAAAAAAATGGTGGGAACCGGTTTTAAAGTATGGTGACGTACTATCCAATGGTGCGCATCCAATAAACCAAGTATTAACCAAATCCAAGCGGGGTAAAGGGTTTCAAAAAGCTTTTATCTAAGCCCAACTGATCCATAACATGAAAAACCAAAAAGTCCGTTTTTCATCAAAAGTCATGCTGAAAAAAATGGTGGGAACCGGTTTTAAAGTATGGTGACGTACTATCCAATGGTGCGCATCCAATAAACCAAGTATTAACCAAATCCAAGCGGGGTAAAGGGTTTCAAAAAGCTTTTATCTAAGCCCAACTGATCCATAACATGAAAAACCAAAAAGTCCGTTTTTCATCAAAAGTCATGCTGAAAAAAATGGTGGGAACCGGTTTTAAAGTATGGTGACGTACTATCCAATGGTGCGCATCCAATAAACCAAGTATTAACCAAATCCAAGCGGGGTAAAGGGTTTCAAAAAGCTTTTATCTAAGCCCAACTGATCCATAACATGAAAAACCAAAAAGTCCGTTTTTCATCAAAAGTCATGCTGAAAAAAATGGTGGGAACCGGTTTTAAAGTATGGTGACGTACTATCCAATGGTGCGCATCCAATAAACCAAGTATTAACCAAATCCAAGCGGGGTAAAGGGTTTCAAAAAGCTTTTATCTAAGCCCAACTGATCCATAACATGAAAAACCAAAAAGTCCGTTTTTCATCAAAAGTCATGCTGAAAAAAATGGTGGGAACCGGTTTTAAAGTATGGTGACGTACTATCCAATGGTGCGCATCCAATAAACCAAGTATTAACCAAATCCAAGCGGGGTAAAGGGTTTCAAAAAGCTTTTATCTAAGCCCAACTGATCCATAACATGAAAAACCAAAAAGTCCGTTTTTCATCAAAAGTCATGCTGAAAAAAATGGTGGGAACCGGTTTTAAAGTATGGTGACGTACTATCCAATGGTGCGCATCCAATAAACCAAGTATTAACCAAATCCAAGCGGGGTAAAGGGTTTCAAAAAGCTTTTATCTAAGCCCAACTGATCCATAACATGAAAAACCAAAAAGTCCGTTTTTCATCAAAAGTCATGCTGAAAAAAATGGTGGGAACCGGTTTTAAAGTATGGTGACGTACTATCCAATGGTGCGCATCCAATAAACCAAGTATTAACCAAATCCAAGCGGGGTAAAGGGTTTCAAAAAGCTTTTATCTAAGCCCAACTGATCCATAACATGAAAAACCAAAAAGTCCGTTTTTCATCAAAAGTCATGCTGAAAAAAATGGTGGGAACCGGTTTTAAAGTATGGTGACGTACTATCCAATGGTGCGCATCCAATAAACCAAGTATTAACCAAATCCAAGCGGGGTAAAGGGTTTCAAAAAGCTTTTATCTAAGCCCAACTGATCCATAACATGAAAAACCAAAAAGTCCGTTTTTCATCAAAAGTCATGCTGAAAAAAATGGTGGGAACCGGTTTTAAAGTATGGTGACGTACTATCCAATGGTGCGCATCCAATAAACCAAGTATTAACCAAATCCAAGCGGGGTAAAGGGTTTCAAAAAGCTTTTATCTAAGCCCAACTGATCCATAACATGAAAAACCAAAAAGTCCGTTTTTCATCAAAAGTCATGCTGAAAAAAATGGTGGGAACCGGTTTTAAAGTATGGTGACGTACTATCCAATGGTGCGCATCCAATAAACCAAGTATTAACCAAATCCAAGCGGGGTAAAGGGTTTCAAAAAGCTTTTATCTAAGCCCAACTGATCCATAACATGAAAAACCAAAAAGTCCGTTTTTCATCAAAAGTCATGCTGAAAAAAATGGTGGGAACCGGTTTTAAAGTATGGTGACGTACTATCCAATGGTGCGCATCCAATAAACCAAGTATTAACCAAATCCAAGCGGGGTAAAGGGTTTCAAAAAGCTTTTATCTAAGCCCAACTGATCCATAACATGAAAAACCAAAAAGTCCGTTTTTCATCAAAAGTCATGCTGAAAAAAATGGTGGGAACCGGTTTTAAAGTATGGTGACGTACTATCCAATGGTGCGCATCCAATAAACCAAGTATTAACCAAATCCAAGCGGGGTAAAGGGTTTCAAAAAGCTTTTATCTAAGCCCAACTGATCCATAACATGAAAAACCAAAAAGTCCGTTTTTCATCAAAAGTCATGCTGAAAAAAATGGTGGGAACCGGTTTTAAAGTATGGTGACGTACTATCCAATGGTGCGCATCCAATAAACCAAGTATTAACCAAATCCAAGCGGGGTAAAGGGTTTCAAAAAGCTTTTATCTAAGCCCAACTGATCCATAACATGAAAAACCAAAAAGTCCGTTTTTCATCAAAAGTCATGCTGAAAAAAATGGTGGGAACCGGTTTTAAAGTATGGTGACGTACTATCCAATGGTGCGCATCCAATAAACCAAGTATTAACCAAATCCAAGCGGGGTAAAGGGTTTCAAAAAGCTTTTATCTAAGCCCAACTGATCCATAACATGAAAAACCAAAAAGTCCGTTTTTCATCAAAAGTCATGCTGAAAAAAATGGTGGGAACCGGTTTTAAAGTATGGTGACGTACTATCCAATGGTGCGCATCCAATAAACCAAGTATTAACCAAATCCAAGCGGGGTAAAGGGTTTCAAAAAGCTTTTATCTAAGCCCAACTGATCCATAACATGAAAAACCAAAAAGTCCGTTTTTCATCAAAAGTCATGCTGAAAAAAATGGTGGGAACCGGTTTTAAAGTATGGTGACGTACTATCCAATGGTGCGCATCCAATAAACCAAGTATTAACCAAATCCAAGCGGGGTAAAGGGTTTCAAAAAGCTTTTATCTAAGCCCAACTGATCCATAACATGAAAAACCAAAAAGTCCGTTTTTCATCAAAAGTCATGCTGAAAAAAATGGTGGGAACCGGTTTTAAAGTATGGTGACGTACTATCCAATGGTGCGCATCCAATAAACCAAGTATTAACCAAATCCAAGCGGGGTAAAGGGTTTCAAAAAGCTTTTATCTAAGCCCAACTGATCCATAACATGAAAAACCAAAAAGTCCGTTTTTCATCAAAAGTCATGCTGAAAAAAATGGTGGGAACCGGTTTTAAAGTATGGTGACGTACTATCCAATGGTGCGCATCCAATAAACCAAGTATTAACCAAATCCAAGCGGGGTAAAGGGTTTCAAAAAGCTTTTATCTAAGCCCAACTGATCCATAACATGAAAAACCAAAAAGTCCGTTTTTCATCAAAAGTCATGCTGAAAAAAATGGTGGGAACCGGTTTTAAAGTATGGTGACGTACTATCCAATGGTGCGCATCCAATAAACCAAGTATTAACCAAATCCAAGCGGGGTAAAGGGTTTCAAAAAGCTTTTATCTAAGCCCAACTGATCCATAACATGAAAAACCAAAAAGTCCGTTTTTCATCAAAAGTCATGCTGAAAAAAATGGTGGGAACCGGTTTTAAAGTATGGTGACGTACTATCCAATGGTGCGCATCCAATAAACCAAGTATTAACCAAATCCAAGCGGGGTAAAGGGTTTCAAAAAGCTTTTATCTAAGCCCAACTGATCCATAACATGAAAAACCAAAAAGTCCGTTTTTCATCAAAAGTCATGCTGAAAAAAATGGTGGGAACCGGTTTTAAAGTATGGTGACGTACTATCCAATGGTGCGCATCCAATAAACCAAGTATTAACCAAATCCAAGCGGGGTAAAGGGTTTCAAAAAGCTTTTATCTAAGCCCAACTGATCCATAACATGAAAAACCAAAAAGTCCGTTTTTCATCAAAAGTCATGCTGAAAAAAATGGTGGGAACCGGTTTTAAAGTATGGTGACGTACTATCCAATGGTGCGCATCCAATAAACCAAGTATTAACCAAATCCAAGCGGGGTAAAGGGTTTCAAAAAGCTTTTATCTAAGCCCAACTGATCCATAACATGAAAAACCAAAAAGTCCGTTTTTCATCAAAAGTCATGCTGAAAAAAATGGTGGGAACCGGTTTTAAAGTATGGTGACGTACTATCCAATGGTGCGCATCCAATAAACCAAGTATTAACCAAATCCAAGCGGGGTAAAGGGTTTCAAAAAGCTTTTATCTAAGCCCAACTGATCCATAACATGAAAAACCAAAAAGTCCGTTTTTCATCAAAAGTCATGCTGAAAAAAATGGTGGGAACCGGTTTTAAAGTATGGTGACGTACTATCCAATGGTGCGCATCCAATAAACCAAGTATTAACCAAATCCAAGCGGGGTAAAGGGTTTCAAAAAGCTTTTATCTAAGCCCAACTGATCCATAACATGAAAAACCAAAAAGTCCGTTTTTCATCAAAAGTCATGCTGAAAAAAATGGTGGGAACCGGTTTTAAAGTATGGTGACGTACTATCCAATGGTGCGCATCCAATAAACCAAGTATTAACCAAATCCAAGCGGGGTAAAGGGTTTCAAAAAGCTTTTATCTAAGCCCAACTGATCCATAACATGAAAAACCAAAAAGTCCGTTTTTCATCAAAAGTCATGCTGAAAAAAATGGTGGGAACCGGTTTTAAAGTATGGTGACGTACTATCCAATGGTGCGCATCCAATAAACCAAGTATTAACCAAATCCAAGCGGGGTAAAGGGTTTCAAAAAGCTTTTATCTAAGCCCAACTGATCCATAACATGAAAAACCAAAAAGTCCGTTTTTCATCAAAAGTCATGCTGAAAAAAATGGTGGGAACCGGTTTTAAAGTATGGTGACGTACTATCCAATGGTGCGCATCCAATAAACCAAGTATTAACCAAATCCAAGCGGGGTAAAGGGTTTCAAAAAGCTTTTATCTAAGCCCAACTGATCCATAACATGAAAAACCAAAAAGTCCGTTTTTCATCAAAAGTCATGCTGAAAAAAATGGTGGGAACCGGTTTTAAAGTATGGTGACGTACTATCCAATGGTGCGCATCCAATAAACCAAGTATTAACCAAATCCAAGCGGGGTAAAGGGTTTCAAAAAGCTTTTATCTAAGCCCAACTGATCCATAACATGAAAAACCAAAAAGTCCGTTTTTCATCAAAAGTCATGCTGAAAAAAATGGTGGGAACCGGTTTTAAAGTATGGTGACGTACTATCCAATGGTGCGCATCCAATAAACCAAGTATTAACCAAATCCAAGCGGGGTAAAGGGTTTCAAAAAGCTTTTATCTAAGCCCAACTGATCCATAACATGAAAAACCAAAAAGTCCGTTTTTCATCAAAAGTCATGCTGAAAAAAATGGTGGGAACCGGTTTTAAAGTATGGTGACGTACTATCCAATGGTGCGCATCCAATAAACCAAGTATTAACCAAATCCAAGCGGGGTAAAGGGTTTCAAAAAGCTTTTATCTAAGCCCAACTGATCCATAACATGAAAAACCAAAAAGTCCGTTTTTCATCAAAAGTCATGCTGAAAAAAATGGTGGGAACCGGTTTTAAAGTATGGTGACGTACTATCCAATGGTGCGCATCCAATAAACCAAGTATTAACCAAATCCAAGCGGGGTAAAGGGTTTCAAAAAGCTTTTATCTAAGCCCAACTGATCCATAACATGAAAAACCAAAAAGTCCGTTTTTCATCAAAAGTCATGCTGAAAAAAATGGTGGGAACCGGTTTTAAAGTATGGTGACGTACTATCCAATGGTGCGCATCCAATAAACCAAGTATTAACCAAATCCAAGCGGGGTAAAGGGTTTCAAAAAGCTTTTATCTAAGCCCAACTGATCCATAACATGAAAAACCAAAAAGTCCGTTTTTCATCAAAAGTCATGCTGAAAAAAATGGTGGGAACCGGTTTTAAAGTATGGTGACGTACTATCCAATGGTGCGCATCCAATAAACCAAGTATTAACCAAATCCAAGCGGGGTAAAGGGTTTCAAAAAGCTTTTATCTAAGCCCAACTGATCCATAACATGAAAAACCAAAAAGTCCGTTTTTCATCAAAAGTCATGCTGAAAAAAATGGTGGGAACCGGTTTTAAAGTATGGTGACGTACTATCCAATGGTGCGCATCCAATAAACCAAGTATTAACCAAATCCAAGCGGGGTAAAGGGTTTCAAAAAGCTTTTATCTAAGCCCAACTGATCCATAACATGAAAAACCAAAAAGTCCGTTTTTCATCAAAAGTCATGCTGAAAAAAATGGTGGGAACCGGTTTTAAAGTATGGTGACGTACTATCCAATGGTGCGCATCCAATAAACCAAGTATTAACCAAATCCAAGCGGGGTAAAGGGTTTCAAAAAGCTTTTATCTAAGCCCAACTGATCCATAACATGAAAAACCAAAAAGTCCGTTTTTCATCAAAAGTCATGCTGAAAAAAATGGTGGGAACCGGTTTTAAAGTATGGTGACGTACTATCCAATGGTGCGCATCCAATAAACCAAGTATTAACCAAATCCAAGCGGGGTAAAGGGTTTCAAAAAGCTTTTATCTAAGCCCAACTGATCCATAACATGAAAAACCAAAAAGTCCGTTTTTCATCAAAAGTCATGCTGAAAAAAATGGTGGGAACCGGTTTTAAAGTATGGTGACGTACTATCCAATGGTGCGCATCCAATAAACCAAGTATTAACCAAATCCAAGCGGGGTAAAGGGTTTCAAAAAGCTTTTATCTAAGCCCAACTGATCCATAACATGAAAAACCAAAAAGTCCGTTTTTCATCAAAAGTCATGCTGAAAAAAATGGTGGGAACCGGTTTTAAAGTATGGTGACGTACTATCCAATGGTGCGCATCCAATAAACCAAGTATTAACCAAATCCAAGCGGGGTAAAGGGTTTCAAAAAGCTTTTATCTAAGCCCAACTGATCCATAACATGAAAAACCAAAAAGTCCGTTTTTCATCAAAAGTCATGCTGAAAAAAATGGTGGGAACCGGTTTTAAAGTATGGTGACGTACTATCCAATGGTGCGCATCCAATAAACCAAGTATTAACCAAATCCAAGCGGGGTAAAGGGTTTCAAAAAGCTTTTATCTAAGCCCAACTGATCCATAACATGAAAAACCAAAAAGTCCGTTTTTCATCAAAAGTCATGCTGAAAAAAATGGTGGGAACCGGTTTTAAAGTATGGTGACGTACTATCCAATGGTGCGCATCCAATAAACCAAGTATTAACCAAATCCAAGCGCGGGTAAAGGGTTTCAAAAAGCTTTTATCTAAGCCCAACTGATCCATAACATGAAAAACCAAAAAGTCCGTTTTTCATCAAAAGTCATGCTGAAAAAAATGGTGGGAACCGGTTTTAAAGTATGGTGACGTACTATCCAATGGTGCGCATCCAATAAACCAAGTATTAACCAAATCCAAGCGGGGTAAAGGGTTTCAAAAAGCTTTTATCTAAGCCCAACTGATCCATAACATGAAAAACCAAAAAGTCCGTTTTTCATCAAAAGTCATGCTGAAAAAAATGGTGGGAACCGGTTTTAAAGTATGGTGACGTACTATCCAATGGTGCGCATCCAATAAACCAAGTATTAACCAAATCCAAGCGGGGTAAAGGGTTTCAAAAAGCTTTTATCTAAGCCCAACTGATCCATAACATGAAAAACCAAAAAGTCCGTTTTTCATCAAAAGTCATGCTGAAAAAAATGGTGGGAACCGGTTTTAAAGTATGGTGACGTACTATCCAATGGTGCGCATCCAATAAACCAAGTATTAACCAAATCCAAGCGGGGTAAAGGGTTTCAAAAAGCTTTTATCTAAGCCCAACTGATCCATAACATGAAAAACCAAAAAGTCCGTTTTTCATCAAAAGTCATGCTGAAAAAAATGGTGGGAACCGGTTTTAAAGTATGGTGACGTACTATCCAATGGTGCGCATCCAATAAACCAAGTATTAACCAAATCCAAGCGGGGTAAAGGGTTTCAAAAAGCTTTTATCTAAGCCCAACTGATCCATAACATGAAAAACCAAAAAGTCCGTTTTTCATCAAAAGTCATGCTGAAAAAAATGGTGGGAACCGGTTTTAAAGTATGGTGACGTACTATCCAATGGTGCGCATCCAATAAACCAAGTATTAACCAAATCCAAGCGGGGTAAAGGGTTTCAAAAAGCTTTTATCTAAGCCCAACTGATCCATAACATGAAAAACCAAAAAGTCCGTTTTTCATCAAAAGTCATGCTGAAAAAAATGGTGGGAACCGGTTTTAAAGTATGGTGACGTACTATCCAATGGTGCGCATCCAATAAACCAAGTATTAACCAAATCCAAGCGGGGTAAAGGGTTTCAAAAAGCTTTTATCTAAGCCCAACTGATCCATAACATGAAAAACCAAAAAGTCCGTTTTTCATCAAAAGTCATGCTGAAAAAAATGGTGGGAACCGGTTTTAAAGTATGGTGACGTACTATCCAATGGTGCGCATCCAATAAACCAAGTATTAACCAAATCCAAGCGGGGTAAAGGGTTTCAAAAAGCTTTTATCTAAGCCCAACTGATCCATAACATGAAAAACCAAAAAGTCCGTTTTTCATCAAAAGTCATGCTGAAAAAAATGGTGGGAACCGGTTTTAAAGTATGGTGACGTACTATCCAATGGTGCGCATCCAATAAACCAAGTATTAACCAAATCCAAGCGGGGTAAAGGGTTTCAAAAAGCTTTTATCTAAGCCCAACTGATCCATAACATGAAAAACCAAAAAGTCCGTTTTTCATCAAAAGTCATGCTGAAAAAAATGGTGGGAACCGGTTTTAAAGTATGGTGACGTACTATCCAATGGTGCGCATCCAATAAACCAAGTATTAACCAAATCCAAGCGGGGTAAAGGGTTTCAAAAAGCTTTTATCTAAGCCCAACTGATCCATAACATGAAAAACCAAAAAGTCCGTTTTTCATCAAAAGTCATGCTGAAAAAAATGGTGGGAACCGGTTTTAAAGTATGGTGACGTACTATCCAATGGTGCGCATCCAATAAACCAAGTATTAACCAAATCCAAGCGGGGTAAAGGGTTTCAAAAAGCTTTTATCTAAGCCCAACTGATCCATAACATGAAAAACCAAAAAGTCCGTTTTTCATCAAAAGTCATGCTGAAAAAAATGGTGGGAACCGGTTTTAAAGTATGGTGACGTACTATCCAATGGTGCGCATCCAATAAACCAAGTATTAACCAAATCCAAGCGGGGTAAAGGGTTTCAAAAAGCTTTTATCTAAGCCCAACTGATCCATAACATGAAAAACCAAAAAGTCCGTTTTTCATCAAAAGTCATGCTGAAAAAAATGGTGGGAACCGGTTTTAAAGTATGGTGACGTACTATCCAATGGTGCGCATCCAATAAACCAAGTATTAACCAAATCCAAGCGGGGTAAAGGGTTTCAAAAAGCTTTTATCTAAGCCCAACTGATCCATAACATGAAAAACCAAAAAGTCCGTTTTTCATCAAAAGTCATGCTGAAAAAAATGGTGGGAACCGGTTTTAAAGTATGGTGACGTACTATCCAATGGTGCGCATCCAATAAACCAAGTATTAACCAAATCCAAGCGGGGTAAAGGGTTTCAAAAAGCTTTTATCTAAGCCCAACTGATCCATAACATGAAAAACCAAAAAGTCCGTTTTTCATCAAAAGTCATGCTGAAAAAAATGGTGGGAACCGGTTTTAAAGTATGGTGACGTACTATCCAATGGTGCGCATCCAATAAACCAAGTATTAACCAAATCCAAGCGGGGTAAAGGGTTTCAAAAAGCTTTTATCTAAGCCCAACTGATCCATAACATGAAAAACCAAAAAGTCCGTTTTTCATCAAAAGTCATGCTGAAAAAAATGGTGGGAACCGGTTTTAAAGTATGGTGACGTACTATCCAATGGTGCGCATCCAATAAACCAAGTATTAACCAAATCCAAGCGGGGTAAAGGGTTTCAAAAAGCTTTTATCTAAGCCCAACTGATCCATAACATGAAAAACCAAAAAGTCCGTTTTTCATCAAAAGTCATGCTGAAAAAAATGGTGGGAACCGGTTTTAAAGTATGGTGACGTACTATCCAATGGTGCGCATCCAATAAACCAAGTATTAACCAAATCCAAGCGGGGTAAAGGGTTTCAAAAAGCTTTTATCTAAGCCCAACTGATCCATAACATGAAAAACCAAAAAGTCCGTTTTTCATCAAAAGTCATGCTGAAAAAAATGGTGGGAACCGGTTTTAAAGTATGGTGACGTACTATCCAATGGTGCGCATCCAATAAACCAAGTATTAACCAAATCCAAGCGGGGTAAAGGGTTTCAAAAAGCTTTTATCTAAGCCCAACTGATCCATAACATGAAAAACCAAAAAGTCCGTTTTTCATCAAAAGTCATGCTGAAAAAAATGGTGGGAACCGGTTTTAAAGTATGGTGACGTACTATCCAATGGTGCGCATCCAATAAACCAAGTATTAACCAAATCCAAGCGGGGTAAAGGGTTTCAAAAAGCTTTTATCTAAGCCCAACTGATCCATAACATGAAAAACCAAAAAGTCCGTTTTTCATCAAAAGTCATGCTGAAAAAAATGGTGGGAACCGGTTTTAAAGTATGGTGACGTACTATCCAATGGTGCGCATCCAATAAACCAAGTATTAACCAAATCCAAGCGGGGTAAAGGGTTTCAAAAAGCTTTTATCTAAGCCCAACTGATCCATAACATGAAAAACCAAAAAGTCCGTTTTTCATCAAAAGTCATGCTGAAAAAAATGGTGGGAACCGGTTTTAAAGTATGGTGACGTACTATCCAATGGTGCGCATCCAATAAACCAAGTATTAACCAAATCCAAGCGGGGTAAAGGGTTTCAAAAAGCTTTTATCTAAGCCCAACTGATCCATAACATGAAAAACCAAAAAGTCCGTTTTTCATCAAAAGTCATGCTGAAAAAAATGGTGGGAACCGGTTTTAAAGTATGGTGACGTACTATCCAATGGTGCGCATCCAATAAACCAAGTATTAACCAAATCCAAGCGGGGTAAAGGGTTTCAAAAAGCTTTTATCTAAGCCCAACTGATCCATAACATGAAAAACCAAAAAGTCCGTTTTTCATCAAAAGTCATGCTGAAAAAAATGGTGGGAACCGGTTTTAAAGTATGGTGACGTACTATCCAATGGTGCGCATCCAATAAACCAAGTATTAACCAAATCCAAGCGGGGTAAAGGGTTTCAAAAAGCTTTTATCTAAGCCCAACTGATCCATAACATGAAAAACCAAAAAGTCCGTTTTTCATCAAAAGTCATGCTGAAAAAAATGGTGGGAACCGGTTTTAAAGTATGGTGACGTACTATCCAATGGTGCGCATCCAATAAACCAAGTATTAACCAAATCCAAGCGGGGTAAAGGGTTTCAAAAAGCTTTTATCTAAGCCCAACTGATCCATAACATGAAAAACCAAAAAGTCCGTTTTTCATCAAAAGTCATGCTGAAAAAAATGGTGGGAACCGGTTTTAAAGTATGGTGACGTACTATCCAATGGTGCGCATCCAATAAACCAAGTATTAACCAAATCCAAGCGGGGTAAAGGGTTTCAAAAAGCTTTTATCTAAGCCCAACTGATCCATAACATGAAAAACCAAAAAGTCCGTTTTTCATCAAAAGTCATGCTGAAAAAAATGGTGGGAACCGGTTTTAAAGTATGGTGACGTACTATCCAATGGTGCGCATCCAATAAACCAAGTATTAACCAAATCCAAGCGGGGTAAAGGGTTTCAAAAAGCTTTTATCTAAGCCCAACTGATCCATAACATGAAAAACCAAAAAGTCCGTTTTTCATCAAAAGTCATGCTGAAAAAAATGGTGGGAACCGGTTTTAAAGTATGGTGACGTACTATCCAATGGTGCGCATCCAATAAACCAAGTATTAACCAAATCCAAGCGGGGTAAAGGGTTTCAAAAAGCTTTTATCTAAGCCCAACTGATCCATAACATGAAAAACCAAAAAGTCCGTTTTTCATCAAAAGTCATGCTGAAAAAAATGGTGGGAACCGGTTTTAAAGTATGGTGACGTACTATCCAATGGTGCGCATCCAATAAACCAAGTATTAACCAAATCCAAGCGGGGTAAAGGGTTTCAAAAAGCTTTTATCTAAGCCCAACTGATCCATAACATGAAAAACCAAAAAGTCCGTTTTTCATCAAAAGTCATGCTGAAAAAAATGGTGGGAACCGGTTTTAAAGTATGGTGACGTACTATCCAATGGTGCGCATCCAATAAACCAAGTATTAACCAAATCCAAGCGGGGTAAAGGGTTTCAAAAAGCTTTTATCTAAGCCCAACTGATCCATAACATGAAAAACCAAAAAGTCCGTTTTTCATCAAAAGTCATGCTGAAAAAAATGGTGGGAACCGGTTTTAAAGTATGGTGACGTACTATCCAATGGTGCGCATCCAATAAACCAAGTATTAACCAAATCCAAGCGGGGTAAAGGGTTTCAAAAAGCTTTTATCTAAGCCCAACTGATCCATAACATGAAAAACCAAAAAGTCCGTTTTTCATCAAAAGTCATGCTGAAAAAAATGGTGGGAACCGGTTTTAAAGTATGGTGACGTACTATCCAATGGTGCGCATCCAATAAACCAAGTATTAACCAAATCCAAGCGGGGTAAAGGGTTTCAAAAAGCTTTTATCTAAGCCCAACTGATCCATAACATGAAAAACCAAAAAGTCCGTTTTTCATCAAAAGTCATGCTGAAAAAAATGGTGGGAACCGGTTTTAAAGTATGGTGACGTACTATCCAATGGTGCGCATCCAATAAACCAAGTATTAACCAAATCCAAGCGGGGTAAAGGGTTTCAAAAAGCTTTTATCTAAGCCCAACTGATCCATAACATGAAAAACCAAAAAGTCCGTTTTTCATCAAAAGTCATGCTGAAAAAAATGGTGGGAACCGGTTTTAAAGTATGGTGACGTACTATCCAATGGTGCGCATCCAATAAACCAAGTATTAACCAAATCCAAGCGGGGTAAAGGGTTTCAAAAAGCTTTTATCTAAGCCCAACTGATCCATAACATGAAAAACCAAAAAGTCCGTTTTTCATCAAAAGTCATGCTGAAAAAAATGGTGGGAACCGGTTTTAAAGTATGGTGACGTACTATCCAATGGTGCGCATCCAATAAACCAAGTATTAACCAAATCCAAGCGGGGTAAAGGGTTTCAAAAAGCTTTTATCTAAGCCCAACTGATCCATAACATGAAAAACCAAAAAGTCCGTTTTTCATCAAAAGTCATGCTGAAAAAAATGGTGGGAACCGGTTTTAAAGTATGGTGACGTACTATCCAATGGTGCGCATCCAATAAACCAAGTATTAACCAAATCCAAGCGGGGTAAAGGGTTTCAAAAAGCTTTTATCTAAGCCCAACTGATCCATAACATGAAAAACCAAAAAGTCCGTTTTTCATCAAAAGTCATGCTGAAAAAAATGGTGGGAACCGGTTTTAAAGTATGGTGACGTACTATCCAATGGTGCGCATCCAATAAACCAAGTATTAACCAAATCCAAGCGGGGTAAAGGGTTTCAAAAAGCTTTTATCTAAGCCCAACTGATCCATAACATGAAAAACCAAAAAGTCCGTTTTTCATCAAAAGTCATGCTGAAAAAAATGGTGGGAACCGGTTTTAAAGTATGGTGACGTACTATCCAATGGTGCGCATCCAATAAACCAAGTATTAACCAAATCCAAGCGGGGTAAAGGGTTTCAAAAAGCTTTTATCTAAGCCCAACTGATCCATAACATGAAAAACCAAAAAGTCCGTTTTTCATCAAAAGTCATGCTGAAAAAAATGGTGGGAACCGGTTTTAAAGTATGGTGACGTACTATCCAATGGTGCGCATCCAATAAACCAAGTATTAACCAAATCCAAGCGGGGTAAAGGGTTTCAAAAAGCTTTTATCTAAGCCCAACTGATCCATAACATGAAAAACCAAAAAGTCCGTTTTTCATCAAAAGTCATGCTGAAAAAAATGGTGGGAACCGGTTTTAAAGTATGGTGACGTACTATCCAATGGTGCGCATCCAATAAACCAAGTATTAACCAAATCCAAGCGGGGTAAAGGGTTTCAAAAAGCTTTTATCTAAGCCCAACTGATCCATAACATGAAAAACCAAAAAGTCCGTTTTTCATCAAAAGTCATGCTGAAAAAAATGGTGGGAACCGGTTTTAAAGTATGGTGACGTACTATCCAATGGTGCGCATCCAATAAACCAAGTATTAACCAAATCCAAGCGGGGTAAAGGGTTTCAAAAAGCTTTTATCTAAGCCCAACTGATCCATAACATGAAAAACCAAAAAGTCCGTTTTTCATCAAAAGTCATGCTGAAAAAAATGGTGGGAACCGGTTTTAAAGTATGGTGACGTACTATCCAATGGTGCGCATCCAATAAACCAAGTATTAACCAAATCCAAGCGGGGTAAAGGGTTTCAAAAAGCTTTTATCTAAGCCCAACTGATCCATAACATGAAAAACCAAAAAGTCCGTTTTTCATCAAAAGTCATGCTGAAAAAAATGGTGGGAACCGGTTTTAAAGTATGGTGACGTACTATCCAATGGTGCGCATCCAATAAACCAAGTATTAACCAAATCCAAGCGGGGTAAAGGGTTTCAAAAAGCTTTTATCTAAGCCCAACTGATCCATAACATGAAAAACCAAAAAGTCCGTTTTTCATCAAAAGTCATGCTGAAAAAAATGGTGGGAACCGGTTTTAAAGTATGGTGACGTACTATCCAATGGTGCGCATCCAATAAACCAAGTATTAACCAAATCCAAGCGGGGTAAAGGGTTTCAAAAAGCTTTTATCTAAGCCCAACTGATCCATAACATGAAAAACCAAAAAGTCCGTTTTTCATCAAAAGTCATGCTGAAAAAAATGGTGGGAACCGGTTTTAAAGTATGGTGACGTACTATCCAATGGTGCGCATCCAATAAACCAAGTATTAACCAAATCCAAGCGGGGTAAAGGGTTTCAAAAAGCTTTTATCTAAGCCCAACTGATCCATAACATGAAAAACCAAAAAGTCCGTTTTTCATCAAAAGTCATGCTGAAAAAAATGGTGGGAACCGGTTTTAAAGTATGGTGACGTACTATCCAATGGTGCGCATCCAATAAACCAAGTATTAACCAAATCCAAGCGGGGTAAAGGGTTTCAAAAAGCTTTTATCTAAGCCCAACTGATCCATAACATGAAAAACCAAAAAGTCCGTTTTTCATCAAAAGTCATGCTGAAAAAAATGGTGGGAACCGGTTTTAAAGTATGGTGACGTACTATCCAATGGTGCGCATCCAATAAACCAAGTATTAACCAAATCCAAGCGGGGTAAAGGGTTTCAAAAAGCTTTTATCTAAGCCCAACTGATCCATAACATGAAAAACCAAAAAGTCCGTTTTTCATCAAAAGTCATGCTGAAAAAAATGGTGGGAACCGGTTTTAAAGTATGGTGACGTACTATCCAATGGTGCGCATCCAATAAACCAAGTATTAACCAAATCCAAGCGGGGTAAAGGGTTTCAAAAAGCTTTTATCTAAGCCCAACTGATCCATAACATGAAAAACCAAAAAGTCCGTTTTTCATCAAAAGTCATGCTGAAAAAAATGGTGGGAACCGGTTTTAAAGTATGGTGACGTACTATCCAATGGTGCGCATCCAATAAACCAAGTATTAACCAAATCCAAGCGGGGTAAAGGGTTTCAAAAAGCTTTTATCTAAGCCCAACTGATCCATAACATGAAAAACCAAAAAGTCCGTTTTTCATCAAAAGTCATGCTGAAAAAAATGGTGGGAACCGGTTTTAAAGTATGGTGACGTACTATCCAATGGTGCGCATCCAATAAACCAAGTATTAACCAAATCCAAGCGGGGTAAAGGGTTTCAAAAAGCTTTTATCTAAGCCCAACTGATCCATAACATGAAAAACCAAAAAGTCCGTTTTTCATCAAAAGTCATGCTGAAAAAAATGGTGGGAACCGGTTTTAAAGTATGGTGACGTACTATCCAATGGTGCGCATCCAATAAACCAAGTATTAACCAAATCCAAGCGGGGTAAAGGGTTTCAAAAAGCTTTTATCTAAGCCCAACTGATCCATAACATGAAAAACCAAAAAGTCCGTTTTTCATCAAAAGTCATGCTGAAAAAAATGGTGGGAACCGGTTTTAAAGTATGGTGACGTACTATCCAATGGTGCGCATCCAATAAACCAAGTATTAACCAAATCCAAGCGGGGTAAAGGGTTTCAAAAAGCTTTTATCTAAGCCCAACTGATCCATAACATGAAAAACCAAAAAGTCCGTTTTTCATCAAAAGTCATGCTGAAAAAAATGGTGGGAACCGGTTTTAAAGTATGGTGACGTACTATCCAATGGTGCGCATCCAATAAACCAAGTATTAACCAAATCCAAGCGGGGTAAAGGGTTTCAAAAAGCTTTTATCTAAGCCCAACTGATCCATAACATGAAAAACCAAAAAGTCCGTTTTTCATCAAAAGTCATGCTGAAAAAAATGGTGGGAACCGGTTTTAAAGTATGGTGACGTACTATCCAATGGTGCGCATCCAATAAACCAAGTATTAACCAAATCCAAGCGGGGTAAAGGGTTTCAAAAAGCTTTTATCTAAGCCCAACTGATCCATAACATGAAAAACCAAAAAGTCCGTTTTTCATCAAAAGTCATGCTGAAAAAAATGGTGGGAACCGGTTTTAAAGTATGGTGACGTACTATCCAATGGTGCGCATCCAATAAACCAAGTATTAACCAAATCCAAGCGGGGTAAAGGGTTTCAAAAAGCTTTTATCTAAGCCCAACTGATCCATAACATGAAAAACCAAAAAGTCCGTTTTTCATCAAAAGTCATGCTGAAAAAAATGGTGGGAACCGGTTTTAAAGTATGGTGACGTACTATCCAATGGTGCGCATCCAATAAACCAAGTATTAACCAAATCCAAGCGGGGTAAAGGGTTTCAAAAAGCTTTTATCTAAGCCCAACTGATCCATAACATGAAAAACCAAAAAGTCCGTTTTTCATCAAAAGTCATGCTGAAAAAAATGGTGGGAACCGGTTTTAAAGTATGGTGACGTACTATCCAATGGTGCGCATCCAATAAACCAAGTATTAACCAAATCCAAGCGGGGTAAAGGGTTTCAAAAAGCTTTTATCTAAGCCCAACTGATCCATAACATGAAAAACCAAAAAGTCCGTTTTTCATCAAAAGTCATGCTGAAAAAAATGGTGGGAACCGGTTTTAAAGTATGGTGACGTACTATCCAATGGTGCGCATCCAATAAACCAAGTATTAACCAAATCCAAGCGGGGTAAAGGGTTTCAAAAAGCTTTTATCTAAGCCCAACTGATCCATAACATGAAAAACCAAAAAGTCCGTTTTTCATCAAAAGTCATGCTGAAAAAAATGGTGGGAACCGGTTTTAAAGTATGGTGACGTACTATCCAATGGTGCGCATCCAATAAACCAAGTATTAACCAAATCCAAGCGGGGTAAAGGGTTTCAAAAAGCTTTTATCTAAGCCCAACTGATCCATAACATGAAAAACCAAAAAGTCCGTTTTTCATCAAAAGTCATGCTGAAAAAAATGGTGGGAACCGGTTTTAAAGTATGGTGACGTACTATCCAATGGTGCGCATCCAATAAACCAAGTATTAACCAAATCCAAGCGGGGTAAAGGGTTTCAAAAAGCTTTTATCTAAGCCCAACTGATCCATAACATGAAAAACCAAAAAGTCCGTTTTTCATCAAAAGTCATGCTGAAAAAAATGGTGGGAACCGGTTTTAAAGTATGGTGACGTACTATCCAATGGTGCGCATCCAATAAACCAAGTATTAACCAAATCCAAGCGGGGTAAAGGGTTTCAAAAAGCTTTTATCTAAGCCCAACTGATCCATAACATGAAAAACCAAAAAGTCCGTTTTTCATCAAAAGTCATGCTGAAAAAAATGGTGGGAACCGGTTTTAAAGTATGGTGACGTACTATCCAATGGTGCGCATCCAATAAACCAAGTATTAACCAAATCCAAGCGGGGTAAAGGGTTTCAAAAAGCTTTTATCTAAGCCCAACTGATCCATAACATGAAAAACCAAAAAGTCCGTTTTTCATCAAAAGTCATGCTGAAAAAAATGGTGGGAACCGGTTTTAAAGTATGGTGACGTACTATCCAATGGTGCGCATCCAATAAACCAAGTATTAACCAAATCCAAGCGGGGTAAAGGGTTTCAAAAAGCTTTTATCTAAGCCCAACTGATCCATAACATGAAAAACCAAAAAGTCCGTTTTTCATCAAAAGTCATGCTGAAAAAAATGGTGGGAACCGGTTTTAAAGTATGGTGACGTACTATCCAATGGTGCGCATCCAATAAACCAAGTATTAACCAAATCCAAGCGGGGTAAAGGGTTTCAAAAAGCTTTTATCTAAGCCCAACTGATCCATAACATGAAAAACCAAAAAGTCCGTTTTTCATCAAAAGTCATGCTGAAAAAAATGGTGGGAACCGGTTTTAAAGTATGGTGACGTACTATCCAATGGTGCGCATCCAATAAACCAAGTATTAACCAAATCCAAGCGGGGTAAAGGGTTTCAAAAAGCTTTTATCTAAGCCCAACTGATCCATAACATGAAAAACCAAAAAGTCCGTTTTTCATCAAAAGTCATGCTGAAAAAAATGGTGGGAACCGGTTTTAAAGTATGGTGACGTACTATCCAATGGTGCGCATCCAATAAACCAAGTATTAACCAAATCCAAGCGGGGTAAAGGGTTTCAAAAAGCTTTTATCTAAGCCCAACTGATCCATAACATGAAAAACCAAAAAGTCCGTTTTTCATCAAAAGTCATGCTGAAAAAAATGGTGGGAACCGGTTTTAAAGTATGGTGACGTACTATCCAATGGTGCGCATCCAATAAACCAAGTATTAACCAAATCCAAGCGGGGTAAAGGGTTTCAAAAAGCTTTTATCTAAGCCCAACTGATCCATAACATGAAAAACCAAAAAGTCCGTTTTTCATCAAAAGTCATGCTGAAAAAAATGGTGGGAACCGGTTTTAAAGTATGGTGACGTACTATCCAATGGTGCGCATCCAATAAACCAAGTATTAACCAAATCCAAGCGGGGTAAAGGGTTTCAAAAAGCTTTTATCTAAGCCCAACTGATCCATAACATGAAAAACCAAAAAGTCCGTTTTTCATCAAAAGTCATGCTGAAAAAAATGGTGGGAACCGGTTTTAAAGTATGGTGACGTACTATCCAATGGTGCGCATCCAATAAACCAAGTATTAACCAAATCCAAGCGGGGTAAAGGGTTTCAAAAAGCTTTTATCTAAGCCCAACTGATCCATAACATGAAAAACCAAAAAGTCCGTTTTTCATCAAAAGTCATGCTGAAAAAAATGGTGGGAACCGGTTTTAAAGTATGGTGACGTACTATCCAATGGTGCGCATCCAATAAACCAAGTATTAACCAAATCCAAGCGGGGTAAAGGGTTTCAAAAAGCTTTTATCTAAGCCCAACTGATCCATAACATGAAAAACCAAAAAGTCCGTTTTTCATCAAAAGTCATGCTGAAAAAAATGGTGGGAACCGGTTTTAAAGTATGGTGACGTACTATCCAATGGTGCGCATCCAATAAACCAAGTATTAACCAAATCCAAGCGGGGTAAAGGGTTTCAAAAAGCTTTTATCTAAGCCCAACTGATCCATAACATGAAAAACCAAAAAGTCCGTTTTTCATCAAAAGTCATGCTGAAAAAAATGGTGGGAACCGGTTTTAAAGTATGGTGACGTACTATCCAATGGTGCGCATCCAATAAACCAAGTATTAACCAAATCCAAGCGGGGTAAAGGGTTTCAAAAAGCTTTTATCTAAGCCCAACTGATCCATAACATGAAAAACCAAAAAGTCCGTTTTTCATCAAAAGTCATGCTGAAAAAAATGGTGGGAACCGGTTTTAAAGTATGGTGACGTACTATCCAATGGTGCGCATCCAATAAACCAAGTATTAACCAAATCCAAGCGGGGTAAAGGGTTTCAAAAAGCTTTTATCTAAGCCCAACTGATCCATAACATGAAAAACCAAAAAGTCCGTTTTTCATCAAAAGTCATGCTGAAAAAAATGGTGGGAACCGGTTTTAAAGTATGGTGACGTACTATCCAATGGTGCGCATCCAATAAACCAAGTATTAACCAAATCCAAGCGGGGTAAAGGGTTTCAAAAAGCTTTTATCTAAGCCCAACTGATCCATAACATGAAAAACCAAAAAGTCCGTTTTTCATCAAAAGTCATGCTGAAAAAAATGGTGGGAACCGGTTTTAAAGTATGGTGACGTACTATCCAATGGTGCGCATCCAATAAACCAAGTATTAACCAAATCCAAGCGGGGTAAAGGGTTTCAAAAAGCTTTTATCTAAGCCCAACTGATCCATAACATGAAAAACCAAAAAGTCCGTTTTTCATCAAAAGTCATGCTGAAAAAAATGGTGGGAACCGGTTTTAAAGTATGGTGACGTACTATCCAATGGTGCGCATCCAATAAACCAAGTATTAACCAAATCCAAGCGGGGTAAAGGGTTTCAAAAAGCTTTTATCTAAGCCCAACTGATCCATAACATGAAAAACCAAAAAGTCCGTTTTTCATCAAAAGTCATGCTGAAAAAAATGGTGGGAACCGGTTTTAAAGTATGGTGACGTACTATCCAATGGTGCGCATCCAATAAACCAAGTATTAACCAAATCCAAGCGGGGTAAAGGGTTTCAAAAAGCTTTTATCTAAGCCCAACTGATCCATAACATGAAAAACCAAAAAGTCCGTTTTTCATCAAAAGTCATGCTGAAAAAAATGGTGGGAACCGGTTTTAAAGTATGGTGACGTACTATCCAATGGTGCGCATCCAATAAACCAAGTATTAACCAAATCCAAGCGGGGTAAAGGGTTTCAAAAAGCTTTTATCTAAGCCCAACTGATCCATAACATGAAAAACCAAAAAGTCCGTTTTTCATCAAAAGTCATGCTGAAAAAAATGGTGGGAACCGGTTTTAAAGTATGGTGACGTACTATCCAATGGTGCGCATCCAATAAACCAAGTATTAACCAAATCCAAGCGGGGTAAAGGGTTTCAAAAAGCTTTTATCTAAGCCCAACTGATCCATAACATGAAAAACCAAAAAGTCCGTTTTTCATCAAAAGTCATGCTGAAAAAAATGGTGGGAACCGGTTTTAAAGTATGGTGACGTACTATCCAATGGTGCGCATCCAATAAACCAAGTATTAACCAAATCCAAGCGGGGTAAAGGGTTTCAAAAAGCTTTTATCTAAGCCCAACTGATCCATAACATGAAAAACCAAAAAGTCCGTTTTTCATCAAAAGTCATGCTGAAAAAAATGGTGGGAACCGGTTTTAAAGTATGGTGACGTACTATCCAATGGTGCGCATCCAATAAACCAAGTATTAACCAAATCCAAGCGGGGTAAAGGGTTTCAAAAAGCTTTTATCTAAGCCCAACTGATCCATAACATGAAAAACCAAAAAGTCCGTTTTTCATCAAAAGTCATGCTGAAAAAAATGGTGGGAACCGGTTTTAAAGTATGGTGACGTACTATCCAATGGTGCGCATCCAATAAACCAAGTATTAACCAAATCCAAGCGGGGTAAAGGGTTTCAAAAAGCTTTTATCTAAGCCCAACTGATCCATAACATGAAAAACCAAAAAGTCCGTTTTTCATCAAAAGTCATGCTGAAAAAAATGGTGGGAACCGGTTTTAAAGTATGGTGACGTACTATCCAATGGTGCGCATCCAATAAACCAAGTATTAACCAAATCCAAGCGGGGTAAAGGGTTTCAAAAAGCTTTTATCTAAGCCCAACTGATCCATAACATGAAAAACCAAAAAGTCCGTTTTTCATCAAAAGTCATGCTGAAAAAAATGGTGGGAACCGGTTTTAAAGTATGGTGACGTACTATCCAATGGTGCGCATCCAATAAACCAAGTATTAACCAAATCCAAGCGGGGTAAAGGGTTTCAAAAAGCTTTTATCTAAGCCCAACTGATCCATAACATGAAAAACCAAAAAGTCCGTTTTTCATCAAAAGTCATGCTGAAAAAAATGGTGGGAACCGGTTTTAAAGTATGGTGACGTACTATCCAATGGTGCGCATCCAATAAACCAAGTATTAACCAAATCCAAGCGGGGTAAAGGGTTTCAAAAAGCTTTTATCTAAGCCCAACTGATCCATAACATGAAAAACCAAAAAGTCCGTTTTTCATCAAAAGTCATGCTGAAAAAAATGGTGGGAACCGGTTTTAAAGTATGGTGACGTACTATCCAATGGTGCGCATCCAATAAACCAAGTATTAACCAAATCCAAGCGGGGTAAAGGGTTTCAAAAAGCTTTTATCTAAGCCCAACTGATCCATAACATGAAAAACCAAAAAGTCCGTTTTTCATCAAAAGTCATGCTGAAAAAAATGGTGGGAACCGGTTTTAAAGTATGGTGACGTACTATCCAATGGTGCGCATCCAATAAACCAAGTATTAACCAAATCCAAGCGGGGTAAAGGGTTTCAAAAAGCTTTTATCTAAGCCCAACTGATCCATAACATGAAAAACCAAAAAGTCCGTTTTTCATCAAAAGTCATGCTGAAAAAAATGGTGGGAACCGGTTTTAAAGTATGGTGACGTACTATCCAATGGTGCGCATCCAATAAACCAAGTATTAACCAAATCCAAGCGGGGTAAAGGGTTTCAAAAAGCTTTTATCTAAGCCCAACTGATCCATAACATGAAAAACCAAAAAGTCCGTTTTTCATCAAAAGTCATGCTGAAAAAAATGGTGGGAACCGGTTTTAAAGTATGGTGACGTACTATCCAATGGTGCGCATCCAATAAACCAAGTATTAACCAAATCCAAGCGGGGTAAAGGGTTTCAAAAAGCTTTTATCTAAGCCCAACTGATCCATAACATGAAAAACCAAAAAGTCCGTTTTTCATCAAAAGTCATGCTGAAAAAAATGGTGGGAACCGGTTTTAAAGTATGGTGACGTACTATCCAATGGTGCGCATCCAATAAACCAAGTATTAACCAAATCCAAGCGGGGTAAAGGGTTTCAAAAAGCTTTTATCTAAGCCCAACTGATCCATAACATGAAAAACCAAAAAGTCCGTTTTTCATCAAAAGTCATGCTGAAAAAAATGGTGGGAACCGGTTTTAAAGTATGGTGACGTACTATCCAATGGTGCGCATCCAATAAACCAAGTATTAACCAAATCCAAGCGGGGTAAAGGGTTTCAAAAAGCTTTTATCTAAGCCCAACTGATCCATAACATGAAAAACCAAAAAGTCCGTTTTTCATCAAAAGTCATGCTGAAAAAAATGGTGGGAACCGGTTTTAAAGTATGGTGACGTACTATCCAATGGTGCGCATCCAATAAACCAAGTATTAACCAAATCCAAGCGGGGTAAAGGGTTTCAAAAAGCTTTTATCTAAGCCCAACTGATCCATAACATGAAAAACCAAAAAGTCCGTTTTTCATCAAAAGTCATGCTGAAAAAAATGGTGGGAACCGGTTTTAAAGTATGGTGACGTACTATCCAATGGTGCGCATCCAATAAACCAAGTATTAACCAAATCCAAGCGGGGTAAAGGGTTTCAAAAAGCTTTTATCTAAGCCCAACTGATCCATAACATGAAAAACCAAAAAGTCCGTTTTTCATCAAAAGTCATGCTGAAAAAAATGGTGGGAACCGGTTTTAAAGTATGGTGACGTACTATCCAATGGTGCGCATCCAATAAACCAAGTATTAACCAAATCCAAGCGGGGTAAAGGGTTTCAAAAAGCTTTTATCTAAGCCCAACTGATCCATAACATGAAAAACCAAAAAGTCCGTTTTTCATCAAAAGTCATGCTGAAAAAAATGGTGGGAACCGGTTTTAAAGTATGGTGACGTACTATCCAATGGTGCGCATCCAATAAACCAAGTATTAACCAAATCCAAGCGGGGTAAAGGGTTTCAAAAAGCTTTTATCTAAGCCCAACTGATCCATAACATGAAAAACCAAAAAGTCCGTTTTTCATCAAAAGTCATGCTGAAAAAAATGGTGGGAACCGGTTTTAAAGTATGGTGACGTACTATCCAATGGTGCGCATCCAATAAACCAAGTATTAACCAAATCCAAGCGGGGTAAAGGGTTTCAAAAAGCTTTTATCTAAGCCCAACTGATCCATAACATGAAAAACCCAAAAAGTCCGTTTTTCATCAAAAGTCATGCTGAAAAAAATGGTGGGAACCGGTTTTAAAGTATGGTGACGTACTATCCAATGGTGCGCATCCAATAAACCAAGTATTAACCAAATCCAAGCGGGGTAAAGGGTTTCAAAAAGCTTTTATCTAAGCCCAACTGATCCATAACATGAAAAACCAAAAAGTCCGTTTTTCATCAAAAGTCATGCTGAAAAAAATGGTGGGAACCGGTTTTAAAGTATGGTGACGTACTATCCAATGGTGCGCATCCAATAAACCAAGTATTAACCAAATCCAAGCGGGGTAAAGGGTTTCAAAAAGCTTTTATCTAAGCCCAACTGATCCATAACATGAAAAACCAAAAAGTCCGTTTTTCATCAAAAGTCATGCTGAAAAAAATGGTGGGAACCGGTTTTAAAGTATGGTGACGTACTATCCAATGGTGCGCATCCAATAAACCAAGTATTAACCAAATCCAAGCGGGGTAAAGGGTTTCAAAAAGCTTTTATCTAAGCCCAACTGATCCATAACATGAAAAACCAAAAAGTCCGTTTTTCATCAAAAGTCATGCTGAAAAAAATGGTGGGAACCGGTTTTAAAGTATGGTGACGTACTATCCAATGGTGCGCATCCAATAAACCAAGTATTAACCAAATCCAAGCGGGGTAAAGGGTTTCAAAAAGCTTTTATCTAAGCCCAACTGATCCATAACATGAAAAACCAAAAAGTCCGTTTTTCATCAAAAGTCATGCTGAAAAAAATGGTGGGAACCGGTTTTAAAGTATGGTGACGTACTATCCAATGGTGCGCATCCAATAAACCAAGTATTAACCAAATCCAAGCGGGGTAAAGGGTTTCAAAAAGCTTTTATCTAAGCCCAACTGATCCATAACATGAAAAACCAAAAAGTCCGTTTTTCATCAAAAGTCATGCTGAAAAAAATGGTGGGAACCGGTTTTAAAGTATGGTGACGTACTATCCAATGGTGCGCATCCAATAAACCAAGTATTAACCAAATCCAAGCGGGGTAAAGGGTTTCAAAAAGCTTTTATCTAAGCCCAACTGATCCATAACATGAAAAACCAAAAAGTCCGTTTTTCATCAAAAGTCATGCTGAAAAAAATGGTGGGAACCGGTTTTAAAGTATGGTGACGTACTATCCAATGGTGCGCATCCAATAAACCAAGTATTAACCAAATCCAAGCGGGGTAAAGGGTTTCAAAAAGCTTTTATCTAAGCCCAACTGATCCATAACATGAAAAACCAAAAAGTCCGTTTTTCATCAAAAGTCATGCTGAAAAAAATGGTGGGAACCGGTTTTAAAGTATGGTGACGTACTATCCAATGGTGCGCATCCAATAAACCAAGTATTAACCAAATCCAAGCGGGGTAAAGGGTTTCAAAAAGCTTTTATCTAAGCCCAACTGATCCATAACATGAAAAACCAAAAAGTCCGTTTTTCATCAAAAGTCATGCTGAAAAAAATGGTGGGAACCGGTTTTAAAGTATGGTGACGTACTATCCAATGGTGCGCATCCAATAAACCAAGTATTAACCAAATCCAAGCGGGGTAAAGGGTTTCAAAAAGCTTTTATCTAAGCCCAACTGATCCATAACATGAAAAACCAAAAAGTCCGTTTTTCATCAAAAGTCATGCTGAAAAAAATGGTGGGAACCGGTTTTAAAGTATGGTGACGTACTATCCAATGGTGCGCATCCAATAAACCAAGTATTAACCAAATCCAAGCGGGGTAAAGGGTTTCAAAAAGCTTTTATCTAAGCCCAACTGATCCATAACATGAAAAACCAAAAAGTCCGTTTTTCATCAAAAGTCATGCTGAAAAAAATGGTGGGAACCGGTTTTAAAGTATGGTGACGTACTATCCAATGGTGCGCATCCAATAAACCAAGTATTAACCAAATCCAAGCGGGGTAAAGGGTTTCAAAAAGCTTTTATCTAAGCCCAACTGATCCATAACATGAAAAACCAAAAAGTCCGTTTTTCATCAAAAGTCATGCTGAAAAAAATGGTGGGAACCGGTTTTAAAGTATGGTGACGTACTATCCAATGGTGCGCATCCAATAAACCAAGTATTAACCAAATCCAAGCGGGGTAAAGGGTTTCAAAAAGCTTTTATCTAAGCCCAACTGATCCATAACATGAAAAACCAAAAAGTCCGTTTTTCATCAAAAGTCATGCTGAAAAAAATGGTGGGAACCGGTTTTAAAGTATGGTGACGTACTATCCAATGGTGCGCATCCAATAAACCAAGTATTAACCAAATCCAAGCGGGGTAAAGGGTTTCAAAAAGCTTTTATCTAAGCCCAACTGATCCATAACATGAAAAACCAAAAAGTCCGTTTTTCATCAAAAGTCATGCTGAAAAAAATGGTGGGAACCGGTTTTAAAGTATGGTGACGTACTATCCAATGGTGCGCATCCAATAAACCAAGTATTAACCAAATCCAAGCGGGGTAAAGGGTTTCAAAAAGCTTTTATCTAAGCCCAACTGATCCATAACATGAAAAACCAAAAAGTCCGTTTTTCATCAAAAGTCATGCTGAAAAAAATGGTGGGAACCGGTTTTAAAGTATGGTGACGTACTATCCAATGGTGCGCATCCAATAAACCAAGTATTAACCAAATCCAAGCGGGGTAAAGGGTTTCAAAAAGCTTTTATCTAAGCCCAACTGATCCATAACATGAAAAACCAAAAAGTCCGTTTTTCATCAAAAGTCATGCTGAAAAAAATGGTGGGAACCGGTTTTAAAGTATGGTGACGTACTATCCAATGGTGCGCATCCAATAAACCAAGTATTAACCAAATCCAAGCGGGGTAAAGGGTTTCAAAAAGCTTTTATCTAAGCCCAACTGATCCATAACATGAAAAACCAAAAAGTCCGTTTTTCATCAAAAGTCATGCTGAAAAAAATGGTGGGAACCGGTTTTAAAGTATGGTGACGTACTATCCAATGGTGCGCATCCAATAAACCAAGTATTAACCAAATCCAAGCGGGGTAAAGGGTTTCAAAAAGCTTTTATCTAAGCCCAACTGATCCATAACATGAAAAACCAAAAAGTCCGTTTTTCATCAAAAGTCATGCTGAAAAAAATGGTGGGAACCGGTTTTAAAGTATGGTGACGTACTATCCAATGGTGCGCATCCAATAAACCAAGTATTAACCAAATCCAAGCGGGGTAAAGGGTTTCAAAAAGCTTTTATCTAAGCCCAACTGATCCATAACATGAAAAACCAAAAAGTCCGTTTTTCATCAAAAGTCATGCTGAAAAAAATGGTGGGAACCGGTTTTAAAGTATGGTGACGTACTATCCAATGGTGCGCATCCAATAAACCAAGTATTAACCAAATCCAAGCGGGGTAAAGGGTTTCAAAAAGCTTTTATCTAAGCCCAACTGATCCATAACATGAAAAACCAAAAAGTCCGTTTTTCATCAAAAGTCATGCTGAAAAAAATGGTGGGAACCGGTTTTAAAGTATGGTGACGTACTATCCAATGGTGCGCATCCAATAAACCAAGTATTAACCAAATCCAAGCGGGGTAAAGGGTTTCAAAAAGCTTTTATCTAAGCCCAACTGATCCATAACATGAAAAACCAAAAAGTCCGTTTTTCATCAAAAGTCATGCTGAAAAAAATGGTGGGAACCGGTTTTAAAGTATGGTGACGTACTATCCAATGGTGCGCATCCAATAAACCAAGTATTAACCAAATCCAAGCGGGGTAAAGGGTTTCAAAAAGCTTTTATCTAAGCCCAACTGATCCATAACATGAAAAACCAAAAAGTCCGTTTTTCATCAAAAGTCATGCTGAAAAAAATGGTGGGAACCGGTTTTAAAGTATGGTGACGTACTATCCAATGGTGCGCATCCAATAAACCAAGTATTAACCAAATCCAAGCGGGGTAAAGGGTTTCAAAAAGCTTTTATCTAAGCCCAACTGATCCATAACATGAAAAACCAAAAAGTCCGTTTTTCATCAAAAGTCATGCTGAAAAAAATGGTGGGAACCGGTTTTAAAGTATGGTGACGTACTATCCAATGGTGCGCATCCAATAAACCAAGTATTAACCAAATCCAAGCGGGGTAAAGGGTTTCAAAAAGCTTTTATCTAAGCCCAACTGATCCATAACATGAAAAACCAAAAAGTCCGTTTTTCATCAAAAGTCATGCTGAAAAAAATGGTGGGAACCGGTTTTAAAGTATGGTGACGTACTATCCAATGGTGCGCATCCAATAAACCAAGTATTAACCAAATCCAAGCGGGGTAAAGGGTTTCAAAAAGCTTTTATCTAAGCCCAACTGATCCATAACATGAAAAACCAAAAAGTCCGTTTTTCATCAAAAGTCATGCTGAAAAAAATGGTGGGAACCGGTTTTAAAGTATGGTGACGTACTATCCAATGGTGCGCATCCAATAAACCAAGTATTAACCAAATCCAAGCGGGGTAAAGGGTTTCAAAAAGCTTTTATCTAAGCCCAACTGATCCATAACATGAAAAACCAAAAAGTCCGTTTTTCATCAAAAGTCATGCTGAAAAAAATGGTGGGAACCGGTTTTAAAGTATGGTGACGTACTATCCAATGGTGCGCATCCAATAAACCAAGTATTAACCAAATCCAAGCGGGGTAAAGGGTTTCAAAAAGCTTTTATCTAAGCCCAACTGATCCATAACATGAAAAACCAAAAAGTCCGTTTTTCATCAAAAGTCATGCTGAAAAAAATGGTGGGAACCGGTTTTAAAGTATGGTGACGTACTATCCAATGGTGCGCATCCAATAAACCAAGTATTAACCAAATCCAAGCGGGGTAAAGGGTTTCAAAAAGCTTTTATCTAAGCCCAACTGATCCATAACATGAAAAACCAAAAAGTCCGTTTTTCATCAAAAGTCATGCTGAAAAAAATGGTGGGAACCGGTTTTAAAGTATGGTGACGTACTATCCAATGGTGCGCATCCAATAAACCAAGTATTAACCAAATCCAAGCGGGGTAAAGGGTTTCAAAAAGCTTTTATCTAAGCCCAACTGATCCATAACATGAAAAACCAAAAAGTCCGTTTTTCATCAAAAGTCATGCTGAAAAAAATGGTGGGAACCGGTTTTAAAGTATGGTGACGTACTATCCAATGGTGCGCATCCAATAAACCAAGTATTAACCAAATCCAAGCGGGGTAAAGGGTTTCAAAAAGCTTTTATCTAAGCCCAACTGATCCATAACATGAAAAACCAAAAAGTCCGTTTTTCATCAAAAGTCATGCTGAAAAAAATGGTGGGAACCGGTTTTAAAGTATGGTGACGTACTATCCAATGGTGCGCATCCAATAAACCAAGTATTAACCAAATCCAAGCGGGGTAAAGGGTTTCAAAAAGCTTTTATCTAAGCCCAACTGATCCATAACATGAAAAACCAAAAAGTCCGTTTTTCATCAAAAGTCATGCTGAAAAAAATGGTGGGAACCGGTTTTAAAGTATGGTGACGTACTATCCAATGGTGCGCATCCAATAAACCAAGTATTAACCAAATCCAAGCGGGGTAAAGGGTTTCAAAAAGCTTTTATCTAAGCCCAACTGATCCATAACATGAAAAACCAAAAAGTCCGTTTTTCATCAAAAGTCATGCTGAAAAAAATGGTGGGAACCGGTTTTAAAGTATGGTGACGTACTATCCAATGGTGCGCATCCAATAAACCAAGTATTAACCAAATCCAAGCGGGGTAAAGGGTTTCAAAAAGCTTTTATCTAAGCCCAACTGATCCATAACATGAAAAACCAAAAAGTCCGTTTTTCATCAAAAGTCATGCTGAAAAAAATGGTGGGAACCGGTTTTAAAGTATGGTGACGTACTATCCAATGGTGCGCATCCAATAAACCAAGTATTAACCAAATCCAAGCGGGGTAAAGGGTTTCAAAAAGCTTTTATCTAAGCCCAACTGATCCATAACATGAAAAACCAAAAAGTCCGTTTTTCATCAAAAGTCATGCTGAAAAAAATGGTGGGAACCGGTTTTAAAGTATGGTGACGTACTATCCAATGGTGCGCATCCAATAAACCAAGTATTAACCAAATCCAAGCGGGGTAAAGGGTTTCAAAAAGCTTTTATCTAAGCCCAACTGATCCATAACATGAAAAACCAAAAAGTCCGTTTTTCATCAAAAGTCATGCTGAAAAAAATGGTGGGAACCGGTTTTAAAGTATGGTGACGTACTATCCAATGGTGCGCATCCAATAAACCAAGTATTAACCAAATCCAAGCGGGGTAAAGGGTTTCAAAAAGCTTTTATCTAAGCCCAACTGATCCATAACATGAAAAACCAAAAAGTCCGTTTTTCATCAAAAGTCATGCTGAAAAAAATGGTGGGAACCGGTTTTAAAGTATGGTGACGTACTATCCAATGGTGCGCATCCAATAAACCAAGTATTAACCAAATCCAAGCGGGGTAAAGGGTTTCAAAAAGCTTTTATCTAAGCCCAACTGATCCATAACATGAAAAACCAAAAAGTCCGTTTTTCATCAAAAGTCATGCTGAAAAAAATGGTGGGAACCGGTTTTAAAGTATGGTGACGTACTATCCAATGGTGCGCATCCAATAAACCAAGTATTAACCAAATCCAAGCGGGGTAAAGGGTTTCAAAAAGCTTTTATCTAAGCCCAACTGATCCATAACATGAAAAACCAAAAAGTCCGTTTTTCATCAAAAGTCATGCTGAAAAAAATGGTGGGAACCGGTTTTAAAGTATGGTGACGTACTATCCAATGGTGCGCATCCAATAAACCAAGTATTAACCAAATCCAAGCGGGGTAAAGGGTTTCAAAAAGCTTTTATCTAAGCCCAACTGATCCATAACATGAAAAACCAAAAAGTCCGTTTTTCATCAAAAGTCATGCTGAAAAAAATGGTGGGAACCGGTTTTAAAGTATGGTGACGTACTATCCAATGGTGCGCATCCAATAAACCAAGTATTAACCAAATCCAAGCGGGGTAAAGGGTTTCAAAAAGCTTTTATCTAAGCCCAACTGATCCATAACATGAAAAACCAAAAAGTCCGTTTTTCATCAAAAGTCATGCTGAAAAAAATGGTGGGAACCGGTTTTAAAGTATGGTGACGTACTATCCAATGGTGCGCATCCAATAAACCAAGTATTAACCAAATCCAAGCGGGGTAAAGGGTTTCAAAAAGCTTTTATCTAAGCCCAACTGATCCATAACATGAAAAACCAAAAAGTCCGTTTTTCATCAAAAGTCATGCTGAAAAAAATGGTGGGAACCGGTTTTAAAGTATGGTGACGTACTATCCAATGGTGCGCATCCAATAAACCAAGTATTAACCAAATCCAAGCGGGGTAAAGGGTTTCAAAAAGCTTTTATCTAAGCCCAACTGATCCATAACATGAAAAACCAAAAAGTCCGTTTTTCATCAAAAGTCATGCTGAAAAAAATGGTGGGAACCGGTTTTAAAGTATGGTGACGTACTATCCAATGGTGCGCATCCAATAAACCAAGTATTAACCAAATCCAAGCGGGGTAAAGGGTTTCAAAAAGCTTTTATCTAAGCCCAACTGATCCATAACATGAAAAACCAAAAAGTCCGTTTTTCATCAAAAGTCATGCTGAAAAAAATGGTGGGAACCGGTTTTAAAGTATGGTGACGTACTATCCAATGGTGCGCATCCAATAAACCAAGTATTAACCAAATCCAAGCGGGGTAAAGGGTTTCAAAAAGCTTTTATCTAAGCCCAACTGATCCATAACATGAAAAACCAAAAAGTCCGTTTTTCATCAAAAGTCATGCTGAAAAAAATGGTGGGAACCGGTTTTAAAGTATGGTGACGTACTATCCAATGGTGCGCATCCAATAAACCAAGTATTAACCAAATCCAAGCGGGGTAAAGGGTTTCAAAAAGCTTTTATCTAAGCCCAACTGATCCATAACATGAAAAACCAAAAAGTCCGTTTTTCATCAAAAGTCATGCTGAAAAAAATGGTGGGAACCGGTTTTAAAGTATGGTGACGTACTATCCAATGGTGCGCATCCAATAAACCAAGTATTAACCAAATCCAAGCGGGGTAAAGGGTTTCAAAAAGCTTTTATCTAAGCCCAACTGATCCATAACATGAAAAACCAAAAAGTCCGTTTTTCATCAAAAGTCATGCTGAAAAAAATGGTGGGAACCGGTTTTAAAGTATGGTGACGTACTATCCAATGGTGCGCATCCAATAAACCAAGTATTAACCAAATCCAAGCGGGGTAAAGGGTTTCAAAAAGCTTTTATCTAAGCCCAACTGATCCATAACATGAAAAACCAAAAAGTCCGTTTTTCATCAAAAGTCATGCTGAAAAAAATGGTGGGAACCGGTTTTAAAGTATGGTGACGTACTATCCAATGGTGCGCATCCAATAAACCAAGTATTAACCAAATCCAAGCGGGGTAAAGGGTTTCAAAAAGCTTTTATCTAAGCCCAACTGATCCATAACATGAAAAACCAAAAAGTCCGTTTTTCATCAAAAGTCATGCTGAAAAAAATGGTGGGAACCGGTTTTAAAGTATGGTGACGTACTATCCAATGGTGCGCATCCAATAAACCAAGTATTAACCAAATCCAAGCGGGGTAAAGGGTTTCAAAAAGCTTTTATCTAAGCCCAACTGATCCATAACATGAAAAACCAAAAAGTCCGTTTTTCATCAAAAGTCATGCTGAAAAAAATGGTGGGAACCGGTTTTAAAGTATGGTGACAGTACTATCCAATGGTGCGCATCCAATAAACCAAGTATTAACCAAATCCAAGCGGGGTAAAGGGTTTCAAAAAGCTTTTATCTAAGCCCAACTGATCCATAACATGAAAAACCAAAAAGTCCGTTTTTCATCAAAAGTCATGCTGAAAAAAATGGTGGGAACCGGTTTTAAAGTATGGTGACGTACTATCCAATGGTGCGCATCCAATAAACCAAGTATTAACCAAATCCAAGCGGGGTAAAGGGTTTCAAAAAGCTTTTATCTAAGCCCAACTGATCCATAACATGAAAAACCAAAAAGTCCGTTTTTCATCAAAAGTCATGCTGAAAAAAATGGTGGGAACCGGTTTTAAAGTATGGTGACGTACTATCCAATGGTGCGCATCCAATAAACCAAGTATTAACCAAATCCAAGCGGGGTAAAGGGTTTCAAAAAGCTTTTATCTAAGCCCAACTGATCCATAACATGAAAAACCAAAAAGTCCGTTTTTCATCAAAAGTCATGCTGAAAAAAATGGTGGGAACCGGTTTTAAAGTATGGTGACGTACTATCCAATGGTGCGCATCCAATAAACCAAGTATTAACCAAATCCAAGCGGGGTAAAGGGTTTCAAAAAGCTTTTATCTAAGCCCAACTGATCCATAACATGAAAAACCAAAAAGTCCGTTTTTCATCAAAAGTCATGCTGAAAAAAATGGTGGGAACCGGTTTTAAAGTATGGTGACGTACTATCCAATGGTGCGCATCCAATAAACCAAGTATTAACCAAATCCAAGCGGGGTAAAGGGTTTCAAAAAGCTTTTATCTAAGCCCAACTGATCCATAACATGAAAAACCAAAAAGTCCGTTTTTCATCAAAAGTCATGCTGAAAAAAATGGTGGGAACCGGTTTTAAAGTATGGTGACGTACTATCCAATGGTGCGCATCCAATAAACCAAGTATTAACCAAATCCAAGCGGGGTAAAGGGTTTCAAAAAGCTTTTATCTAAGCCCAACTGATCCATAACATGAAAAACCAAAAAGTCCGTTTTTCATCAAAAGTCATGCTGAAAAAAATGGTGGGAACCGGTTTTAAAGTATGGTGACGTACTATCCAATGGTGCGCATCCAATAAACCAAGTATTAACCAAATCCAAGCGGGGTAAAGGGTTTCAAAAAGCTTTTATCTAAGCCCAACTGATCCATAACATGAAAAACCAAAAAGTCCGTTTTTCATCAAAAGTCATGCTGAAAAAAATGGTGGGAACCGGTTTTAAAGTATGGTGACGTACTATCCAATGGTGCGCATCCAATAAACCAAGTATTAACCAAATCCAAGCGGGGTAAAGGGTTTCAAAAAGCTTTTATCTAAGCCCAACTGATCCATAACATGAAAAACCAAAAAGTCCGTTTTTCATCAAAAGTCATGCTGAAAAAAATGGTGGGAACCGGTTTTAAAGTATGGTGACGTACTATCCAATGGTGCGCATCCAATAAACCAAGTATTAACCAAATCCAAGCGGGGTAAAGGGTTTCAAAAAGCTTTTATCTAAGCCCAACTGATCCATAACATGAAAAACCAAAAAGTCCGTTTTTCATCAAAAGTCATGCTGAAAAAAATGGTGGGAACCGGTTTTAAAGTATGGTGACGTACTATCCAATGGTGCGCATCCAATAAACCAAGTATTAACCAAATCCAAGCGGGGTAAAGGGTTTCAAAAAGCTTTTATCTAAGCCCAACTGATCCATAACATGAAAAACCAAAAAGTCCGTTTTTCATCAAAAGTCATGCTGAAAAAAATGGTGGGAACCGGTTTTAAAGTATGGTGACGTACTATCCAATGGTGCGCATCCAATAAACCAAGTATTAACCAAATCCAAGCGGGGTAAAGGGTTTCAAAAAGCTTTTATCTAAGCCCAACTGATCCATAACATGAAAAACCAAAAAGTCCGTTTTTCATCAAAAGTCATGCTGAAAAAAATGGTGGGAACCGGTTTTAAAGTATGGTGACGTACTATCCAATGGTGCGCATCCAATAAACCAAGTATTAACCAAATCCAAGCGGGGTAAAGGGTTTCAAAAAGCTTTTATCTAAGCCCAACTGATCCATAACATGAAAAACCAAAAAGTCCGTTTTTCATCAAAAGTCATGCTGAAAAAAATGGTGGGAACCGGTTTTAAAGTATGGTGACGTACTATCCAATGGTGCGCATCCAATAAACCAAGTATTAACCAAATCCAAGCGGGGTAAAGGGTTTCAAAAAGCTTTTATCTAAGCCCAACTGATCCATAACATGAAAAACCAAAAAGTCCGTTTTTCATCAAAAGTCATGCTGAAAAAAATGGTGGGAACCGGTTTTAAAGTATGGTGACGTACTATCCAATGGTGCGCATCCAATAAACCAAGTATTAACCAAATCCAAGCGGGGTAAAGGGTTTCAAAAAGCTTTTATCTAAGCCCAACTGATCCATAACATGAAAAACCAAAAAGTCCGTTTTTCATCAAAAGTCATGCTGAAAAAAATGGTGGGAACCGGTTTTAAAGTATGGTGACGTACTATCCAATGGTGCGCATCCAATAAACCAAGTATTAACCAAATCCAAGCGGGGTAAAGGGTTTCAAAAAGCTTTTATCTAAGCCCAACTGATCCATAACATGAAAAACCAAAAAGTCCGTTTTTCATCAAAAGTCATGCTGAAAAAAATGGTGGGAACCGGTTTTAAAGTATGGTGACGTACTATCCAATGGTGCGCATCCAATAAACCAAGTATTAACCAAATCCAAGCGGGGTAAAGGGTTTCAAAAAGCTTTTATCTAAGCCCAACTGATCCATAACATGAAAAACCAAAAAGTCCGTTTTTCATCAAAAGTCATGCTGAAAAAAATGGTGGGAACCGGTTTTAAAGTATGGTGACGTACTATCCAATGGTGCGCATCCAATAAACCAAGTATTAACCAAATCCAAGCGGGGTAAAGGGTTTCAAAAAGCTTTTATCTAAGCCCAACTGATCCATAACATGAAAAACCAAAAAGTCCGTTTTTCATCAAAAGTCATGCTGAAAAAAATGGTGGGAACCGGTTTTAAAGTATGGTGACGTACTATCCAATGGTGCGCATCCAATAAACCAAGTATTAACCAAATCCAAGCGGGGTAAAGGGTTTCAAAAAGCTTTTATCTAAGCCCAACTGATCCATAACATGAAAAACCAAAAAGTCCGTTTTTCATCAAAAGTCATGCTGAAAAAAATGGTGGGAACCGGTTTTAAAGTATGGTGACGTACTATCCAATGGTGCGCATCCAATAAACCAAGTATTAACCAAATCCAAGCGGGGTAAAGGGTTTCAAAAAGCTTTTATCTAAGCCCAACTGATCCATAACATGAAAAACCAAAAAGTCCGTTTTTCATCAAAAGTCATGCTGAAAAAAATGGTGGGAACCGGTTTTAAAGTATGGTGACGTACTATCCAATGGTGCGCATCCAATAAACCAAGTATTAACCAAATCCAAGCGGGGTAAAGGGTTTCAAAAAGCTTTTATCTAAGCCCAACTGATCCATAACATGAAAAACCAAAAAGTCCGTTTTTCATCAAAAGTCATGCTGAAAAAAATGGTGGGAACCGGTTTTAAAGTATGGTGACGTACTATCCAATGGTGCGCATCCAATAAACCAAGTATTAACCAAATCCAAGCGGGGTAAAGGGTTTCAAAAAGCTTTTATCTAAGCCCAACTGATCCATAACATGAAAAACCAAAAAGTCCGTTTTTCATCAAAAGTCATGCTGAAAAAAATGGTGGGAACCGGTTTTAAAGTATGGTGACGTACTATCCAATGGTGCGCATCCAATAAACCAAGTATTAACCAAATCCAAGCGGGGTAAAGGGTTTCAAAAAGCTTTTATCTAAGCCCAACTGATCCATAACATGAAAAACCAAAAAGTCCGTTTTTCATCAAAAGTCATGCTGAAAAAAATGGTGGGAACCGGTTTTAAAGTATGGTGACGTACTATCCAATGGTGCGCATCCAATAAACCAAGTATTAACCAAATCCAAGCGGGGTAAAGGGTTTCAAAAAGCTTTTATCTAAGCCCAACTGATCCATAACATGAAAAACCAAAAAGTCCGTTTTTCATCAAAAGTCATGCTGAAAAAAATGGTGGGAACCGGTTTTAAAGTATGGTGACGTACTATCCAATGGTGCGCATCCAATAAACCAAGTATTAACCAAATCCAAGCGGGGTAAAGGGTTTCAAAAAGCTTTTATCTAAGCCCAACTGATCCATAACATGAAAAACCAAAAAGTCCGTTTTTCATCAAAAGTCATGCTGAAAAAAATGGTGGGAACCGGTTTTAAAGTATGGTGACGTACTATCCAATGGTGCGCATCCAATAAACCAAGTATTAACCAAATCCAAGCGGGGTAAAGGGTTTCAAAAAGCTTTTATCTAAGCCCAACTGATCCATAACATGAAAAACCAAAAAGTCCGTTTTTCATCAAAAGTCATGCTGAAAAAAATGGTGGGAACCGGTTTTAAAGTATGGTGACGTACTATCCAATGGTGCGCATCCAATAAACCAAGTATTAACCAAATCCAAGCGGGGTAAAGGGTTTCAAAAAGCTTTTATCTAAGCCCAACTGATCCATAACATGAAAAACCAAAAAGTCCGTTTTTCATCAAAAGTCATGCTGAAAAAAATGGTGGGAACCGGTTTTAAAGTATGGTGACGTACTATCCAATGGTGCGCATCCAATAAACCAAGTATTAACCAAATCCAAGCGGGGTAAAGGGTTTCAAAAAGCTTTTATCTAAGCCCAACTGATCCATAACATGAAAAACCAAAAAGTCCGTTTTTCATCAAAAGTCATGCTGAAAAAAATGGTGGGAACCGGTTTTAAAGTATGGTGACGTACTATCCAATGGTGCGCATCCAATAAACCAAGTATTAACCAAATCCAAGCGGGGTAAAGGGTTTCAAAAAGCTTTTATCTAAGCCCAACTGATCCATAACATGAAAAACCAAAAAGTCCGTTTTTCATCAAAAGTCATGCTGAAAAAAATGGTGGGAACCGGTTTTAAAGTATGGTGACGTACTATCCAATGGTGCGCATCCAATAAACCAAGTATTAACCAAATCCAAGCGGGGTAAAGGGTTTCAAAAAGCTTTTATCTAAGCCCAACTGATCCATAACATGAAAAACCAAAAAGTCCGTTTTTCATCAAAAGTCATGCTGAAAAAAATGGTGGGAACCGGTTTTAAAGTATGGTGACGTACTATCCAATGGTGCGCATCCAATAAACCAAGTATTAACCAAATCCAAGCGGGGTAAAGGGTTTCAAAAAGCTTTTATCTAAGCCCAACTGATCCATAACATGAAAAACCAAAAAGTCCGTTTTTCATCAAAAGTCATGCTGAAAAAAATGGTGGGAACCGGTTTTAAAGTATGGTGACGTACTATCCAATGGTGCGCATCCAATAAACCAAGTATTAACCAAATCCAAGCGGGGTAAAGGGTTTCAAAAAGCTTTTATCTAAGCCCAACTGATCCATAACATGAAAAACCAAAAAGTCCGTTTTTCATCAAAAGTCATGCTGAAAAAAATGGTGGGAACCGGTTTTAAAGTATGGTGACGTACTATCCAATGGTGCGCATCCAATAAACCAAGTATTAACCAAATCCAAGCGGGGTAAAGGGTTTCAAAAAGCTTTTATCTAAGCCCAACTGATCCATAACATGAAAAACCAAAAAGTCCGTTTTTCATCAAAAGTCATGCTGAAAAAAATGGTGGGAACCGGTTTTAAAGTATGGTGACGTACTATCCAATGGTGCGCATCCAATAAACCAAGTATTAACCAAATCCAAGCGGGGTAAAGGGTTTCAAAAAGCTTTTATCTAAGCCCAACTGATCCATAACATGAAAAACCAAAAAGTCCGTTTTTCATCAAAAGTCATGCTGAAAAAAATGGTGGGAACCGGTTTTAAAGTATGGTGACGTACTATCCAATGGTGCGCATCCAATAAACCAAGTATTAACCAAATCCAAGCGGGGTAAAGGGTTTCAAAAAGCTTTTATCTAAGCCCAACTGATCCATAACATGAAAAACCAAAAAGTCCGTTTTTCATCAAAAGTCATGCTGAAAAAAATGGTGGGAACCGGTTTTAAAGTATGGTGACGTACTATCCAATGGTGCGCATCCAATAAACCAAGTATTAACCAAATCCAAGCGGGGTAAAGGGTTTCAAAAAGCTTTTATCTAAGCCCAACTGATCCATAACATGAAAAACCAAAAAGTCCGTTTTTCATCAAAAGTCATGCTGAAAAAAATGGTGGGAACCGGTTTTAAAGTATGGTGACGTACTATCCAATGGTGCGCATCCAATAAACCAAGTATTAACCAAATCCAAGCGGGGTAAAGGGTTTCAAAAAGCTTTTATCTAAGCCCAACTGATCCATAACATGAAAAACCAAAAAGTCCGTTTTTCATCAAAAGTCATGCTGAAAAAAATGGTGGGAACCGGTTTTAAAGTATGGTGACGTACTATCCAATGGTGCGCATCCAATAAACCAAGTATTAACCAAATCCAAGCGGGGTAAAGGGTTTCAAAAAGCTTTTATCTAAGCCCAACTGATCCATAACATGAAAAACCAAAAAGTCCGTTTTTCATCAAAAGTCATGCTGAAAAAAATGGTGGGAACCGGTTTTAAAGTATGGTGACGTACTATCCAATGGTGCGCATCCAATAAACCAAGTATTAACCAAATCCAAGCGGGGTAAAGGGTTTCAAAAAGCTTTTATCTAAGCCCAACTGATCCATAACATGAAAAACCAAAAAGTCCGTTTTTCATCAAAAGTCATGCTGAAAAAAATGGTGGGAACCGGTTTTAAAGTATGGTGACGTACTATCCAATGGTGCGCATCCAATAAACCAAGTATTAACCAAATCCAAGCGGGGTAAAGGGTTTCAAAAAGCTTTTATCTAAGCCCAACTGATCCATAACATGAAAAACCAAAAAGTCCGTTTTTCATCAAAAGTCATGCTGAAAAAAATGGTGGGAACCGGTTTTAAAGTATGGTGACGTACTATCCAATGGTGCGCATCCAATAAACCAAGTATTAACCAAATCCAAGCGGGGTAAAGGGTTTCAAAAAGCTTTTATCTAAGCCCAACTGATCCATAACATGAAAAACCAAAAAGTCCGTTTTTCATCAAAAGTCATGCTGAAAAAAATGGTGGGAACCGGTTTTAAAGTATGGTGACGTACTATCCAATGGTGCGCATCCAATAAACCAAGTATTAACCAAATCCAAGCGGGGTAAAGGGTTTCAAAAAGCTTTTATCTAAGCCCAACTGATCCATAACATGAAAAACCAAAAAGTCCGTTTTTCATCAAAAGTCATGCTGAAAAAAATGGTGGGAACCGGTTTTAAAGTATGGTGACGTACTATCCAATGGTGCGCATCCAATAAACCAAGTATTAACCAAATCCAAGCGGGGTAAAGGGTTTCAAAAAGCTTTTATCTAAGCCCAACTGATCCATAACATGAAAAACCAAAAAGTCCGTTTTTCATCAAAAGTCATGCTGAAAAAAATGGTGGGAACCGGTTTTAAAGTATGGTGACGTACTATCCAATGGTGCGCATCCAATAAACCAAGTATTAACCAAATCCAAGCGGGGTAAAGGGTTTCAAAAAGCTTTTATCTAAGCCCAACTGATCCATAACATGAAAAACCAAAAAGTCCGTTTTTCATCAAAAGTCATGCTGAAAAAAATGGTGGGAACCGGTTTTAAAGTATGGTGACGTACTATCCAATGGTGCGCATCCAATAAACCAAGTATTAACCAAATCCAAGCGGGGTAAAGGGTTTCAAAAAGCTTTTATCTAAGCCCAACTGATCCATAACATGAAAAACCAAAAAGTCCGTTTTTCATCAAAAGTCATGCTGAAAAAAATGGTGGGAACCGGTTTTAAAGTATGGTGACGTACTATCCAATGGTGCGCATCCAATAAACCAAGTATTAACCAAATCCAAGCGGGGTAAAGGGTTTCAAAAAGCTTTTATCTAAGCCCAACTGATCCATAACATGAAAAACCAAAAAGTCCGTTTTTCATCAAAAGTCATGCTGAAAAAAATGGTGGGAACCGGTTTTAAAGTATGGTGACGTACTATCCAATGGTGCGCATCCAATAAACCAAGTATTAACCAAATCCAAGCGGGGTAAAGGGTTTCAAAAAGCTTTTATCTAAGCCCAACTGATCCATAACATGAAAAACCAAAAAGTCCGTTTTTCATCAAAAGTCATGCTGAAAAAAATGGTGGGAACCGGTTTTAAAGTATGGTGACGTACTATCCAATGGTGCGCATCCAATAAACCAAGTATTAACCAAATCCAAGCGGGGTAAAGGGTTTCAAAAAGCTTTTATCTAAGCCCAACTGATCCATAACATGAAAAACCAAAAAGTCCGTTTTTCATCAAAAGTCATGCTGAAAAAAATGGTGGGAACCGGTTTTAAAGTATGGTGACGTACTATCCAATGGTGCGCATCCAATAAACCAAGTATTAACCAAATCCAAGCGGGGTAAAGGGTTTCAAAAAGCTTTTATCTAAGCCCAACTGATCCATAACATGAAAAACCAAAAAGTCCGTTTTTCATCAAAAGTCATGCTGAAAAAAATGGTGGGAACCGGTTTTAAAGTATGGTGACGTACTATCCAATGGTGCGCATCCAATAAACCAAGTATTAACCAAATCCAAGCGGGGTAAAGGGTTTCAAAAAGCTTTTATCTAAGCCCAACTGATCCATAACATGAAAAACCAAAAAGTCCGTTTTTCATCAAAAGTCATGCTGAAAAAAATGGTGGGAACCGGTTTTAAAGTATGGTGACGTACTATCCAATGGTGCGCATCCAATAAACCAAGTATTAACCAAATCCAAGCGGGGTAAAGGGTTTCAAAAAGCTTTTATCTAAGCCCAACTGATCCATAACATGAAAAACCAAAAAGTCCGTTTTTCATCAAAAGTCATGCTGAAAAAAATGGTGGGAACCGGTTTTAAAGTATGGTGACGTACTATCCAATGGTGCGCATCCAATAAACCAAGTATTAACCAAATCCAAGCGGGGTAAAGGGTTTCAAAAAGCTTTTATCTAAGCCCAACTGATCCATAACATGAAAAACCAAAAAGTCCGTTTTTCATCAAAAGTCATGCTGAAAAAAATGGTGGGAACCGGTTTTAAAGTATGGTGACGTACTATCCAATGGTGCGCATCCAATAAACCAAGTATTAACCAAATCCAAGCGGGGTAAAGGGTTTCAAAAAGCTTTTATCTAAGCCCAACTGATCCATAACATGAAAAACCAAAAAGTCCGTTTTTCATCAAAAGTCATGCTGAAAAAAATGGTGGGAACCGGTTTTAAAGTATGGTGACGTACTATCCAATGGTGCGCATCCAATAAACCAAGTATTAACCAAATCCAAGCGGGGTAAAGGGTTTCAAAAAGCTTTTATCTAAGCCCAACTGATCCATAACATGAAAAACCAAAAAGTCCGTTTTTCATCAAAAGTCATGCTGAAAAAAATGGTGGGAACCGGTTTTAAAGTATGGTGACGTACTATCCAATGGTGCGCATCCAATAAACCAAGTATTAACCAAATCCAAGCGGGGTAAAGGGTTTCAAAAAGCTTTTATCTAAGCCCAACTGATCCATAACATGAAAAACCAAAAAGTCCGTTTTTCATCAAAAGTCATGCTGAAAAAAATGGTGGGAACCGGTTTTAAAGTATGGTGACGTACTATCCAATGGTGCGCATCCAATAAACCAAGTATTAACCAAATCCAAGCGGGGTAAAGGGTTTCAAAAAGCTTTTATCTAAGCCCAACTGATCCATAACATGAAAAACCAAAAAGTCCGTTTTTCATCAAAAGTCATGCTGAAAAAAATGGTGGGAACCGGTTTTAAAGTATGGTGACGTACTATCCAATGGTGCGCATCCAATAAACCAAGTATTAACCAAATCCAAGCGGGGTAAAGGGTTTCAAAAAGCTTTTATCTAAGCCCAACTGATCCATAACATGAAAAACCAAAAAGTCCGTTTTTCATCAAAAGTCATGCTGAAAAAAATGGTGGGAACCGGTTTTAAAGTATGGTGACGTACTATCCAATGGTGCGCATCCAATAAACCAAGTATTAACCAAATCCAAGCGGGGTAAAGGGTTTCAAAAAGCTTTTATCTAAGCCCAACTGATCCATAACATGAAAAACCAAAAAGTCCGTTTTTCATCAAAAGTCATGCTGAAAAAAATGGTGGGAACCGGTTTTAAAGTATGGTGACGTACTATCCAATGGTGCGCATCCAATAAACCAAGTATTAACCAAATCCAAGCGGGGTAAAGGGTTTCAAAAAGCTTTTATCTAAGCCCAACTGATCCATAACATGAAAAACCAAAAAGTCCGTTTTTCATCAAAAGTCATGCTGAAAAAAATGGTGGGAACCGGTTTTAAAGTATGGTGACGTACTATCCAATGGTGCGCATCCAATAAACCAAGTATTAACCAAATCCAAGCGGGGTAAAGGGTTTCAAAAAGCTTTTATCTAAGCCCAACTGATCCATAACATGAAAAACCAAAAAGTCCGTTTTTCATCAAAAGTCATGCTGAAAAAAATGGTGGGAACCGGTTTTAAAGTATGGTGACGTACTATCCAATGGTGCGCATCCAATAAACCAAGTATTAACCAAATCCAAGCGGGGTAAAGGGTTTCAAAAAGCTTTTATCTAAGCCCAACTGATCCATAACATGAAAAACCAAAAAGTCCGTTTTTCATCAAAAGTCATGCTGAAAAAAATGGTGGGAACCGGTTTTAAAGTATGGTGACGTACTATCCAATGGTGCGCATCCAATAAACCAAGTATTAACCAAATCCAAGCGGGGTAAAGGGTTTCAAAAAGCTTTTATCTAAGCCCAACTGATCCATAACATGAAAAACCAAAAAGTCCGTTTTTCATCAAAAGTCATGCTGAAAAAAATGGTGGGAACCGGTTTTAAAGTATGGTGACGTACTATCCAATGGTGCGCATCCAATAAACCAAGTATTAACCAAATCCAAGCGGGGTAAAGGGTTTCAAAAAGCTTTTATCTAAGCCCAACTGATCCATAACATGAAAAACCAAAAAGTCCGTTTTTCATCAAAAGTCATGCTGAAAAAAATGGTGGGAACCGGTTTTAAAGTATGGTGACGTACTATCCAATGGTGCGCATCCAATAAACCAAGTATTAACCAAATCCAAGCGGGGTAAAGGGTTTCAAAAAGCTTTTATCTAAGCCCAACTGATCCATAACATGAAAAACCAAAAAGTCCGTTTTTCATCAAAAGTCATGCTGAAAAAAATGGTGGGAACCGGTTTTAAAGTATGGTGACGTACTATCCAATGGTGCGCATCCAATAAACCAAGTATTAACCAAATCCAAGCGGGGTAAAGGGTTTCAAAAAGCTTTTATCTAAGCCCAACTGATCCATAACATGAAAAACCAAAAAGTCCGTTTTTCATCAAAAGTCATGCTGAAAAAAATGGTGGGAACCGGTTTTAAAGTATGGTGACGTACTATCCAATGGTGCGCATCCAATAAACCAAGTATTAACCAAATCCAAGCGGGGTAAAGGGTTTCAAAAAGCTTTTATCTAAGCCCAACTGATCCATAACATGAAAAACCAAAAAGTCCGTTTTTCATCAAAAGTCATGCTGAAAAAAATGGTGGGAACCGGTTTTAAAGTATGGTGACGTACTATCCAATGGTGCGCATCCAATAAACCAAGTATTAACCAAATCCAAGCGGGGTAAAGGGTTTCAAAAAGCTTTTATCTAAGCCCAACTGATCCATAACATGAAAAACCAAAAAGTCCGTTTTTCATCAAAAGTCATGCTGAAAAAAATGGTGGGAACCGGTTTTAAAGTATGGTGACGTACTATCCAATGGTGCGCATCCAATAAACCAAGTATTAACCAAATCCAAGCGGGGTAAAGGGTTTCAAAAAGCTTTTATCTAAGCCCAACTGATCCATAACATGAAAAACCAAAAAGTCCGTTTTTCATCAAAAGTCATGCTGAAAAAAATGGTGGGAACCGGTTTTAAAGTATGGTGACGTACTATCCAATGGTGCGCATCCAATAAACCAAGTATTAACCAAATCCAAGCGGGGTAAAGGGTTTCAAAAAGCTTTTATCTAAGCCCAACTGATCCATAACATGAAAAACCAAAAAGTCCGTTTTTCATCAAAAGTCATGCTGAAAAAAATGGTGGGAACCGGTTTTAAAGTATGGTGACGTACTATCCAATGGTGCGCATCCAATAAACCAAGTATTAACCAAATCCAAGCGGGGTAAAGGGTTTCAAAAAGCTTTTATCTAAGCCCAACTGATCCATAACATGAAAAACCAAAAAGTCCGTTTTTCATCAAAAGTCATGCTGAAAAAAATGGTGGGAACCGGTTTTAAAGTATGGTGACGTACTATCCAATGGTGCGCATCCAATAAACCAAGTATTAACCAAATCCAAGCGGGGTAAAGGGTTTCAAAAAGCTTTTATCTAAGCCCAACTGATCCATAACATGAAAAACCAAAAAGTCCGTTTTTCATCAAAAGTCATGCTGAAAAAAATGGTGGGAACCGGTTTTAAAGTATGGTGACGTACTATCCAATGGTGCGCATCCAATAAACCAAGTATTAACCAAATCCAAGCGGGGTAAAGGGTTTCAAAAAGCTTTTATCTAAGCCCAACTGATCCATAACATGAAAAACCAAAAAGTCCGTTTTTCATCAAAAGTCATGCTGAAAAAAATGGTGGGAACCGGTTTTAAAGTATGGTGACGTACTATCCAATGGTGCGCATCCAATAAACCAAGTATTAACCAAATCCAAGCGGGGTAAAGGGTTTCAAAAAGCTTTTATCTAAGCCCAACTGATCCATAACATGAAAAACCAAAAAGTCCGTTTTTCATCAAAAGTCATGCTGAAAAAAATGGTGGGAACCGGTTTTAAAGTATGGTGACGTACTATCCAATGGTGCGCATCCAATAAACCAAGTATTAACCAAATCCAAGCGGGGTAAAGGGTTTCAAAAAGCTTTTATCTAAGCCCAACTGATCCATAACATGAAAAACCAAAAAGTCCGTTTTTCATCAAAAGTCATGCTGAAAAAAATGGTGGGAACCGGTTTTAAAGTATGGTGACGTACTATCCAATGGTGCGCATCCAATAAACCAAGTATTAACCAAATCCAAGCGGGGTAAAGGGTTTCAAAAAGCTTTTATCTAAGCCCAACTGATCCATAACATGAAAAACCAAAAAGTCCGTTTTTCATCAAAAGTCATGCTGAAAAAAATGGTGGGAACCGGTTTTAAAGTATGGTGACGTACTATCCAATGGTGCGCATCCAATAAACCAAGTATTAACCAAATCCAAGCGGGGTAAAGGGTTTCAAAAAGCTTTTATCTAAGCCCAACTGATCCATAACATGAAAAACCAAAAAGTCCGTTTTTCATCAAAAGTCATGCTGAAAAAAATGGTGGGAACCGGTTTTAAAGTATGGTGACGTACTATCCAATGGTGCGCATCCAATAAACCAAGTATTAACCAAATCCAAGCGGGGTAAAGGGTTTCAAAAAGCTTTTATCTAAGCCCAACTGATCCATAACATGAAAAACCAAAAAGTCCGTTTTTCATCAAAAGTCATGCTGAAAAAAATGGTGGGAACCGGTTTTAAAGTATGGTGACGTACTATCCAATGGTGCGCATCCAATAAACCAAGTATTAACCAAATCCAAGCGGGGTAAAGGGTTTCAAAAAGCTTTTATCTAAGCCCAACTGATCCATAACATGAAAAACCAAAAAGTCCGTTTTTCATCAAAAGTCATGCTGAAAAAAATGGTGGGAACCGGTTTTAAAGTATGGTGACGTACTATCCAATGGTGCGCATCCAATAAACCAAGTATTAACCAAATCCAAGCGGGGTAAAGGGTTTCAAAAAGCTTTTATCTAAGCCCAACTGATCCATAACATGAAAAACCAAAAAGTCCGTTTTTCATCAAAAGTCATGCTGAAAAAAATGGTGGGAACCGGTTTTAAAGTATGGTGACGTACTATCCAATGGTGCGCATCCAATAAACCAAGTATTAACCAAATCCAAGCGGGGTAAAGGGTTTCAAAAAGCTTTTATCTAAGCCCAACTGATCCATAACATGAAAAACCAAAAAGTCCGTTTTTCATCAAAAGTCATGCTGAAAAAAATGGTGGGAACCGGTTTTAAAGTATGGTGACGTACTATCCAATGGTGCGCATCCAATAAACCAAGTATTAACCAAATCCAAGCGGGGTAAAGGGTTTCAAAAAGCTTTTATCTAAGCCCAACTGATCCATAACATGAAAAACCAAAAAGTCCGTTTTTCATCAAAAGTCATGCTGAAAAAAATGGTGGGAACCGGTTTTAAAGTATGGTGACGTACTATCCAATGGTGCGCATCCAATAAACCAAGTATTAACCAAATCCAAGCGGGGTAAAGGGTTTCAAAAAGCTTTTATCTAAGCCCAACTGATCCATAACATGAAAAACCAAAAAGTCCGTTTTTCATCAAAAGTCATGCTGAAAAAAATGGTGGGAACCGGTTTTAAAGTATGGTGACGTACTATCCAATGGTGCGCATCCAATAAACCAAGTATTAACCAAATCCAAGCGGGGTAAAGGGTTTCAAAAAGCTTTTATCTAAGCCCAACTGATCCATAACATGAAAAACCAAAAAGTCCGTTTTTCATCAAAAGTCATGCTGAAAAAAATGGTGGGAACCGGTTTTAAAGTATGGTGACGTACTATCCAATGGTGCGCATCCAATAAACCAAGTATTAACCAAATCCAAGCGGGGTAAAGGGTTTCAAAAAGCTTTTATCTAAGCCCAACTGATCCATAACATGAAAAACCAAAAAGTCCGTTTTTCATCAAAAGTCATGCTGAAAAAAATGGTGGGAACCGGTTTTAAAGTATGGTGACGTACTATCCAATGGTGCGCATCCAATAAACCAAGTATTAACCAAATCCAAGCGGGGTAAAGGGTTTCAAAAAGCTTTTATCTAAGCCCAACTGATCCATAACATGAAAAACCAAAAAGTCCGTTTTTCATCAAAAGTCATGCTGAAAAAAATGGTGGGAACCGGTTTTAAAGTATGGTGACGTACTATCCAATGGTGCGCATCCAATAAACCAAGTATTAACCAAATCCAAGCGGGGTAAAGGGTTTCAAAAAGCTTTTATCTAAGCCCAACTGATCCATAACATGAAAAACCAAAAAGTCCGTTTTTCATCAAAAGTCATGCTGAAAAAAATGGTGGGAACCGGTTTTAAAGTATGGTGACGTACTATCCAATGGTGCGCATCCAATAAACCAAGTATTAACCAAATCCAAGCGGGGTAAAGGGTTTCAAAAAGCTTTTATCTAAGCCCAACTGATCCATAACATGAAAAACCAAAAAGTCCGTTTTTCATCAAAAGTCATGCTGAAAAAAATGGTGGGAACCGGTTTTAAAGTATGGTGACGTACTATCCAATGGTGCGCATCCAATAAACCAAGTATTAACCAAATCCAAGCGGGGTAAAGGGTTTCAAAAAGCTTTTATCTAAGCCCAACTGATCCATAACATGAAAAACCAAAAAGTCCGTTTTTCATCAAAAGTCATGCTGAAAAAAATGGTGGGAACCGGTTTTAAAGTATGGTGACGTACTATCCAATGGTGCGCATCCAATAAACCAAGTATTAACCAAATCCAAGCGGGGTAAAGGGTTTCAAAAAGCTTTTATCTAAGCCCAACTGATCCATAACATGAAAAACCAAAAAGTCCGTTTTTCATCAAAAGTCATGCTGAAAAAAATGGTGGGAACCGGTTTTAAAGTATGGTGACGTACTATCCAATGGTGCGCATCCAATAAACCAAGTATTAACCAAATCCAAGCGGGGTAAAGGGTTTCAAAAAGCTTTTATCTAAGCCCAACTGATCCATAACATGAAAAACCAAAAAGTCCGTTTTTCATCAAAAGTCATGCTGAAAAAAATGGTGGGAACCGGTTTTAAAGTATGGTGACGTACTATCCAATGGTGCGCATCCAATAAACCAAGTATTAACCAAATCCAAGCGGGGTAAAGGGTTTCAAAAAGCTTTTATCTAAGCCCAACTGATCCATAACATGAAAAACCAAAAAGTCCGTTTTTCATCAAAAGTCATGCTGAAAAAAATGGTGGGAACCGGTTTTAAAGTATGGTGACGTACTATCCAATGGTGCGCATCCAATAAACCAAGTATTAACCAAATCCAAGCGGGGTAAAGGGTTTCAAAAAGCTTTTATCTAAGCCCAACTGATCCATAACATGAAAAACCAAAAAGTCCGTTTTTCATCAAAAGTCATGCTGAAAAAAATGGTGGGAACCGGTTTTAAAGTATGGTGACGTACTATCCAATGGTGCGCATCCAATAAACCAAGTATTAACCAAATCCAAGCGGGGTAAAGGGTTTCAAAAAGCTTTTATCTAAGCCCAACTGATCCATAACATGAAAAACCAAAAAGTCCGTTTTTCATCAAAAGTCATGCTGAAAAAAATGGTGGGAACCGGTTTTAAAGTATGGTGACGTACTATCCAATGGTGCGCATCCAATAAACCAAGTATTAACCAAATCCAAGCGGGGTAAAGGGTTTCAAAAAGCTTTTATCTAAGCCCAACTGATCCATAACATGAAAAACCAAAAAGTCCGTTTTTCATCAAAAGTCATGCTGAAAAAAATGGTGGGAACCGGTTTTAAAGTATGGTGACGTACTATCCAATGGTGCGCATCCAATAAACCAAGTATTAACCAAATCCAAGCGGGGTAAAGGGTTTCAAAAAGCTTTTATCTAAGCCCAACTGATCCATAACATGAAAAACCAAAAAGTCCGTTTTTCATCAAAAGTCATGCTGAAAAAAATGGTGGGAACCGGTTTTAAAGTATGGTGACGTACTATCCAATGGTGCGCATCCAATAAACCAAGTATTAACCAAATCCAAGCGGGGTAAAGGGTTTCAAAAAGCTTTTATCTAAGCCCAACTGATCCATAACATGAAAAACCAAAAAGTCCGTTTTTCATCAAAAGTCATGCTGAAAAAAATGGTGGGAACCGGTTTTAAAGTATGGTGACGTACTATCCAATGGTGCGCATCCAATAAACCAAGTATTAACCAAATCCAAGCGGGGTAAAGGGTTTCAAAAAGCTTTTATCTAAGCCCAACTGATCCATAACATGAAAAACCAAAAAGTCCGTTTTTCATCAAAAGTCATGCTGAAAAAAATGGTGGGAACCGGTTTTAAAGTATGGTGACGTACTATCCAATGGTGCGCATCCAATAAACCAAGTATTAACCAAATCCAAGCGGGGTAAAGGGTTTCAAAAAGCTTTTCTCTAAGCCCAACTGATCCATAACATGAAAAACCAAAAAGTCCGTTTTTCATCAAAAGTCATGCTGAAAAAAATGGTGGGAACCGGTTTTAAAGTATGGTGACGTACTATCCAATGGTGCGCATCCAATAAACCAAGTATTAACCAAATCCAAGCGGGGTAAAGGGTTTCAAAAAGCTTTTATCTAAGCCCAACTGATCCATAACATGAAAAACCAAAAAGTCCGTTTTTCATCAAAAGTCATGCTGAAAAAAATGGTGGGAACCGGTTTTAAAGTATGGTGACGTACTATCCAATGGTGCGCATCCAATAAACCAAGTATTAACCAAATCCAAGCGGGGTAAAGGGTTTCAAAAAGCTTTTATCTAAGCCCAACTGATCCATAACATGAAAAACCAAAAAGTCCGTTTTTCATCAAAAGTCATGCTGAAAAAAATGGTGGGAACCGGTTTTAAAGTATGGTGACGTACTATCCAATGGTGCGCATCCAATAAACCAAGTATTAACCAAATCCAAGCGGGGTAAAGGGTTTCAAAAAGCTTTTATCTAAGCCCAACTGATCCATAACATGAAAAACCAAAAAGTCCGTTTTTCATCAAAAGTCATGCTGAAAAAAATGGTGGGAACCGGTTTTAAAGTATGGTGACGTACTATCCAATGGTGCGCATCCAATAAACCAAGTATTAACCAAATCCAAGCGGGGTAAAGGGTTTCAAAAAGCTTTTATCTAAGCCCAACTGATCCATAACATGAAAAACCAAAAAGTCCGTTTTTCATCAAAAGTCATGCTGAAAAAAATGGTGGGAACCGGTTTTAAAGTATGGTGACGTACTATCCAATGGTGCGCATCCAATAAACCAAGTATTAACCAAATCCAAGCGGGGTAAAGGGTTTCAAAAAGCTTTTATCTAAGCCCAACTGATCCATAACATGAAAAACCAAAAAGTCCGTTTTTCATCAAAAGTCATGCTGAAAAAAATGGTGGGAACCGGTTTTAAAGTATGGTGACGTACTATCCAATGGTGCGCATCCAATAAACCAAGTATTAACCAAATCCAAGCGGGGTAAAGGGTTTCAAAAAGCTTTTATCTAAGCCCAACTGATCCATAACATGAAAAACCAAAAAGTCCGTTTTTCATCAAAAGTCATGCTGAAAAAAATGGTGGGAACCGGTTTTAAAGTATGGTGACGTACTATCCAATGGTGCGCATCCAATAAACCAAGTATTAACCAAATCCAAGCGGGGTAAAGGGTTTCAAAAAGCTTTTATCTAAGCCCAACTGATCCATAACATGAAAAACCAAAAAGTCCGTTTTTCATCAAAAGTCATGCTGAAAAAAATGGTGGGAACCGGTTTTAAAGTATGGTGACGTACTATCCAATGGTGCGCATCCAATAAACCAAGTATTAACCAAATCCAAGCGGGGTAAAGGGTTTCAAAAAGCTTTTATCTAAGCCCAACTGATCCATAACATGAAAAACCAAAAAGTCCGTTTTTCATCAAAAGTCATGCTGAAAAAAATGGTGGGAACCGGTTTTAAAGTATGGTGACGTACTATCCAATGGTGCGCATCCAATAAACCAAGTATTAACCAAATCCAAGCGGGGTAAAGGGTTTCAAAAAGCTTTTATCTAAGCCCAACTGATCCATAACATGAAAAACCAAAAAGTCCGTTTTTCATCAAAAGTCATGCTGAAAAAAATGGTGGGAACCGGTTTTAAAGTATGGTGACGTACTATCCAATGGTGCGCATCCAATAAACCAAGTATTAACCAAATCCAAGCGGGGTAAAGGGTTTTCAAAAAGCTTTTATCTAAGCCCAACTGATCCATAACATGAAAAACCAAAAAGTCCGTTTTTCATCAAAAGTCATGCTGAAAAAAATGGTGGGAACCGGTTTTAAAGTATGGTGACGTACTATCCAAGTGGTGCGCATCCAATAAACCAAGTATTAACCAAATCCAAGCGGGGTAAAGGGTTTCAAAAAGCTTTTATCTAAGCCCAACTGATCCATAACATGAAAAACCAAAAAGTCCGTTTTTCATCAAAAGTCATGCTGAAAAAAATGGTGGGAACCGGTTTTAAAGTATGGTGACGTACTATCCAATGGTGCGCATCCAATAAACCAAGTATTAACCAAATCCAAGCGGGGTAAAGGGTTTCAAAAAGCTTTTATCTAAGCCCAACTGATCCATAACATGAAAAACCAAAAAGTCCGTTTTTCATCAAAAGTCATGCTGAAAAAAATGGTGGGAACCGGTTTTAAAGTATGGTGACGTACTATCCAATGGTGCGCATCCAATAAACCAAGTATTAACCAAATCCAAGCGGGGTAAAGGGTTTCAAAAAGCTTTTATCTAAGCCCAACTGATCCATAACATGAAAAACCAAAAAGTCCGTTTTTCATCAAAAGTCATGCTGAAAAAAATGGTGGGAACCGGTTTTAAAGTATGGTGACGTACTATCCAATGGTGCGCATCCAATAAACCAAGTATTAACCAAATCCAAGCGGGGTAAAGGGTTTCAAAAAGCTTTTATCTAAGCCCAACTGATCCATAACATGAAAAACCAAAAAGTCCGTTTTTCATCAAAAGTCATGCTGAAAAAAATGGTGGGAACCGGTTTTAAAGTATGGTGACGTACTATCCAATGGTGCGCATCCAATAAACCAAGTATTAACCAAATCCAAGCGGGGTAAAGGGTTTCAAAAAGCTTTTATCTAAGCCCAACTGATCCATAACATGAAAAACCAAAAAGTCCGTTTTTCATCAAAAGTCATGCTGAAAAAAATGGTGGGAACCGGTTTTAAAGTATGGTGACGTACTATCCAATGGTGCGCATCCAATAAACCAAGTATTAACCAAATCCAAGCGGGGTAAAGGGTTTCAAAAAGCTTTTATCTAAGCCCAACTGATCCATAACATGAAAAACCAAAAAGTCCGTTTTTCATCAAAAGTCATGCTGAAAAAAATGGTGGGAACCGGTTTTAAAGTATGGTGACGTACTATCCAATGGTGCGCATCCAATAAACCAAGTATTAACCAAATCCAAGCGGGGTAAAGGGTTTCAAAAAGCTTTTATCTAAGCCCAACTGATCCATAACATGAAAAACCAAAAAGTCCGTTTTTCATCAAAAGTCATGCTGAAAAAAATGGTGGGAACCGGTTTTAAAGTATGGTGACGTACTATCCAATGGTGCGCATCCAATAAACCAAGTATTAACCAAATCCAAGCGGGGTAAAGGGTTTCAAAAAGCTTTTATCTAAGCCCAACTGATCCATAACATGAAAAACCAAAAAGTCCGTTTTTCATCAAAAGTCATGCTGAAAAAAATGGTGGGAACCGGTTTTAAAGTATGGTGACGTACTATCCAATGGTGCGCATCCAATAAACCAAGTATTAACCAAATCCAAGCGGGGTAAAGGGTTTCAAAAAGCTTTTATCTAAGCCCAACTGATCCATAACATGAAAAACCAAAAAGTCCGTTTTTCATCAAAAGTCATGCTGAAAAAAATGGTGGGAACCGGTTTTAAAGTATGGTGACGTACTATCCAATGGTGCGCATCCAATAAACCAAGTATTAACCAAATCCAAGCGGGGTAAAGGGTTTCAAAAAGCTTTTATCTAAGCCCAACTGATCCATAACATGAAAAACCAAAAAGTCCGTTTTTCATCAAAAGTCATGCTGAAAAAAATGGTGGGAACCGGTTTTAAAGTATGGTGACGTACTATCCAATGGTGCGCATCCAATAAACCAAGTATTAACCAAATCCAAGCGGGGTAAAGGGTTTCAAAAAGCTTTTATCTAAGCCCAACTGATCCATAACATGAAAAACCAAAAAGTCCGTTTTTCATCAAAAGTCATGCTGAAAAAAATGGTGGGAACCGGTTTTAAAGTATGGTGACGTACTATCCAATGGTGCGCATCCAATAAACCAAGTATTAACCAAATCCAAGCGGGGTAAAGGGTTTCAAAAAGCTTTTATCTAAGCCCAACTGATCCATAACATGAAAAACCAAAAAGTCCGTTTTTCATCAAAAGTCATGCTGAAAAAAATGGTGGGAACCGGTTTTAAAGTATGGTGACGTACTATCCAATGGTGCGCATCCAATAAACCAAGTATTAACCAAATCCAAGCGGGGTAAAGGGTTTCAAAAAGCTTTTATCTAAGCCCAACTGATCCATAACATGAAAAACCAAAAAGTCCGTTTTTCATCAAAAGTCATGCTGAAAAAAATGGTGGGAACCGGTTTTAAAGTATGGTGACGTACTATCCAATGGTGCGCATCCAATAAACCAAGTATTAACCAAATCCAAGCGGGGTAAAGGGTTTCAAAAAGCTTTTATCTAAGCCCAACTGATCCATAACATGAAAAACCAAAAAGTCCGTTTTTCATCAAAAGTCATGCTGAAAAAAATGGTGGGAACCGGTTTTAAAGTATGGTGACGTACTATCCAATGGTGCGCATCCAATAAACCAAGTATTAACCAAATCCAAGCGGGGTAAAGGGTTTCAAAAAGCTTTTATCTAAGCCCAACTGATCCATAACATGAAAAACCAAAAAGTCCGTTTTTCATCAAAAGTCATGCTGAAAAAAATGGTGGGAACCGGTTTTAAAGTATGGTGACGTACTATCCAATGGTGCGCATCCAATAAACCAAGTATTAACCAAATCCAAGCGGGGTAAAGGGTTTCAAAAAGCTTTTATCTAAGCCCAACTGATCCATAACATGAAAAACCAAAAAGTCCGTTTTTCATCAAAAGTCATGCTGAAAAAAATGGTGGGAACCGGTTTTAAAGTATGGTGACGTACTATCCAATGGTGCGCATCCAATAAACCAAGTATTAACCAAATCCAAGCGGGGTAAAGGGTTTCAAAAAGCTTTTATCTAAGCCCAACTGATCCATAACATGAAAAACCAAAAAGTCCGTTTTTCATCAAAAGTCATGCTGAAAAAAATGGTGGGAACCGGTTTTAAAGTATGGTGACGTACTATCCAATGGTGCGCATCCAATAAACCAAGTATTAACCAAATCCAAGCGGGGTAAAGGGTTTCAAAAAGCTTTTATCTAAGCCCAACTGATCCATAACATGAAAAACCAAAAAGTCCGTTTTTCATCAAAAGTCATGCTGAAAAAAATGGTGGGAACCGGTTTTAAAGTATGGTGACGTACTATCCAATGGTGCGCATCCAATAAACCAAGTATTAACCAAATCCAAGCGGGGTAAAGGGTTTCAAAAAGCTTTTATCTAAGCCCAACTGATCCATAACATGAAAAACCAAAAAGTCCGTTTTTCATCAAAAGTCATGCTGAAAAAAATGGTGGGAACCGGTTTTAAAGTATGGTGACGTACTATCCAATGGTGCGCATCCAATAAACCAAGTATTAACCAAATCCAAGCGGGGTAAAGGGTTTCAAAAAGCTTTTATCTAAGCCCAACTGATCCATAACATGAAAAACCAAAAAGTCCGTTTTTCATCAAAAGTCATGCTGAAAAAAATGGTGGGAACCGGTTTTAAAGTATGGTGACGTACTATCCAATGGTGCGCATCCAATAAACCAAGTATTAACCAAATCCAAGCGGGGTAAAGGGTTTCAAAAAGCTTTTATCTAAGCCCAACTGATCCATAACATGAAAAACCAAAAAGTCCGTTTTTCATCAAAAGTCATGCTGAAAAAAATGGTGGGAACCGGTTTTAAAGTATGGTGACGTACTATCCAATGGTGCGCATCCAATAAACCAAGTATTAACCAAATCCAAGCGGGGTAAAGGGTTTCAAAAAGCTTTTATCTAAGCCCAACTGATCCATAACATGAAAAACCAAAAAGTCCGTTTTTCATCAAAAGTCATGCTGAAAAAAATGGTGGGAACCGGTTTTAAAGTATGGTGACGTACTATCCAATGGTGCGCATCCAATAAACCAAGTATTAACCAAATCCAAGCGGGGTAAAGGGTTTCAAAAAGCTTTTATCTAAGCCCAACTGATCCATAACATGAAAAACCAAAAAGTCCGTTTTTCATCAAAAGTCATGCTGAAAAAAATGGTGGGAACCGGTTTTAAAGTATGGTGACGTACTATCCAATGGTGCGCATCCAATAAACCAAGTATTAACCAAATCCAAGCGGGGTAAAGGGTTTCAAAAAGCTTTTATCTAAGCCCAACTGATCCATAACATGAAAAACCAAAAAGTCCGTTTTTCATCAAAAGTCATGCTGAAAAAAATGGTGGGAACCGGTTTTAAAGTATGGTGACGTACTATCCAATGGTGCGCATCCAATAAACCAAGTATTAACCAAATCCAAGCGGGGTAAAGGGTTTCAAAAAGCTTTTATCTAAGCCCAACTGATCCATAACATGAAAAACCAAAAAGTCCGTTTTTCATCAAAAGTCATGCTGAAAAAAATGGTGGGAACCGGTTTTAAAGTATGGTGACGTACTATCCAATGGTGCGCATCCAATAAACCAAGTATTAACCAAATCCAAGCGGGGTAAAGGGTTTCAAAAAGCTTTTATCTAAGCCCAACTGATCCATAACATGAAAAACCAAAAAGTCCGTTTTTCATCAAAAGTCATGCTGAAAAAAATGGTGGGAACCGGTTTTAAAGTATGGTGACGTACTATCCAATGGTGCGCATCCAATAAACCAAGTATTAACCAAATCCAAGCGGGGTAAAGGGTTTCAAAAAGCTTTTATCTAAGCCCAACTGATCCATAACATGAAAAACCAAAAAGTCCGTTTTTCATCAAAAGTCATGCTGAAAAAAATGGTGGGAACCGGTTTTAAAGTATGGTGACGTACTATCCAATGGTGCGCATCCAATAAACCAAGTATTAACCAAATCCAAGCGGGGTAAAGGGTTTCAAAAAGCTTTTATCTAAGCCCAACTGATCCATAACATGAAAAACCAAAAAGTCCGTTTTTCATCAAAAGTCATGCTGAAAAAAATGGTGGGAACCGGTTTTAAAGTATGGTGACGTACTATCCAATGGTGCGCATCCAATAAACCAAGTATTAACCAAATCCAAGCGGGGTAAAGGGTTTCAAAAAGCTTTTATCTAAGCCCAACTGATCCATAACATGAAAAACCAAAAAGTCCGTTTTTCATCAAAAGTCATGCTGAAAAAAATGGTGGGAACCGGTTTTAAAGTATGGTGACGTACTATCCAATGGTGCGCATCCAATAAACCAAGTATTAACCAAATCCAAGCGGGGTAAAGGGTTTCAAAAAGCTTTTATCTAAGCCCAACTGATCCATAACATGAAAAACCAAAAAGTCCGTTTTTCATCAAAAGTCATGCTGAAAAAAATGGTGGGAACCGGTTTTAAAGTATGGTGACGTACTATCCAATGGTGCGCATCCAATAAACCAAGTATTAACCAAATCCAAGCGGGGTAAAGGGTTTCAAAAAGCTTTTATCTAAGCCCAACTGATCCATAACATGAAAAACCAAAAAGTCCGTTTTTCATCAAAAGTCATGCTGAAAAAAATGGTGGGAACCGGTTTTAAAGTATGGTGACGTACTATCCAATGGTGCGCATCCAATAAACCAAGTATTAACCAAATCCAAGCGGGGTAAAGGGTTTCAAAAAGCTTTTATCTAAGCCCAACTGATCCATAACATGAAAAACCAAAAAGTCCGTTTTTCATCAAAAGTCATGCTGAAAAAAATGGTGGGAACCGGTTTTAAAGTATGGTGACGTACTATCCAATGGTGCGCATCCAATAAACCAAGTATTAACCAAATCCAAGCGGGGTAAAGGGTTTCAAAAAGCTTTTATCTAAGCCCAACTGATCCATAACATGAAAAACCAAAAAGTCCGTTTTTCATCAAAAGTCATGCTGAAAAAAATGGTGGGAACCGGTTTTAAAGTATGGTGACGTACTATCCAATGGTGCGCATCCAATAAACCAAGTATTAACCAAATCCAAGCGGGGTAAAGGGTTTCAAAAAGCTTTTATCTAAGCCCAACTGATCCATAACATGAAAAACCAAAAAGTCCGTTTTTCATCAAAAGTCATGCTGAAAAAAATGGTGGGAACCGGTTTTAAAGTATGGTGACGTACTATCCAATGGTGCGCATCCAATAAACCAAGTATTAACCAAATCCAAGCGGGGTAAAGGGTTTCAAAAAGCTTTTATCTAAGCCCAACTGATCCATAACATGAAAAACCAAAAAGTCCGTTTTTCATCAAAAGTCATGCTGAAAAAAATGGTGGGAACCGGTTTTAAAGTATGGTGACGTACTATCCAATGGTGCGCATCCAATAAACCAAGTATTAACCAAATCCAAGCGGGGTAAAGGGTTTCAAAAAGCTTTTATCTAAGCCCAACTGATCCATAACATGAAAAACCAAAAAGTCCGTTTTTCATCAAAAGTCATGCTGAAAAAAATGGTGGGAACCGGTTTTAAAGTATGGTGACGTACTATCCAATGGTGCGCATCCAATAAACCAAGTATTAACCAAATCCAAGCGGGGTAAAGGGTTTCAAAAAGCTTTTATCTAAGCCCAACTGATCCATAACATGAAAAACCAAAAAGTCCGTTTTTCATCAAAAGTCATGCTGAAAAAAATGGTGGGAACCGGTTTTAAAGTATGGTGACGTACTATCCAATGGTGCGCATCCAATAAACCAAGTATTAACCAAATCCAAGCGGGGTAAAGGGTTTCAAAAAGCTTTTATCTAAGCCCAACTGATCCATAACATGAAAAACCAAAAAGTCCGTTTTTCATCAAAAGTCATGCTGAAAAAAATGGTGGGAACCGGTTTTAAAGTATGGTGACGTACTATCCAATGGTGCGCATCCAATAAACCAAGTATTAACCAAATCCAAGCGGGGTAAAGGGTTTCAAAAAGCTTTTATCTAAGCCCAACTGATCCATAACATGAAAAACCAAAAAGTCCGTTTTTCATCAAAAGTCATGCTGAAAAAAATGGTGGGAACCGGTTTTAAAGTATGGTGACGTACTATCCAATGGTGCGCATCCAATAAACCAAGTATTAACCAAATCCAAGCGGGGTAAAGGGTTTCAAAAAGCTTTTATCTAAGCCCAACTGATCCATAACATGAAAAACCAAAAAGTCCGTTTTTCATCAAAAGTCATGCTGAAAAAAATGGTGGGAACCGGTTTTAAAGTATGGTGACGTACTATCCAATGGTGCGCATCCAATAAACCAAGTATTAACCAAATCCAAGCGGGGTAAAGGGTTTCAAAAAGCTTTTATCTAAGCCCAACTGATCCATAACATGAAAAACCAAAAAGTCCGTTTTTCATCAAAAGTCATGCTGAAAAAAATGGTGGGAACCGGTTTTAAAGTATGGTGACGTACTATCCAATGGTGCGCATCCAATAAACCAAGTATTAACCAAATCCAAGCGGGGTAAAGGGTTTCAAAAAGCTTTTATCTAAGCCCAACTGATCCATAACATGAAAAACCAAAAAGTCCGTTTTTCATCAAAAGTCATGCTGAAAAAAATGGTGGGAACCGGTTTTAAAGTATGGTGACGTACTATCCAATGGTGCGCATCCAATAAACCAAGTATTAACCAAATCCAAGCGGGGTAAAGGGTTTCAAAAAGCTTTTATCTAAGCCCAACTGATCCATAACATGAAAAACCAAAAAGTCCGTTTTTCATCAAAAGTCATGCTGAAAAAAATGGTGGGAACCGGTTTTAAAGTATGGTGACGTACTATCCAATGGTGCGCATCCAATAAACCAAGTATTAACCAAATCCAAGCGGGGTAAAGGGTTTCAAAAAGCTTTTATCTAAGCCCAACTGATCCATAACATGAAAAACCAAAAAGTCCGTTTTTCATCAAAAGTCATGCTGAAAAAAATGGTGGGAACCGGTTTTAAAGTATGGTGACGTACTATCCAATGGTGCGCATCCAATAAACCAAGTATTAACCAAATCCAAGCGGGGTAAAGGGTTTCAAAAAGCTTTTATCTAAGCCCAACTGATCCATAACATGAAAAACCAAAAAGTCCGTTTTTCATCAAAAGTCATGCTGAAAAAAATGGTGGGAACCGGTTTTAAAGTATGGTGACGTACTATCCAATGGTGCGCATCCAATAAACCAAGTATTAACCAAATCCAAGCGGGGTAAAGGGTTTCAAAAAGCTTTTATCTAAGCCCAACTGATCCATAACATGAAAAACCAAAAAGTCCGTTTTTCATCAAAAGTCATGCTGAAAAAAATGGTGGGAACCGGTTTTAAAGTATGGTGACGTACTATCCAATGGTGCGCATCCAATAAACCAAGTATTAACCAAATCCAAGCGGGGTAAAGGGTTTCAAAAAGCTTTTATCTAAGCCCAACTGATCCATAACATGAAAAACCAAAAAGTCCGTTTTTCATCAAAAGTCATGCTGAAAAAAATGGTGGGAACCGGTTTTAAAGTATGGTGACGTACTATCCAATGGTGCGCATCCAATAAACCAAGTATTAACCAAATCCAAGCGGGGTAAAGGGTTTCAAAAAGCTTTTATCTAAGCCCAACTGATCCATAACATGAAAAACCAAAAAGTCCGTTTTTCATCAAAAGTCATGCTGAAAAAAATGGTGGGAACCGGTTTTAAAGTATGGTGACGTACTATCCAATGGTGCGCATCCAATAAACCAAGTATTAACCAAATCCAAGCGGGGTAAAGGGTTTCAAAAAGCTTTTATCTAAGCCCAACTGATCCATAACATGAAAAACCAAAAAGTCCGTTTTTCATCAAAAGTCATGCTGAAAAAAATGGTGGGAACCGGTTTTAAAGTATGGTGACGTACTATCCAATGGTGCGCATCCAATAAACCAAGTATTAACCAAATCCAAGCGGGGTAAAGGGTTTCAAAAAGCTTTTATCTAAGCCCAACTGATCCATAACATGAAAAACCAAAAAGTCCGTTTTTCATCAAAAGTCATGCTGAAAAAAATGGTGGGAACCGGTTTTAAAGTATGGTGACGTACTATCCAATGGTGCGCATCCAATAAACCAAGTATTAACCAAATCCAAGCGGGGTAAAGGGTTTCAAAAAGCTTTTATCTAAGCCCAACTGATCCATAACATGAAAAACCAAAAAGTCCGTTTTTCATCAAAAGTCATGCTGAAAAAAATGGTGGGAACCGGTTTTAAAGTATGGTGACGTACTATCCAATGGTGCGCATCCAATAAACCAAGTATTAACCAAATCCAAGCGGGGTAAAGGGTTTCAAAAAGCTTTTATCTAAGCCCAACTGATCCATAACATGAAAAACCAAAAAGTCCGTTTTTCATCAAAAGTCATGCTGAAAAAAATGGTGGGAACCGGTTTTAAAGTATGGTGACGTACTATCCAATGGTGCGCATCCAATAAACCAAGTATTAACCAAATCCAAGCGGGGTAAAGGGTTTCAAAAAGCTTTTATCTAAGCCCAACTGATCCATAACATGAAAAACCAAAAAGTCCGTTTTTCATCAAAAGTCATGCTGAAAAAAATGGTGGGAACCGGTTTTAAAGTATGGTGACGTACTATCCAATGGTGCGCATCCAATAAACCAAGTATTAACCAAATCCAAGCGGGGTAAAGGGTTTCAAAAAGCTTTTATCTAAGCCCAACTGATCCATAACATGAAAAACCAAAAAGTCCGTTTTTCATCAAAAGTCATGCTGAAAAAAATGGTGGGAACCGGTTTTAAAGTATGGTGACGTACTATCCAATGGTGCGCATCCAATAAACCAAGTATTAACCAAATCCAAGCGGGGTAAAGGGTTTCAAAAAGCTTTTATCTAAGCCCAACTGATCCATAACATGAAAAACCAAAAAGTCCGTTTTTCATCAAAAGTCATGCTGAAAAAAATGGTGGGAACCGGTTTTAAAGTATGGTGACGTACTATCCAATGGTGCGCATCCAATAAACCAAGTATTAACCAAATCCAAGCGGGGTAAAGGGTTTCAAAAAGCTTTTATCTAAGCCCAACTGATCCATAACATGAAAAACCAAAAAGTCCGTTTTTCATCAAAAGTCATGCTGAAAAAAATGGTGGGAACCGGTTTTAAAGTATGGTGACGTACTATCCAATGGTGCGCATCCAATAAACCAAGTATTAACCAAATCCAAGCGGGGTAAAGGGTTTCAAAAAGCTTTTATCTAAGCCCAACTGATCCATAACATGAAAAACCAAAAAGTCCGTTTTTCATCAAAAGTCATGCTGAAAAAAATGGTGGGAACCGGTTTTAAAGTATGGTGACGTACTATCCAATGGTGCGCATCCAATAAACCAAGTATTAACCAAATCCAAGCGGGGTAAAGGGTTTCAAAAAGCTTTTATCTAAGCCCAACTGATCCATAACATGAAAAACCAAAAAGTCCGTTTTTCATCAAAAGTCATGCTGAAAAAAATGGTGGGAACCGGTTTTAAAGTATGGTGACGTACTATCCAATGGTGCGCATCCAATAAACCAAGTATTAACCAAATCCAAGCGGGGTAAAGGGTTTCAAAAAGCTTTTATCTAAGCCCAACTGATCCATAACATGAAAAACCAAAAAGTCCGTTTTTCATCAAAAGTCATGCTGAAAAAAATGGTGGGAACCGGTTTTAAAGTATGGTGACGTACTATCCAATGGTGCGCATCCAATAAACCAAGTATTAACCAAATCCAAGCGGGGTAAAGGGTTTCAAAAAGCTTTTATCTAAGCCCAACTGATCCATAACATGAAAAACCAAAAAGTCCGTTTTTCATCAAAAGTCATGCTGAAAAAAATGGTGGGAACCGGTTTTAAAGTATGGTGACGTACTATCCAATGGTGCGCATCCAATAAACCAAGTATTAACCAAATCCAAGCGGGGTAAAGGGTTTCAAAAAGCTTTTATCTAAGCCCAACTGATCCATAACATGAAAAACCAAAAAGTCCGTTTTTCATCAAAAGTCATGCTGAAAAAAATGGTGGGAACCGGTTTTAAAGTATGGTGACGTACTATCCAATGGTGCGCATCCAATAAACCAAGTATTAACCAAATCCAAGCGGGGTAAAGGGTTTCAAAAAGCTTTTATCTAAGCCCAACTGATCCATAACATGAAAAACCAAAAAGTCCGTTTTTCATCAAAAGTCATGCTGAAAAAAATGGTGGGAACCGGTTTTAAAGTATGGTGACGTACTATCCAATGGTGCGCATCCAATAAACCAAGTATTAACCAAATCCAAGCGGGGTAAAGGGTTTCAAAAAGCTTTTATCTAAGCCCAACTGATCCATAACATGAAAAACCAAAAAGTCCGTTTTTCATCAAAAGTCATGCTGAAAAAAATGGTGGGAACCGGTTTTAAAGTATGGTGACGTACTATCCAATGGTGCGCATCCAATAAACCAAGTATTAACCAAATCCAAGCGGGGTAAAGGGTTTCAAAAAGCTTTTATCTAAGCCCAACTGATCCATAACATGAAAAACCAAAAAGTCCGTTTTTCATCAAAAGTCATGCTGAAAAAAATGGTGGGAACCGGTTTTAAAGTATGGTGACGTACTATCCAATGGTGCGCATCCAATAAACCAAGTATTAACCAAATCCAAGCGGGGTAAAGGGTTTCAAAAAGCTTTTATCTAAGCCCAACTGATCCATAACATGAAAAACCAAAAAGTCCGTTTTTCATCAAAAGTCATGCTGAAAAAAATGGTGGGAACCGGTTTTAAAGTATGGTGACGTACTATCCAATGGTGCGCATCCAATAAACCAAGTATTAACCAAATCCAAGCGGGGTAAAGGGTTTCAAAAAGCTTTTATCTAAGCCCAACTGATCCATAACATGAAAAACCAAAAAGTCCGTTTTTCATCAAAAGTCATGCTGAAAAAAATGGTGGGAACCGGTTTTAAAGTATGGTGACGTACTATCCAATGGTGCGCATCCAATAAACCAAGTATTAACCAAATCCAAGCGGGGTAAAGGGTTTCAAAAAGCTTTTATCTAAGCCCAACTGATCCATAACATGAAAAACCAAAAAGTCCGTTTTTCATCAAAAGTCATGCTGAAAAAAATGGTGGGAACCGGTTTTAAAGTATGGTGACGTACTATCCAATGGTGCGCATCCAATAAACCAAGTATTAACCAAATCCAAGCGGGGTAAAGGGTTTCAAAAAGCTTTTATCTAAGCCCAACTGATCCATAACATGAAAAACCAAAAAGTCCGTTTTTCATCAAAAGTCATGCTGAAAAAAATGGTGGGAACCGGTTTTAAAGTATGGTGACGTACTATCCAATGGTGCGCATCCAATAAACCAAGTATTAACCAAATCCAAGCGGGGTAAAGGGTTTCAAAAAGCTTTTATCTAAGCCCAACTGATCCATAACATGAAAAACCAAAAAGTCCGTTTTTCATCAAAAGTCATGCTGAAAAAAATGGTGGGAACCGGTTTTAAAGTATGGTGACGTACTATCCAATGGTGCGCATCCAATAAACCAAGTATTAACCAAATCCAAGCGGGGTAAAGGGTTTCAAAAAGCTTTTATCTAAGCCCAACTGATCCATAACATGAAAAACCAAAAAGTCCGTTTTTCATCAAAAGTCATGCTGAAAAAAATGGTGGGAACCGGTTTTAAAGTATGGTGACGTACTATCCAATGGTGCGCATCCAATAAACCAAGTATTAACCAAATCCAAGCGGGGTAAAGGGTTTCAAAAAGCTTTTATCTAAGCCCAACTGATCCATAACATGAAAAACCAAAAAGTCCGTTTTTCATCAAAAGTCATGCTGAAAAAAATGGTGGGAACCGGTTTTAAAGTATGGTGACGTACTATCCAATGGTGCGCATCCAATAAACCAAGTATTAACCAAATCCAAGCGGGGTAAAGGGTTTCAAAAAGCTTTTATCTAAGCCCAACTGATCCATAACATGAAAAACCAAAAAGTCCGTTTTTCATCAAAAGTCATGCTGAAAAAAATGGTGGGAACCGGTTTTAAAGTATGGTGACGTACTATCCAATGGTGCGCATCCAATAAACCAAGTATTAACCAAATCCAAGCGGGGTAAAGGGTTTCAAAAAGCTTTTATCTAAGCCCAACTGATCCATAACATGAAAAACCAAAAAGTCCGTTTTTCATCAAAAGTCATGCTGAAAAAAATGGTGGGAACCGGTTTTAAAGTATGGTGACGTACTATCCAATGGTGCGCATCCAATAAACCAAGTATTAACCAAATCCAAGCGGGGTAAAGGGTTTCAAAAAGCTTTTATCTAAGCCCAACTGATCCATAACATGAAAAACCAAAAAGTCCGTTTTTCATCAAAAGTCATGCTGAAAAAAATGGTGGGAACCGGTTTTAAAGTATGGTGACGTACTATCCAATGGTGCGCATCCAATAAACCAAGTATTAACCAAATCCAAGCGGGGTAAAGGGTTTCAAAAAGCTTTTATCTAAGCCCAACTGATCCATAACATGAAAAACCAAAAAGTCCGTTTTTCATCAAAAGTCATGCTGAAAAAAATGGTGGGAACCGGTTTTAAAGTATGGTGACGTACTATCCAATGGTGCGCATCCAATAAACCAAGTATTAACCAAATCCAAGCGGGGTAAAGGGTTTCAAAAAGCTTTTATCTAAGCCCAACTGATCCATAACATGAAAAACCAAAAAGTCCGTTTTTCATCAAAAGTCATGCTGAAAAAAATGGTGGGAACCGGTTTTAAAGTATGGTGACGTACTATCCAATGGTGCGCATCCAATAAACCAAGTATTAACCAAATCCAAGCGGGGTAAAGGGTTTCAAAAAGCTTTTATCTAAGCCCAACTGATCCATAACATGAAAAACCAAAAAGTCCGTTTTTCATCAAAAGTCATGCTGAAAAAAATGGTGGGAACCGGTTTTAAAGTATGGTGACGTACTATCCAATGGTGCGCATCCAATAAACCAAGTATTAACCAAATCCAAGCGGGGTAAAGGGTTTCAAAAAGCTTTTATCTAAGCCCAACTGATCCATAACATGAAAAACCAAAAAGTCCGTTTTTCATCAAAAGTCATGCTGAAAAAAATGGTGGGAACCGGTTTTAAAGTATGGTGACGTACTATCCAATGGTGCGCATCCAATAAACCAAGTATTAACCAAATCCAAGCGGGGTAAAGGGTTTCAAAAAGCTTTTATCTAAGCCCAACTGATCCATAACATGAAAAACCAAAAAGTCCGTTTTTCATCAAAAGTCATGCTGAAAAAAATGGTGGGAACCGGTTTTAAAGTATGGTGACGTACTATCCAATGGTGCGCATCCAATAAACCAAGTATTAACCAAATCCAAGCGGGGTAAAGGGTTTCAAAAAGCTTTTATCTAAGCCCAACTGATCCATAACATGAAAAACCAAAAAGTCCGTTTTTCATCAAAAGTCATGCTGAAAAAAATGGTGGGAACCGGTTTTAAAGTATGGTGACGTACTATCCAATGGTGCGCATCCAATAAACCAAGTATTAACCAAATCCAAGCGGGGTAAAGGGTTTCAAAAAGCTTTTATCTAAGCCCAACTGATCCATAACATGAAAAACCAAAAAGTCCGTTTTTCATCAAAAGTCATGCTGAAAAAAATGGTGGGAACCGGTTTTAAAGTATGGTGACGTACTATCCAATGGTGCGCATCCAATAAACCAAGTATTAACCAAATCCAAGCGGGGTAAAGGGTTTCAAAAAGCTTTTATCTAAGCCCAACTGATCCATAACATGAAAAACCAAAAAGTCCGTTTTTCATCAAAAGTCATGCTGAAAAAAATGGTGGGAACCGGTTTTAAAGTATGGTGACGTACTATCCAATGGTGCGCATCCAATAAACCAAGTATTAACCAAATCCAAGCGGGGTAAAGGGTTTCAAAAATCTTTTATCTAAGCCCAACTGATCCATAACATGAAAAACCAAAAAGTCCGTTTTTCATCAAAAGTCATGCTGAAAAAAATGGTGGGAACCGGTTTTAAAGTATGGTGACGTACTATCCAATGGTGCGCATCCAATAAACCAAGTATTAACCAAATCCAAGCGGGGTAAAGGGTTTCAAAAAGCTTTTATCTAAGCCCAACTGATCCATAACATGAAAAACCAAAAAGTCCGTTTTTCATCAAAAGTCATGCTGAAAAAAATGGTGGGAACCGGTTTTAAAGTATGGTGACGTACTATCCAATGGTGCGCATCCAATAAACCAAGTATTAACCAAATCCAAGCGGGGTAAAGGGTTTCAAAAAGCTTTTATCTAAGCCCAACTGATCCATAACATGAAAAACCAAAAAGTCCGTTTTTCATCAAAAGTCATGCTGAAAAAAATGGTGGGAACCGGTTTTAAAGTATGGTGACGTACTATCCAATGGTGCGCATCCAATAAACCAAGTATTAACCAAATCCAAGCGGGGTAAAGGGTTTCAAAAAGCTTTTATCTAAGCCCAACTGATCCATAACATGAAAAACCAAAAAGTCCGTTTTTCATCAAAAGTCATGCTGAAAAAAATGGTGGGAACCGGTTTTAAAGTATGGTGACGTACTATCCAATGGTGCGCATCCAATAAACCAAGTATTAACCAAATCCAAGCGGGGTAAAGGGTTTCAAAAAGCTTTTATCTAAGCCCAACTGATCCATAACATGAAAAACCAAAAAGTCCGTTTTTCATCAAAAGTCATGCTGAAAAAAATGGTGGGAACCGGTTTTAAAGTATGGTGACGTACTATCCAATAGTGCGCATCCAATAAACCAAGTATTAACCAAATCCAAGCGGGGTAAAGGGTTTCAAAAAGCTTTTATCTAAGCCCAACTGATCCATAACATGAAAAACCAAAAAGTCCGTTTTTCATCAAAAGTCATGCTGAAAAAAATGGTGGGAACCGGTTTTAAAGTATGGTGACGTACTATCCAATGGTGCGCATCCAATAAACCAAGTATTAACCAAATCCAAGCGGGGTAAAGGGTTTCAAAAAGCTTTTATCTAAGCCCAACTGATCCATAACATGAAAAACCAAAAAGTCCGTTTTTCATCAAAAGTCATGCTGAAAAAAATGGTGGGAACCGGTTTTAAAGTATGGTGACGTACTATCCAATGGTGCGCATCCAATAAACCAAGTATTAACCAAATCCAAGCGGGGTAAAGGGTTACAAAAAGCTTTTATCTAAGCCCAACTGATCCATAACATGAAAATCCAAAAAGTCCGTTTTTCATCAAAAGTCATGCTGAAAAAAATGGTGGGAACCGGTTTTAAAGTATGGTGACGTACTATCCAATGGTGCGCATCCAATAAACCAAGTATTAACCAAATCCAAGCGGGGTAAAGGGTTTCAAAAAGCTTTTATCTAAGCCCAACTGATCCATAACATGAAAAACCAAAAAGTCCGTTTTTCATCAAAAGTCATGCTGAAAAAAATGGTGGGAACCGGTTTTAAAGTATGGTGACGTACTATCCAATGGTGCGCATCCAATAAACCAAGTATTAACCAAATCCAAGCGGGGTAAAGGGTTTCAAAAAGCTTTTATCTAAGCCCAACTGATCCATAACATGAAAAACCAAAAAGTCCGTTTTTCATCAAAAGTCATGCTGAAAAAAATGGTGGGAACCGGTTTTAAAGTATGGTGACGTACTATCCAATGGTGCGCATCCAATAAACCAAGTATTAACCAAATCCAAGCGGGGTAAAGGGTTTCAAAAAGCTTTTATCTAAGCCCAACTGATCCATAACATGAAAAACCAAAAAGTCCGTTTTTCATCAAAAGTAGCAGCAGAGGTGGTGAGCTTCACTTTTCCAAAAAAAAAATGCCAAAAAACATGAAGCTCAGGCAAAGAAAAACACTTTTAGTCTCCTTTTGTCATTCTACCACTTAATGATTTTTGGCTTCACTTTTCCAAAAAAAAAATGCCAAAAAACATGAAGCTTAGGCAAAGAAAAACACTTTTTAGTCTCCATTTGCCCATCTGCCACTTAATGATTTTTGGCTTAATGACATGTGAACATGATAGTAGAAATTAATTATATATTTTATCAAGTCCAATACGGTATCTTGTTCGCGGGTTGTGTAATGCTATTGTGACAAATCCATGAGGAGTTTTCTTAGCATTACTAAAGAAATTTTTAAATTGATCAAAACTCATATCAGAGCACCATGTTTGCCAAATATTTCTGATTGTATGAGTATCAACTCCATTAAACACACTTAATAAATTACAGTTATCGCGAATTACTTTAGGAATTTGTGTATATCTCTGAGTTACATAAATAACATCTGCATTTTTATGACGTCCACGTGAGAAAATTCTTGCAGGATTCTTTTGTTTATCAAGCATAACATCATCATACACAACAAGATTATTTTTATCTCCATCTAAATCCTCTACAGAAGGAGCTTCATCAATATCAGTTATTATATCAACTACATCCTCTCCAGTGGTTTCAGATGCAACATCATTAAATTCCCGTAATACGTTATAACAATGTTGGTCATCCACACTGGGTGCAATTAAATATAACTTATCCCATTTTAAATATTTCATTATCAATGTCAATAATAGTTGAGTTTTACCACTTCCCGATGGTCCGATAATAATCATTCTAATAGAATCTGGTAACATTTTATGATGTTTTTGAGGTTGTTTTTTCTTTGTAGCACTAAAATCAATTACTTCCATTTATTGATATACGTTTATTTACTATAAAAGTTATGGATTTATATTGTGTGAAATGTAGGAAGCATACTGGCACAAATGACTTGAAGGCAATTACAACTAAAAATTATCGATCAGCACTTTCTGGAAAATGTGAAATTTGTGGCACAAAAAAATTTAGATTTACTTCCCCTGGTGCAATCAATGTTTTAAAAAAAAGGGGGGAGATATCGCCAACCGTTTAAGTAATCTTCCAGGACTTCCTTTTGCTAAGTATCCAGGAGAAAAACACATTCCAGGATATAGTTATTGCGGACCAGGAACTCGATTAGATATCAGACTTAATGAAAATGATCAACCAAATCCAGGTGAAGATCCAATCAATGCGATCGATGAAGCTTGTCGTGTTCATGATATAGCATATAAAAGTAATGATCTTCAACAACGTCATCTCGCAGATGTAAAATTAATTCACGCGATAGATGCAATTCCAGATAAAAAATTAAAAGAAAAGTTAGCTTCAGTATTAATAAAAACCGCTATGAAGGGTAAAATATTATTCGGTAATTGAAAATCTAAAAGTATTTAAAAACATTAATGTTTTATACATGGAATCTATTTATTACTCACCTACTGGCTACTGGAAAGGATACGCAGCAATTAAAAAACTAGCCACCGCCGCATCAGTAAAATATAAAACCGCGAAAGATTGGTTATCTAAACAGGCGTTATGGCAAATTTATCTTCCGGGTCCTAAAAAAATTAATTATTCTCATTTTGATGTTTTTGTACCAAATGAAGTTCATCAAGCCGATATATTATTTTTGCCGTATGACAACGGTTACAAATATGCATTAACTGTAGTTGATATCGCTAGTAGATATAAACAAGCAATACCATTAAAAACAAAATCAGCCACTGAAGTTGCTTCTGCATTTGAAAAGATTTATCATAAAGGTCCACTACGTTGGCCAAATCTATTACAAGTTGATCCTGGCAAGGAATTTCAAGGTGTTGTTACATCTACGATGAAAACTCATAATGTCATCATCAGACGAGGACATACTGCAATACATCGCGATCAGGCAATTGTAGAGAGATTTAATAGAACTCTCGCTGAGCGGTTATTTGGATATCAATACGCAAAAGAATTCATCCAAGAAAAAAGATCCCGTGAATGGGTTAAAAGATTACCAGCTGTGATTACTGCGATAAATAATGAGATTACTAGAACAATTAACATGAAACCTATCAACGCGATTAAGAAAACATCTATAAATAAAATTCCACAAAAAGATAATGTTTTTCAACCAATTCTTGGTAGTAATGTCACTGTTAGGTACTTATACGAACCAGGAGAGCTTGAGGGTGGTAAAAAAAGAGCTACTGATCCTATTTGGAGTGTCACCACGCATAATATATCTAACATAACACGATCTTCTGGTGGAAATGCTAGCATTTCTAGACCAGCAATTTATAAATTAGATTCGTCCGCACCTCAGCGGGGTTTTACACGTGAACAATTACAAGTTATCCCCCACGACACTCAATTACCACCACGAAAAATTAGTTAGTATCTTTAATGATAACTCTTTTCAATTGATTTATTCGTCTAGCTCTAGATACCGCTAAATAAACTAAATTCGACCACTCAATACGATTATCTATAATCCAGATAGTTGAATCCTCGATAGTTAATCCTTGTGAAGAGTGTATTGTAGCGGCGTATCCTAGTATCCAAGGTGAATTTTCAATCTCCAATGCATCTTTAACTACATCAATATCTACATACACAATTTCATTCAATACTAATTCCTCAATTCTAGAATCTTTACCTGGAATTTCAACATCAATATTTTGTTTTCTTGTATCACGTGGTCTGTAACATAATGGTACTTTTTCATTAGGAAATTTCTTTTTGTGTATCTCAAATAATTGTCGTTGAAGATCATCCCGAGTTATTTTTAAACTAGCAAATACTTTATCTGTTGGTTTCCAAAGTTTCAAAAATTCATTTTCCATTGTTTCATTAATAACTTTTCTGAGAACTCTACACTGCTCGTAATTAGGTTGTCGTCTTATTCTAGATTTTAAATCTTTTATTTCATTATCTAATGATCTATAATCTTCCATTACTTCCTCGTAATAATCTACATTAGCCTTCAGCCATTCATGAGGAGGTTTTCCGATAAATGGAGGTGGTTGACCATCATCTCCGCACATAATTATCTTAACATTATTCTTTGATAACCAACCTAGAAATTGTTTTAATATATCTAGCGGTACTGTACAAATTTCATCCCAAAGAATATATCGTGGAATAAATTTATTACCCATCCTTTCTGGAGTCCATTTATCACCTTTCCACCTAAAAAAGCTGTGATAAGTACAAGCATTAATTCCTCGTTCTCTCAAGGATTTTGCTAGTGCATGAGTATGTGTTAGAGCTAATATATTAAAATCTTTATATAAATTTATAATTCTTTCAGTCTTTCCCGACCCGCCACAGCCGTTTAAATAAATTATCTTATAGCGAGTTATCGGATCAAATACAGATGGAGCATTAGAAATTTCAACATTTTCAGGATTAGAAACGTTAACGTTTCTGCATCGGTAACTATCAAGTATTTCAACATCTACGTGATGATTATAGCAGTGTAATCTTTCTTTTTTAATTCTCCAAGTTCCCCATTCATTGGTTTCACTTAAATATTGTCTAACTTTATCAAGATGTTTTTTATGAAAATACATTGAATCCGTGGCAACTCTTACAGCAATATCTGGAAATCTATTTATCATCGAGAATAAATTAATACTTGTATAAGCTAACATTGAAGATCTTAAATGTGTATATTGAGGGCTTTCTCCATCTATGTAAGTTATAATAGTACCATATTCTTTTCCATTTGATAATAATGCTTTTCTACTTGTTACAAATCTATTAGTGGAAGTAAGATTTTTAATAATAATTTGTTCCTCAATCGGATCAATTACTAATCTAGAAGATGTTCTAGTATTATTAAATCTCCCTCCAACTGTAAACTTTCCTATTATTTTTCTTCCTAAATCTTTTGCTGATTTTTCTCTATCACAATATATTTGTTTAGCCATCTTAATAATTTGTTCTTCATCGTATTCAGGGAAATTCTCTCTTACTTTTTTAATTTCTCTATCTAAATCTGGTGTTGGTAACCAAACATCTTTTTGACTTTTATAACTTATTATTGCTTCACTAACTTTTAACATAGTCAACATACCACTATCAAGCATATATCGCAACAATACTATTGGCATCCAACCTTTCTCAGACATATGTTTACCAAGCCAGGCATAACTACAATGATGTAATCCATCACGAAGTTGAAACGCAATAACTTTAGCAAATCCAGGTAAATCAAAGTCAGAACTGCTAGCAGTTCCAGGTAGATCTCCATTAATGGCAACACGAGTCATCTCATGATTAGGATGTCCAAAACGATTAAAATATTTATTACACTCTCCCATTCCTAAAAAACCTCCGGGATAACTGGCGCTCATATCTGTAGAGATTAATCCATTAATATCATATTTGGTATTCCACAATCCTCCGTGGCTATACTCAACACAACTCAACTTTATATCATCCAGGAACATTTTAGATGTTTTCTTCCAAGAATTCTTTTCTCTGGCGTAATGAGCGGTTACAGATGGTACTGTAAAACAATTAAGTAATATATTTTCATCAAAGTCTTCTACAAAATCTTTTGTAACATTTTTCATACGATTATTTAATTCTGGTTGACGATATAATTCCCCATTGGTTTTCACAAATTGATCAACATCCATTTCAGGATCTTCATCACTCTTAAATAACCACACTGAAGTTGGATCATTATTATGTGTTGCAGCAATAAAATCAAATATATTTCCAGAAAACTCCGGAGGTATATATTTGATATTTTTATTTTTGGGAAATTCTGTAACACTAGAATTCCAGGCATGTCCATTATGATCTATAATTTTAATCGGTGGTAATTTATTTTTTTTATATTTGCAATTTTGTAATACTTCACCAGTTATTGATTCAACAATAATCGGATATCTCAAAAGTTTTTGTAATTCAGCAACATCACTAATTTTAGCACCACCACACTCAATCATCCGTTTTCCCCAACTCATTATTTTTTCTTCTCGTTGTTTAGTTAATCCGTTTCCTCGTGAAGAATTTTCAAAGTGTTCTATAACTCGTTCTGCTACACAGTTTATTAAATCAGATTTTCTCATTGGATACATTTCATTGTGATCAATATTTGTATGAATTTTGTATAATCCATACATCACAAGAGTTTCAGGATAATCTCTGTTATAATAATTGCTATCAATTCCAACCAACACCCCTGGATCCATATTGTTACTAAATATTACATTTCTTCCTTCTCTCATCACAGGATTATAATTATCTCGGATAATCCAGTTTTGAGTTTCATCGTCATATTTTATCCATTTTACTTTACAATAATATAAGTGATTATCAAATAGTGATATTATATTCATCGCACGAACTTCATTTATTGTACCGTCATATAGATCTTCTTCATTACTTATTCTAAAACTTGAATACATATATGTGGCTCCATCACGTTGAAATTCTTTCATTGCAAGTTTTTTTAATTTTTTAAGAGGATGAGGAAGCCTTTTCAAAGATAATCCTGATTTCGCATCAAGTGAAAAATAAGGTTTACTTGATACTGCCATAAATATACAATTATAATATATACAATAGTGTTTTATATTTAAATGAAAAAAAAATAATTAAAATATATATTATATATGGATATGAAATCCGATTCAAACAAAAATACATGTAATTGGTTACCGATCGGTAGTAAAATAAAATGTCAGCGAAACTGCGTCGGAGATTATTGTTACACACATAATAGAAATATTAAACGCGGAAGTACAGGGCCAAGACCTTGTATCGTATGTGGTATTGGAGTACGGGGTAAAGTTGAATTATGTGCAGATCATCACTCTGCAAATTATAGAACAATAAAATTATATTATGACACACATCAACATGTAAAACATCGTGGAGATGTTATTCAAACCCCGGAAGATTATCTAAAGAAATTAAATATACAATTCCAATTAAACAAAGAAATTCCAGTATAATTATATAATGACGAATGAATACCGAACTCATCCAATTTACGTTAACTACGAGGCATCGTCCGATGGAGTTGTTAGAAATAAGCGATTAAGAAAACAAATTGGGGTTGTTGATAAGTTTGGTTATTTACAAATTGGTATTCCTCTTGGAGGAAAAAAGATAAAAAATTATCAAGTCCATAGATTTATTGTTGAAGTTTTTCTCGGAGAAATTCCACCTGATCGTGTAGTTGATCATATTGATCGAAATAAATTAAATAATCATGTCGATAATTTGAGAGTTGTAACTCCCAGCGAAAATAATCATAATAAAAATCATAATCGTAAACCCCGTGTTCCAAAACCGGTAATAGCATTTTATAATAGTGAAAGTACAGAGTTTCCGTCTATCAGTTCAGCCGCCAAGTTTTTTAATATTAATCCCGCATCAGTATATAATGCCGCTGAAGGTATATATACATCATCATACTCCGATAAATTCGATTGTAAAGTCTCATTTTGTTGGGCATGAAATGCAAAGCATTTCTAAAAAAATAATCATTCAAAATTAAAAATTTAAAATCTTAAGATTTTTAAACATTTTCTACATACAACTGTTATCAAATTGCTCAGCAAATTGAGCTATATTTTTTTCCTCCTCAAATACATCTCCGATTGATTTCAATAATGGATTAAGTAATTTACTAAGTTCAATAAGTTCATTACATACAGAATTTTGATTATTTTTCTTAAGATGATAAATTATAATATTACGCTGTCTTATCAATATTTTAATAAGACTATATTCTGATTTATATGTCGGATAACCCTTGGTGAATGCGGATTTAATTTTACTAAGTTCATATATAAAATAATCAGCGGTAAAATGTAATATTTTTTTTTCTTCAATAATTGCAGTGATTTCAGGAATTTGACATACACGGTTAAGTTGATTTATGATTTCTTCGACGATTTTTTGGTTCATTATATATATACAATTAAAATTTATTTGTTTAATTATTAATCCAAAAATTTTTAAAGAGATTTTGTATTACGACATCGCGTGTAATGTAAGTTGTAATTCTTCTCCACGAAGATCTAGTAATGAAAAATCTTGATCAACAATTCTAAAAAACATCTTTGTGATATATTGGTTAGTTGTTTGAAGATATGTTGGTGGAGATGGTTCTTTTACGATTAAGCTACCTGGAGAAACATTCGGCGAAAAGCTATATAATATATACCCTTGTGTTGCGTTATCAGATTTTGTGGTATCAACAGTATAACTACCTGATATCACATCACAAATAACATGAACAGTGACCACCGCTGATATATTAACATTATTCGGAGATTTATGTTTATGTTTATTTCTTGGTGAGTTATTATATGTAAGAATTTCCATATGAGGATTTATTTTAAACCATAAATCGTGAATCTGTGGAAATAATTCATTAACTATATCACGCTGTGAATTTGTTAGCTCAACTGCACACCAACCTGGAAATTTATAATTATCAGAGGTTTGATTTGTTAATGAAAAAATCCTTAGAAATTTATTTATTTTTTCAGTATTTTTACTTTGTGTGATAAGTCCTAAAAATCTATAATTGAGATAATCCATATCCGCAATAATTTGACTTAATTGTTGATATTCTTTTCTAATATCATCCCGTGTATGTGTTAAACTAAATAACATAGATTGTTTTAGGGAATTTCTTAACTCATTTCGTAAATTAATAAATCGTTGTTTCATGTTGTTAAAATTATTAGTTAAATCTTTTATTGTATATTCAAAATTTCCTTGATCACCTAAATTAAATTTCCAGATAACATGCCCACTATATTGATACGCAGTTTTAGAAAGTATATCAGTTTCTGTACCATCATATACCTCGAATGAAAATTTATCGTTTATATTTGGCTCTCTAAGAAAACTAAAATCAAATAAATATTTTATAGGGTTGTTTGATGTGGTCGTTGGAAAGAAATCAGTTTTTTTAGGTTCAGGTAATTTATAATGAACTGCCGGAAGACTATCTAACCAGTTTTGGTGAATTATGGGATATGATTCTTCAACAGTATCAGTAAGCTTTTTACGCATCTCTGGAATATTATATCCAGGAATTTTAAATGTTGGAAGATCTTCAGCAGTTGTTTTAAATTTTGTTATAAAATCCTGTTTTGTTAGTGGATTAACTTCAATACCCTTAATTAATTCATTATTAAAACGTTCAATATTAGTAATAATTGCGTCAGATATCTCATAATTTTTAATAGCATCATCACGATGCGGCGGACTTTCATTTAATGCTGTAATCAAATCTCCCCTATGTTTCTCAAACATTCTGTTTAACATAGTTATGAATTGTTCTATTAAATCTTTATCTATTGTGTTACCAGTAATTGATCTCTTAACTTGAGTATCAATAAATACTTTACTACTTGGAATAGGATTACCAGCAGTATCAATAAGATTAAATTTTTGTAGATCCGCGCCGACTGATATAAAATCAGACTTTAATGGCTCCTGTGGTAAATTAGCTATATCTATGGTACCTGGAATAAACTCTGGATAACCTAAAAGTGTTCTTATACTACTATCGTAAATATTTACGGCGTAATCCGGTGAATTTATTTCGATGATTGAACTTAATGAGGATTCCTTAGCTTTAATTTCGATTGGATATTTATCATCAGTTTCTATTAAGGGAGTATCTTTACCAGCTAATATATTTTCTCCAGTTATATGTTCAATCTCTTCAATAATTATTTCACTAATATCTTCAATATCATACGCACCTGTAGGTATATGAATTGTGTGCCAGGTTGTTGTATCAGCGATAGACCCGTCTGGATTTTCTTTATAGTTTGCTGAAAATGTAAAACTATTATTAGGGGGTTTTCCTTTATATGGCTCTGATCTCACATTTGGCCAGCTATAATAACACCCTAATCGAGTTAATGCAATTTCAGATATTTTTACTGGAGGATTAAATTCAAAAGTAAATTCTGGGGTTCTTGTTTGAATATTTATCGGTAATGTTTTTAGTGAATGAGTATTATTAGCGATCTGATTAAGAATTTCTTGAGACATTATTCAAAATTACTTTAGAAATCTAATTTGGAAATTCTCTGAATTTCTCAATCTGTGTCATATTTTATATCTTCAACGTGATAATCAATACTGTAATTACCTTCTGTTAGAAATATTATGGAATCGGTCGTCGTCGGATAATCTAACCAACCAATTACTGATCTAATACTACTTTGATATATATCAACCACGAGTTCCGGGGATATTATAAATATATTAGCCGGAGATATTATAATCTTTGGTATAAAATTTTCCGAATTTTCTCCCATAGTTATAGACAAATTAGTATTAAGTTGTTTATTAAGTTCACTCATCGTATATTCACCGGGTGAGATTCCAACGGTATACCATTCAATCGGAGATTTCCATGAAAAAACAATCGAATTATTTTTTTTGGTTATTTGATATTTTCGAGGTAAATTTCTCCGAATTTCTACTGAGGTCATTATTAAAATTACTTGTATTTAATTTCTTCATTGCAGAATTATATCTGTCAGTAATATATGAAAATTCATTCTCAGTTATCTCATTATCACTTATTGCTTTAGAAAGTAGTGATGTTATCTCTGAATATGTATTTGTGGCTGTGTCTAGTTTTATTGTATAATCGCGTAATTTATGTGAAGAACACGACGAGATTTTATTTGACACCCCAGTAAATATACCTGTAAGGGTTGTTACCGCAGAAATAATAATTGGAATTATAACCGGGGCTGTCATAGTGACCGATGATAATACTATTCCAGTACCTACAACAATTCCTGATACAGTATAAACAGTTATATCTATCGCAGTTATTCTTCGTTGATATTTTTTCTTTTTGATAGTATAAGTATCTATAAGATCCTGTAATTGTTGTTGATATTTTAATACTGTATCATATCGATATTGTGATGGTGAAACGTTAAGACTGTCTTGTGATTGTTTTAAATTGCTCTGTGGTTTTAACATTTTATTCAAAATACTTTGTATTTTTCAAATTGTAAAATCTATTTATCGATATCAGTAATATATTCTATAAAACATATCGTTGGTGTCCTAAGTATAGTGTTATCAACCGGTTCATACCTAAAATGAAGAAGAATTATATTAAATATATTATCATCACGTATATAATTATCAGGTATACCATCAACAGTTATTAATACTGTATTAATTCCTCTATAAATTGTATTAGAATAAGTTGCTGTAATATTAAATTGATGCTCAGAAACTACTGAAAGTCTATAAATTCCATTAAATTGCAAAGGATATGTATGCGCAATAACTTCTCCACTAATAAACTCACGCCTTCTTTTATAAATCACATGTACAAAACTATTAATTTGATCTGCTGTGTGAGATATTTTTATTTTAATATCGTTAATAGCACTAGTATTATCCTCAATTGATTTTTTATTAATCGCGATTGATTCAGAAATTGTGAATGGGATAGCCCAAACCCCTAGCTGATTGAAAACAGTAGTTATATCATCAATATTTTTTTGAATTTTAGTTGTAATATCAGTGAGTGTTGTTGTAATATCAACTGGTTTAATATTTTTCTTACCAAAGAATTTCTCAATTGCATTATCAGTAAGATTAAAATTTTTTCGTAGTGCAGAAAAATTATTAACATGTTCATCATATTCAGACCGTAATCGCGATAAATTATCTATTGCTGCTTTGACATATGCAATTTGTACATCTAATGTATCTCGTGGATTACCAAAGAATTTATTTAAATCTGTATTAATGGATGTTACTTGATTATTAATTTGATTTATTTCATTAAATTTATCTGAAATTGTTTGTATATTATAACTTGGTTCTAATTTTCCCCCTTTAAACACAACAATTGTATTATCATCTGCGGTTGGTTGTTTAGTTAAAAGATCATCTAATGTTAAATTACTAGTTCTTAATTTACCGTTATTATCTTCAAAAACAACTAATTCTCCTGGATCAACATCCACGAGATTTAACCCTGATAACGTATATTTTTTTATCATATTTAATATTTGTCTGGCTGATAGAGGTTTTTCTTGTCTTGCTGTTGATCTTAAAAAAATATCTGACATATTATTCAAAATACTTTGTATTTTTAAATGTTTAACATTTCTAATTTAGAAATCTAATTTAGATTTTTTATTGCAGTATATTTATTTATTGCTTTTAGTGGATTAGTAGTGTTAGATAATACTGATAACGCGTTAATAGTTTCTGGCCCGCATATTGGAAGATCAGAAATTTTTTGTGTTGGAAGTGTTGAGTACCAAATTGGCAAATTAATTCGTGAAACATAATTAATAAATTCAGGTGGTGGCGGTAATCCATATGAATCAAAATAAATAATATTTTTTGGATTGATAAAGTAACAAACCCAATGAGTTCCAGGTCCAGAGTTATTATCAAGATTAATTATTCCTGTTTCTGGTATTTGTGGATAATCTGATAATTGATCTCTCATAAATACACCTCTGAAATATTTTATTGGATATTTAGTGGATTTAGATTTTTCAACTGCATCATACAGATCATAATTTGACATGGGAATCTGTGAATTAAAATCCTTTGGATTAAAATTCTTCGAATTTAAGTTGGTATGTATCTCGTGAATCGGCTCCCTGGAAGTCTGAGTCCTTTTCCCTTTTTTTTTCTTCCTGATATTCCTTTACCACTAATCTTATCAATGAGAAAACTACCTATCGACCCAAGAACAGGAGCTAGAGCGCCAAGTAATGGAAGAAGAAATCCTCCTGTTTTAACCATATTATCTACTGCAGCCTTAGAAAATGTAATTTGGGCTCCTTTTTTATTTTTCTTTGCGGTATCTATTTGTTTTGCTTGAGTATTTGTAATAGATATTTTATTTGGTCCACCAATTAGTTGACTATGTTTCAGTGAAATTGTAGTTCCACATTGTTTAGCAACTGATGATTGTAATTTCTTTATTTGACCCGGGGTCAATGTGACGTTGATAGTATTATATGACATTTATTGTAAAATGTACTGTATTTTTAAATGTACTTATTCTTTAAAAATTCTTTCAAAATCTCAAAGATAGAAATTCAAAGAATTTCTGATTTTTACATAGTTTCTATAGGTGCATCAATCAATCTCATTCTTCCACCACCTCCCTCAAGAATCATCGATTTATCACTAAGAATTACAGAAATAGCTCTAAATCCATTAGCCGGGGCTGCATCAACACGAGCCTGAAATTTCACATCAACAGTGGAATGTTTAGACAGGTCAAGATGTTGTAATGAGAAATAATAAATCGGATAATGTTGCTGAAAATCCAATTGAGATATTTGCAGGCCTGTATCAATATTTTGATCACGTCCCATAAATGACCATAATCTGTTATAAACCCTCCCGATTTGATTATTTGCGTAATTAATAATAAGTTGTTCTTCAGGTTCTTGTTGATTACTTACACGCAGAGAAACTTCACTAACACCACACTGATCAAATATCATATGAGATCGAAGTTGTTGTGATGCGTTACCAACTCCTCCTGGTAAAGTTCTAGTTCTATCTGCATCCTGTAACGCAACAAATACATGTCTTGGTGCTGATGTATTTTTAGTTAGTGCAAGCTGCCATGTAAAAACTCCAGGAGCATTATATGTTGTTGATGAAGTTGTAACCTCGAGCCAGGATAATGTATTTCTACCTCCATGATCCATAAAAGATAACAATTTAGTTTCAATAGTTAGTGAGGGGGTCATAACTGGCATCCATAATGCTAGTTTTGTTAATTCAACTACACCATCAGGAATAGCAGCATCCCCCTTCCATAATGCATAACTATCAGAAGAATTTCTTTGTAATACAACACTATGACTAGAACCAAAAATAATTCTTCTACAATCGCGACAAAACCCAAAAATATGCGAAAGTGGTATTGTACAAGAAAAACGACCCTCAGCGTTTAGCATCTTTTTAAGTTTTGCAAATCCCTTATTATAATTAGGATTAACATCCACAACCAAATTCTCGATACCATCAGCAGCATTATCAGCATTACCACCAATCACAACAGCAGGATCAGCACGATTCTTTGGTCGCCTTCTAATAAATGGATTAAGGTCAGCGTGATTACTTGTATCTTTCGCAAACATCATTGAGTGTCCAGCTGATTTAATAAAATCATCAGAGTATCTAGCAAGTCCTAATGTTGTTGTTGCAAAATCCACATCATTATCAGTAGATTCAATCCTGGTTGTTCCTATTTGATACTCGGCCGACTTAAATAGTGCCATAATACCATTATTAACAAATCCAATATTTGTGGTTGCAAGATTATCGTAGGCGTTATTAGTATCAAATCTTTTCAATTGACCTTCGACCTCAATGTAAGCTTCTGTGGGAAGAAAGTATTTGGAAGTATCATCAAATCTAAGATCAATTCTTCCTCTTGTATTAGGTTGCGGGGTGGTATATGAAAAATGTTGATAATCACGTACCGAATCATTTTTTTGTACCTTAGCATCTATATCAAAGGCATCATCGATTTCATATTCAAACATTATATTTATTTGATAAATCTAAATAATTAATCGTTTTAGTCCGGAACCAGAAATACGTCTTAATCTCGCCTGAACCATCTTATTAATTGCACTACCGGTTTTAGGTGGCATATTATTTGTAGATTCTAATTTTGGTTTTCTTCTCACTAAAGATCCAATTTTACTTACGGCTGAATCAATTCCACGAAGAGCTAGATTTCCAATTTCTGTGCCAGCTTTGGTTGTTAATACTCCAATAGCTTTAGACCCGATTTCTTTACCTATAGGTAGTAATTTCGGGGCAATTCTAGTAACAAAACTTGTGATAACATCTCCGAGTCCATTTCCATGTTTTATTTTATAAACAGGTAATCTTGAGTTTATGACAAAAACCCGTCTGGGTCTGTTCATACTTCGATGTACTATCATTATTCAAGAAATATAAAACATTTCTAATTTGTAAATTGTAGAATTTGTAAAAGAATTTTAATCACTATAATAATCATCAATAAGTTCATTAACTAAATTACGATACAAACCCATACCAATTACTTTACCTTGGAATAGTCGCTGACAGATTTCAGTGGCTTCATTAATAATTTCTGGGGAATTATTTCCGGCTCGCCTTCCTCCTATAAGAACTTCGAGTCGTGATACATCATCGAGGATAGTTCTTGAACAAGGAATAAATCTAGAGTTTTTTACTTTAACGTTAGAAACACTAGTGTTTCCACCACGATATCCCTCTCCAGTTGCTCCTTCTTGTTTTAATTCCTGTTTTGTTTCTTCAATTTTAGCCATAGATTTTGGAAAAATTGATTCTATTGATGATTTTTGTTGTAATTTTTCTAATTTTTTTTGTTCTTTTTGTATTTGAGCATTAAGTTCTTCTTGAGTACGTGGTTTTGATGGTCGTCCACGTTTTTTTGGTCCTTCAGTTTGTTGTTGTTGTTCTTTTTTACGTTCTTCATCTAATTTTTTAATTGCATCAAATTTCTTTTGTTCTGCTTTAGCTTCTTTTTGTAATCTCTTTTGTTCTGCTTTAGCTTCCTTTTGTTGTAAATAAGTACCATCAAATCCAGCTTTAAAAGTTTTAAAATTTACAGTACTTTTTGGTATATATCCAGTAATTTCTCGATTGATTTTATATAATACATCAGCCCATTCAGATCTAGTTATCCTATCTCCTTTATATTTTTCATCTAAAAGTTCATCCCTAAAATCATAACTTTTAGCAGCGAAATCACCAAAATCCGCAAAATCATCAGGTTTTACTAACTTAATTCCTCCAATTCTATTTACACCTTCTTCAGTAAATTTATCAATAAGAGGAATTTTAGGTTCAGGTGCAACTACAGGTGTAACTACAGGTTTTAATCCTTCTACCGCGGTTACAACTTCTTTTGTGACATCTGTGATTGGTTTAAATAATTCTTTTGTTTCCTCAGCATATCCCATTTTTGCTTGTTGTTTCGCCTGAAGATTATCTCTGAAAGAATCTCTTACTGGAAGAAATTTCTTAATTGCAGCCAATCTTTCCCGGGTTAATCTAGTTATTTGTGCTTCCCCTATTTTTGACATTTTTATTATTATTATTATTATTCTTATCAATTAAATTAGTAAATCTTCACAATCCTATGGATTCCTATTTTCTCAATAATTTTTCTGACATTATTTGTTCAACGGATTTTTTATTTATTATATCAGATTTTACCTCAGCAATAGCTATATCAGCAGTATGAGGTTTTTCTAATTTAGCGAGTTTTTCCTCATTTTGTTTTACATGTTTCTCATATTTAGTAATTTTTTCTTTAAGTAATTTATTTCTCTTTATTATAGCGTCAAGAGTTTCTTGATTAATCTTAATTTTACCAGTATCATCTTCTAATAGTTTTAGTAAATCAATTTCTCTAAGGTTTGTAATTAATTTATTATAACCCTCTCTTCTAGCATCATCTACCAATTTTATTTCTTTAGCGTATTCTTTTAACTGTTTACATTTATCTTCATACTCAATTTTTTTTTCTGCATTTTTTTTATCTATATCAGAAATATACCTCGTTAAATTTGCTCCTCGTTCGGTTCCAACATATCCAGCGATAAACTTTTCGTTAGGGTTAAAATCTTTCCATATCTTATATACACGAGTAAGTGAAATCCCGTATTGTTTTGCTATATCAAGTGGCTTCTTATTCGCTCTTGATTTAATAATATCTTGTTCGTCGGCGGCCGTTAAATATCTTCCCCGGTTTGGCATACTATATATGAGTAATATTATTTTATAAAAAAAAATAATTATTCATAAAAAACATTACCGTAATTTTTTGATGTATATTTTTTGTAGTAATAATACACAAATAATTATATCTAATAAATGTGTAAAAATAACTCATATAAGGTATAAATAACTTAATTAGTAACGAGTAAAATGATAATTTATTTTGTAACACATAAGTAACGACATTTTAACACCTCTATCGGATATTAATGTTAAGATAAAAATACTGGTTACTCAACGCATTATCAATGTATTGTTAAGTTATCAAATTATTCGTTATCAACGGTCGTTACTTATTCATATTTATTTAATATAATTATTTGCTTATTATTATCCATAAATAAATTTCTTCATAAAAGTTACGGTAACATTTTTTATGGATAATTATTACTTAATAATAAATAATTATTACTTAATTTCTACTATCATATTCACATGTCATTAAGCCAAAAATCATTAAGTGGCAGATGGGCAAATGGAGACTAAAAAGTGTTTTTCTTTGCCTAAGCTTCATGTTTTTTGGCATTTTTTTTTTGGAAAAGTGAAGCCAAAAATCATTAAGTGGTAGAATGACAAAAGGAGACTAAAAGTGTTTTTCTTTGCCTGAGCTTCATGTTTTTTGGCATTTTTTTTTTGGAAAAGTGAAGCTCACCACCTCTGCTGCTAAAGTCATGCTGAAAAAAATGGTGGGAACCGGTTTTAAAGTATGGTGACGTACTATCCAATGGTGCGCATCCAATAAACCAAGTATTAACCAAATCCAAGCGGGGTAAAGGGTTTCAAAAAGCTTTTATCTAAGCCCAACTGATCCATAAAATGAAAAACCAAAAAGTCCGTTTTTCATCAAAAGTCATGCTGAAAAAAATGGTGGGAACCGGTTTTAAAGTATGGTGACGTACTATCCAATGGTGCGCATCCAATAAACCAAGTATTAACCAAATCCAAGCGGGGTAAAGGGTTTCAAAAAGCTTTTATCTAAGCCCAACTGATCCATAACATGAAAAACCAAAAAGTCCGTTTTTCATCAAAAGTCATGCTGAAAAAAATGGTGGGAACCGGTTTTAAAGTATGGTGACGTACTATCCAATGGTGCGCATCCAATAAACCAAGTATTAACCAAATCCAAGCGGGGTAAAGGGTTTCAAAAAGCTTTTATCTAAGCCCAACTGATCCATAACATGAAAAACCAAAAAGTCCGTTTTTCATCAAAAGTCATGCTGAAAAAAATGGTGGGAACCGGTTTTAAAGTATGGTGACGTACTATCCAATGGTGCGCATCCAATAAACCAAGTATTAACCAAATCCAAGCGGGGTAAAGGGTTTCAAAAAGCTTTTATCTAAGCCCAACTGATCCATAACATGAAAAACCAAAAAGTCCGTTTTTCATCAAAAGTCATGCTGAAAAAAATGGTGGGAACCGGTTTTAAAGTATGGTGACGTACTATCCAATGGTGCGCATCCAATAAACCAAGTATTAACCAAATCCAAGCGGGGTAAAGGGTTTCAAAAAGCTTTTATCTAAGCCCAACTGATCCATAACATGAAAAACCAAAAAGTCCGTTTTTCATCAAAAGTCATGCTGAAAAAAATGGTGGGAACCGGTTTTAAAGTATGGTGACGTACTATCCAATGGTGCGCATCCAATAAACCAAGTATTAACCAAATCCAAGCGGGGTAAAGGGTTTCAAAAAGCTTTTATCTAAGCCCAACTGATCCGTAACATGAAAAACCAAAAAGTCCGTTTTTCATCAAAAGTCATGCTGAAAAAAATGGTGGGAACCGGTTTTAAAGTATGGTGACGTACTATCCAATGGTGCGCATCCAATAAACCAAGTATTAACCAAATCCAAGCGGGGTAAAGGGTTTCAAAAAGCTTTTATCTAAGCCCAACTGATCCATAACATGAAAAACCAAAAAGTCCGTTTTTCATCAAAAGTCATGCTGAAAAAAATGGTTGTAACCGGTTTTAAAGTATGGTGACGTACTATCCAATGGTGCGCATCCAATAAACCAAGTATTAACCAAATCCAAGCGGGGTAAAGGGTTTCAAAAAGCTTTTATCTAAGCCCAACTGATCCATAACATGAAAAACCAAAAAGTCCGTTTTTCATCAAAAGTCATGCTGAAAAAAATGGTGGGAACCGGTTTTAAAGTATGGTGACGTACTATCCAATGGTGCGCATCCAATAAACCAAGTCTTAACCAAATCCAAGCGGGGTAAAGGGTTTCAAAAAGCTTTTATCTAAGCCCAACTGATCCATAACATGAAAAACCAAAAAGTCCGTTTTTCATCAAAAGTCATGCTGAAAAAAATGGTGGGAACCGGTTTTAAAGTATGGTGACGTACTATCCAATGGTGCGCATCCAATAAACCAAGTATTAACCAAATCCAAGCGGGGTTAAGGGTTTCAAAAAGCTTTTATCTAAGCCCAACTGATCCATAACATGAAAAACCAAAAAGTCCGTTTTTCATCAAAAGTCATGCTGAAAAAAATGGTGGGAACCGGTTTTAAAGTATGGTGACGTACTATCCAATTGTGCGCATCCAATAAACCAAGTATTAACCAAATCCAAGCGGGGTAAAGGGTTTCAAAAAGCTTTTATCTAAGCCCAACTGATCCATAACATGAAAAACCAAAAAGTCCGTTTTTCATCAAAAGTCATGCTGAAAAAAATGGTGGGAACCGGTTTTAAAGTATGGTGACGTACTATCCAATGGTGCGCATCCAATAAACCAAGTATTAACCAAATCCAAGCGGGGTAAAGGGTTTCAAAAAGCTTTTATCTAAGCCCAACTGATCCATAACATGAAAAACCAAAAAGTCCGTTTTTCATCAAAAGTCATGCTGAAAAAAATGGTGGGAACCGGTTTTAAAGTATGGTGACGTACTATCCAATGGTGCGCATCCAATAAACCAAGTATTAACCAAATCCAAGCGGGGTAAAGGGTTTCAAAAAGCTTTTATCTAAGCCCAACTGATCCATAACATGAAAAACCAAAAAGTCCGTTTTTCATCAAAAGTCATGCTGAAAAAAATGGTGGGAACCGGTTTTAAAGTATGGTGACGTACTATCCAATGGTGCGCATCCAATAAACCAAGTATTAACCAAATCCAAGCGGGGTAAAGGGTTTCAAAAAGCTTTTATCTAAGCCCAACTGATCCATAACATGAAAAACCAAAAAGTCCGTTTTTCATCAAAAGTCATGCTGAAAAAAATGGTGGGAACCGGTTTTAAAGTATGGTGACGTACTATCCAATGGTGCGCATCCAATAAACCAAGTATTAACCAAATCCAAGCGGGGTAAAGGGTTTCAAAAAGCTTTTATCTAAGCCCAACTGATCCATAACATGAAAAACCAAAAAGTCCGTTTTTCATCAAAAGTCATGCTGAAAAAAATGGTGGGAACCGGTTTTAAAGTATGGTGACGTACTATCCAATGGTGCGCATCCAATAAACCAAGTATTAACCAAATCCAAGCGGGGTAAAGGGTTTCAAAAAGCTTTTATCTAAGCCCAACTGATCCATAACATGAAAAACCAAAAAGTCCGTTTTTCATCAAAAGTCATGCTGAAAAAAATGGTGGGAACCGGTTTTAAAGTATGGTGACGTACTATCCAATGGTGCGCATCCAATAAACCAAGTATTAACCAAATCCAAGCGGGGTAAAGGGTTTCAAAAAGCTTTTATCTAAGCCCAACTGATCCATAACATGAAAAACCAAAAAGTCCGTTTTTCATCAAAAGTCATGCTGAAAAAAATGGTGGGAACCGGTTTTAAAGTATGGTGACGTACTATCCAATGGTGCGCATCCAATAAACCAAGTATTAACCAAATCCAAGCGGGGTAAAGGGTTTCAAAAAGCTTTTATCTAAGCCCAACTGATCCATAACATGAAAAACCAAAAAGTCCGTTTTTCATCAAAAGTCATGCTGAAAAAAATGGTGGGAACCGGTTTTAAAGTATGGTGACGTACTATCCAATG